>VDFB02271358.1:904821777-904864652 GCA_007258455.2 Sequoia sempervirens
TCTGTCTATTTTTTTGTCTCTCTCTCCCCCCCACCCTACCTAACTAAGTCCCTCTCAATCCAACCCCTTCTCTCCCAATCCCTCTCTCTTAAAATCTCACTTCCACCCCTCTCCCTCTCTCCAGACTCTCTCTCTCTCTCTCCCCATCCCACCCAACCTAGACAACTCTTTCTCTCTCTTAAAATTCTCCCTCCCTCTAAAGAGATACATAAATACATACATACTTACATACATACACGCATAATACATATGTACATACAATCCTACATCCATACAAGCATACATACAAACATGTGTAGATACACTTACATACATATACACATACATACAATAAACATGCATTGATACATACATGCATACATACATACATACATGACATACAAGCATACATGTACATACAAACATACAAATATATCAACATACATTCAATAGAGTGGAACTTAACATAAAGGAAGACATAACACGAGCATCGCTATATGCACTCATCATATGTCTTGGTTGACAGCTTCCCATGTAAGCAAAAAATCCAGTGTTAAAATCGAGATATAACACGAAATGCATTATAACACGCCACATTATATCTTTGCTTTTGGGAATCCTCAAGCCTTTAACATTGGTATTTTCCTTGGAATACCAACCCAAAGGCTTGGAGGGAAATCCCAACGACCAGAGACGTGTTTTTTCAAATTCTACAATTTTTCACATAATCGTGTTCGTGCTCACCACCAGGATTGCATCTGGTTCAATATCAAAAAATCGAAGACATGGGTAATGTTAGGTTCTTTATTAGCTTTCCAACGATGTAATTTTTTTCACTTTCTAACAATGTTAAGCCTTTCATCCATAATTTTTTTTGTTTGTATGTCTCTTTTTTTCCAAAAAACAGTGTTTGGTGTTTTTTTCATTATAAATTAACCGTTCATCAAAATTTCAAATAAATTACATTTTTAGAAACTAGACTCCATTCTACAATTTTTTTTTTTTAAAATTCAATTATTTTCCAAAATTTGTAGGGGGAGCACGACCAAAATTCTACTTTTCAGGAAGTGTCCACTTAGAAAATTAGTAAAAAATCAAATATTCATTAAAAAATTATCAGAAAAATAATGCATCAACTACATACTATTAGATAACTTATGGCCATAGCGATTTTAAAAATACTACAAAAATTTCATCGCGCTAGGGTCATACAAGAGTTGCTATGTTATGTTTTTCTGACAAAAACAACACCAATTTGTGTACGTCCCTCTTTTGAACCCCTTAATCTCAACCATTTTAAAAATAAATTAGTAGTTTAGAAAGTAGAATCAGAGCACTTCAATCCTTTTTTTTGTTCCATCTCAAAATTTTGAGTGTAACTATCCTCAATTTCACGTCCAAGGTCAGTATTTCCTAATTTCAGAAAAAAAAGTGGCCACTTAAGCCCCCTTTTTGGGAACCATCTTGGTGCACTTACCCAATTGCTACTAAGAGTTTCCTTACTGTTGTATGGTCCTAATCTAATCTTTTTCAATCAGGCCTTGGTTTCCCTTATATATGTGAGAAGTGACAAGCTTCAGGCCTTTACAGAAGGTGTTGTTTCTTAACTAAAGTGCTAAGAGGTATATTAGACATAAAATAATTAAACTGAGAAGTCCGCAAATAATCTGTGATGCACCACGATCTGTTAATGATCACTGAAGACCTATTCAAGGTGTAATGATCACTAAAGACCTATTCAAGGTCCATACTCCATGATAAGGCATAAGATAATTGCGAGACTTCGATGTTCCCTTCTTCTCACTTTGTTGAAGTGATAAACAAATTAACTTTAGATAGGTCCTTGATATATCCTATTTATGCATATGTATCAGTGTTGCTAATAATATCTTCCATAGCATATTCGAGAGTAAAGATCTACTCCAATTGTATATGTGTCTTCTCCACTACTCTTTCTTCATCATTAATTTCATCAAGGACCATTGGTAAATATTGGGAAATCTCATTCTTCTATATATCTTGCTCCTTCAACTCTCCTTCATCACCAAAGAATTTTGGTAAGGCCATACTCAAAGACTGGTTGAAATCGCCAAGTTATTGCATCAATATGGTATGGAAATGGTCATGCATCTTCATCAATTCTTTGTACTCCTGAAACACGGGTTCATCAATATTCTCTCTAGCTTTTATTTGTTCCTTTATCTCCTTCATTCTACTGGGTAATCTATTATGTTCTTGGTAGGCTGCAAATGTCTTATTGTGGATGATCCAAACCTTATTAGATTTATTACATTTTGTAAAATCTTTTTCTTACCAACTCTGAAGCCATTTCAACTTTAGTGGTGTTTAATTCCTTTCTCAACTCTTCTTGTTTTTTTTGAGACATTTCATACTTTTGTTTCTAGTACGCGGTTTCAGACATTGCTTCGAGTACCTTTCTTTCACAATCTATTAATGGAGAATAAAGGCCAGAAGAGGAAGGTAACTTATCTCTGTAATTAATCACCTCTTGTTTCAATCTCTCATTTTCAGCAGCAAGCCCCTTGTTATCTCTTATCAATTTTTCTTTTTGAGCCTTGGTGAATTTAGCAACGTTGACATTCAATTCAGCTAGATCTCAATGGGATCTGTATCTCCCACCCGTTGTAATAAAAGATGATTGAATACTTGACTGGGGTTATTAATAAGTGCTAGCCTCTTTCCTAGTGGGTATAGAGCCCAAATCTATAAAGTAGCATTATCTGGATTATACCCTAAGCCAATATAAATCTTATCACTAGCTTCATCAAACAGTTGTAAAGTTTTATTAACCTTCTCATGAAACTGTCAAAGACTATCACTGAACTGATATCCCATCCTGGGAGAAGCATGACCCCGACCTCTTGTAATAGCTCTCGCCCTCTTTCAGGGTGATATTTTTCATTTCATTGTCAACTTCTTCTTGTAATTCCTTGAGAGCATCAACTTCTTGCTCAGGATTAACTTCCTTCATTCTTTCTCTTATTATTTTTCCTTTGTACTAAAAAATGAATGACTGAAACTCCAGGGTTTGAACAAATGCATCATCTAAAATGAACTCCTGACTTGCAGATGTATTACATCATCAGAGAGTTTATCAAAGGCTTCAAATGAGACTATACTCCTTTCTGGTGGCAATTCATAATGTGGGATGGTAGGAGCAGTTATTTGTGTGACCTCATCCTCCTCTTCAATGTCATCTTCAATTGTAATAGGAGTGTCAACTAAGAAGCTAACATCTGGAATGGGTTGTGGTGATGAATGACTTAAGGGCACAATGTTTTCTGCTTGTTTCCTAGAACAAGCACCTTTTTTTTCTCGAAAGCTACGAGGGGTACTTCCATGGTCAATTCTTATTCATGTAGGATTATCTACTCAATTCTTTACATAGGGTCTTGTATTTAATGAAAGGCTTTTGTATATAATGGATTATTACTTTTCCTCCATGCATTTTCCATCATTACCCTGTTATGTACAACCTTTCTTAACATTTCCTGAGATTCATCATAGTTTCTGATCACATCATCCACGAAGAATTCATGCTCGTATCTCTTTAACTTATGTGTCATTTTGGCATTGTGAATGAAATGTTCAGGATTGAAATTTTCCCTTTAATTTCCTTGTGGCATGCCATAGTAGTCAATCTTGCTGCCAACAAAATCATATCCATTTTCTGAAACAATAGTGAAATAACCAAAAAATAAAGTTGAAGGCATGAGAGATTGCTTGCCATAGCTCTTAAGATGCATATAATTTGAATAAGCCAACTACCTTACTATCTCTAAATATGCAATCCTGTCAGGAACTGTTCTAGGCAGAAGCAATAAAGCTACTTCAAACCCATATACTCTTATCACAGTGCAATCCTCATAGGTGTACCAATCTCGCCAGTTGTGGTTCACCTTTCCTATTGGATTTTTCTCTTTAGGCCTAAGAAATCTCTATATCTCAAGGGACAAATTATAGTCACAATGATGACCAAACAATTTGTACAAGGGCTTCACAAAGTTTTCTTCGAAATACAAATAATGAGACCTCCCGCATCTACTGTTGCAAATTGAAGTCCACATTTGTACTGGCCTTATGTTCTCATCTTCATCCAAGTCTTTAATTCTCAATTCATCTCCCCACATCCCCATGGATTGTCCTTTGTACAATATCATGTGCATAAGTAAAGAATATTGCCTGCAATTAATTGCATCACTACTATTCTTTATGGAAGCAAGTGAGGTGTTTATAACCTCTACCAGGTATTCTGCATAGTTGAAAGGTCTAGCATCTTAGTTTTAAACATCAATAGCTAAAATCATAGGGGATAAAGCCATCTCAATAGGAAAATATATTCCCAATACTTGACCAGCTGAGTAATATGTGTATTGATAATATTCTTCAAACAAATCAACAGAAAAAAGGTTGCTCATTACTAGAGAATCTTTTGAGCCGACCCCCTATGTCTTGGGGTCTATGTAAAGGTAATTTCCATCTTTTGTAGCTTGTGTCCATGGTGCAAAATTCTTCCAAGAGGTATCTAATTTTTAGTGGTGTTTTCATAGATGTATCCAATTGAAATACCACAACAATGTAATCTCTAGTGATGGGGAGAAAGTGTGACCCATCATGTGAATGAATTGTCCTCGTTTTAGGGTTATATATTTTAGCCAAAACCTTGATTAATTCCACATTGATAAACACATTTGGTACAACAAGATTTCCTAGATTCATGTTCCATGGGTTTGATATAGGCTTGTGCCTATACTTCTTTCTGTAATGGTATATGAATATGTCATACCCTTACTATGGAGTCCATACATCTCCTAAATTCTTGTTTTATCTTCTAACTTCTCAGTCGAGGGGTTTAACTAGGTTGTTCGTCTAGATTTTGGTCTAGAATCGGGACATTGTTCGATTAAATCTTGGTTTAATGATCTTGTTTCTATTTTTGTCTCTTTGCTTTGGGTTTCTCTGAAGTTCCTTCCATTTTAAAACCCTAGCTCTACTGCAATTCAAATAACTTTGATAAATTCTTCAGCTGAGTCTTTAGTACTTGAACCAGTGTCACCTTCTTTGAGCTTCTTACTATCACTCGATCCTGCATCCTCCAAATTTCAGCTTCAATTCATTAATACTCTGAGATCTTAAGAGCAAGATATGTAAAGATTTGATACACTTCTATCGACTTTGGTTCATAAATATTGTCCTTTCCAACTTGATAATTGATGGTGGCATTAATTTTAGTTGTCTCTTCGAAATCCACACCATTCATGTCAGTGAAGTGAGAAACACTTTTTCGCTGTGTTGAAGAGACTTTACTTATACTTTCATTGATATCTCGTTCTCCCTTCGACATGCTTGTGCCCTTGTTTCTTCATCGGAGCTTTTAAGAGACAAGTGATTACTTCTCTTTGATATGATAGGGTCTTTCCGAGAACTTCATCTTGGGTTTTACTACTTTTCTTATATTCTTCCCTTCTTTGGTTATTGGAGTTTCAGAGAGAATTTCAACCATCTCCCTTCGATATGTCAGTGTCCCTTCGACAATCATCTCTTTTCTATTTATCGGAGTTTCAAAGAGACGTTTATTTATGTCTCCCCGATGTGAGCTCTTCTCTTTGACATTTCTTTCCTCTATTCCTTATTTCAGAGTTTTGAAGAGACATGCTATTACTTCTCTTCGATATCCCATGGTCTCCTCGAAATCATTTCTTCAATGTTAATTTTCGACATTCTTCGTATCTCTTATGTAGTTTTTGAAGTGATCGAAGAGACTTTTATCAATGTCCTCACGATATAAGCTCATCTCTTGATATTTTGTTCTCAACTATTTTTGTAGTGTCGAAGAGACTTTGACATTTCTTAGCTCGATAATCCACTGTCTCCTTGAAATTGTTATTGCACCAACCAAGTTTTGGATTTGAAAGTTGTCCATTATTTATTGGATAATAATCAATTATGTCCGAGAGATGTTTTTCTATTTCGTGAATGCCAAAATTATTTAGCATATTTAAAATATCAATATTTCTTCAGTGTCTTGCATTTCAGCTCATCAGAGAGACAAATTATCGTTTCCCTCTGAAACACTTAAGTTTCTTCAAAATATTCCTTTTCAGCTTGTCAGAGAGACTTTGGAGTATGTTACTTTGAAGTGTGATGGTCTCCCCAATATTCCATGTTGTCTTGTTTTATCGACTTTTCAGAGAGACTGCATTGTAATTCTCCTCAAAATGGCATTGTTTCACTGAAATGTGTTTCGAGTAACAAACTTAAGGGGATCTATGTGTTTAGGCAATGACTATGGGGAAGGTGATTTTTGAATAGTATTTTAGTGGAACAGGTTTGGGGAGATTATAATTATGGTAATTTCAAGCTTATTAGGAAAAGATGATGAGTTTGAAGGATGGTACACATGGTGTAAAATAAAATAGTCATACTGAGGTGGCAAGGACTAGTGAAAATTTGAGGTTAAATTTTTGGTTCTAACACCCTATTTAAAATCACTTTCAATATCCACCACCCATGAGATTTGCTAACTACTCTGTTTCCATATCTCTCTTTAAGGTCGAGAATGGGCATTTAGTTCTATTCGCGTTAATCAATTCACATTAAACTTTTATGAACAAATACTTAAGGGTTTAACATGTTTGGTTACCCAATCTAAATTTAGGAAAAGGGATCACTGAGTCAAAATGTTAAAAATACATATTCACAACTTTAATATGTCCCTTGTATTTCCAAAATTTAACTTAGCTTGTGCTTACAATCCCTTATTAAAATAATTTATCTATTTTTAATGATATAAAAATAGATGTTTAAGAACATCTTATTATCCAATAACATGAGTTTTACAACACACATATAGTGATCCCCTCTAGTACCATCCTAAGACAAAGTAGCCACTTTCCTAAATTTGATTACCATCCCTTTGCATCTAAGTTTGTTCATTTTATGAAAGTAATCTAGTAATTTTAGGGTCATGAGTTCTATGAAAGAAATATAGTAGTTTCTCTAATATCACTTCCAAATGATGAGATAAAACTTACTAATGGTACTCATTCCACAAATATTTACCTTCTTCCTTTACAAAATAACTTATTCATATTTATTCATTTCACAGATTTCAAGTAAATAGAAAAATATTATGTTTCATATAATACATAGTTACTAGACTTGACTCAACGGGATAATTTTGGACTTAGACTTGAACTCAATACAAAATCAACAAACTTGAAAATTTGAAATCATGGTGTTGGAACTCAGCCTAGAAAATGTAAAATTGCTTAGGTCCCAACCCTCTTATGCATTTTTCTTTGTTTTTTCCATCACCTATAATCAATCGAAGAAACCCTCAAATGGATCTTCATTGGTCAAATTCCTTAAATGTTGTTCTTTATCATCCCCCATGTTCATAATAGATGTTGAAATCTATAAAAAACTAAAAAAATTTCTAATTTTGGGAAGGATTTGGTTATTTCCTTTAGTTTATATAGAGTTACAAAGTTGCGTTGTTTTATCAGACATCTTCTACTTATCCAATATCATATCCTAACTATTAGTTGTGTATTGAAGCTTTGCAAAGTCTATCAAGTCCCCACATCTCATCATTTTCCTTCGTTTCTTTTGTTTACAAATTTTCAATGAAATTCCAAACTTCTTTGTCCTAACCTCCTATCCCCTTCCACATCCCTACATTTTCTTTCTCTTGCTCATTTCCTAGTTTTTCCATTTTTTGTTGACTTGCACTAGACTTCTAGACTTCTTCCATTTCCTCTTCATGTCTCGACCTTCTGTCATCTTCAACATCCTTGCATTTTCTCATTCCTAGATTCTCACCAAGTTTCATGTACTTTATAGACTTTTTGAGTTTGTTTGAGCTTCTTCCCATTCCCTTCTTCTCCTAACCTCCAATCCTTATTTGCTACCAATTCTCACAATCATTCATCTTTTTACCTATTTCTCTTTTGCAGACTTTCATAGGTCATCAGACTTCTTTCAATCATTGTCCATCATCATAACCTTCCATCCTTCTCTACACCCTTGCAATCTTCCATTCCCTCCATTTTGTGCATTTTTGGGGTTCATTGAGAATTCCTCCAATGCTACCTTCAATTTTCTTCACTATTTTGGAGGTTTTTTTACTTAATTCCCTCCAATACTTTTCCTACAAACTTTTAGTGCACTTCCAAACTACAATTCAACCTCTCATCCTAATCATCAATTTTACATCATACTCCCACAAAGTTTTTGAAGCCTCTACTTCCCTTTCCTTCTACAATGTAGATTTCCTTTGGAATCCAAGATGTCCTTACCTCTAGTTCCACATCCTTTCCATACATATTTTTTGCATTCTCAACTCATTCATTTTCATCCATTTACAGAGTTTTGATGGACTTATGGACTTACAATGTAATGTCCTATCCTAACCTCTAGTACCAAAGTGAAACCCTAGGTATCTCACCCCTCATTGAAGCTCTACATATCCTCTTATTAACCTTTTATAATCATCAAATCTTTACAAAATGTCATTTATGACTAGATTGACCTCTACAATTGTCCCAAGAATTTTTTCCCACTAAAAGACATATATATGCAATTTTTAAATTAAGAAAAGGGGATGGAAAAAAGGTTACAAAACTAAAACAAAATAGAAAGGGTCATTAACCATGAAGGTTTCCTTTTAGCAATGGGTTTAGGGCATTTTTTATTGTAATTTTTTGGATTTCCCTTCAAAGGGTATAATACCACATTATAATCCCAAATGAATGTTTTAATAGGAAAATTTGGGATCTTTTGAATGTCTCCATAAATATTGTATCCATTTTTTATGATCTTGTTGATCTTCCTAATCACATTTGTTGATTTGAGTGTTATTTTTGATTAGTTTGTCAACTAGAAGGTAGTAAAATTCCTTGTAAATTTTTTGTATGGAATCTTATCAAAATAGGACAAGAAGTATATAAGTTTGAACATAGATAACTAAGGTATGTTTAATTGAATCTTTCAAAACTTCATCTATCTACTTTTTTACATGCATAGATCCTACCTTACGTGTGGAATTGAGAGGTATAGTCATTGTTATTGTTAATAGGGGAAAGACCACAATCACAACAATATTTTTAAACCACCACATTTCACCACAAGAAGAATCATAATCCTAGTTCAACTACAAGAGAATATGAGACATAAGTATTATAACGGATAGATCCCTAATGTACAATGTATGTATAAAACATGTAGGATAGAAATATATAAGGTGTGTGATAGAGAGAAAGGAAAGGAAGTGTAATGAAGTGAATTTGCACCCCTTGCAAATTCCCCATTTACACCCCTTTATCTTAGAAGAATTAAACTCAACGATGCTATTCAAACTCATCCATATGCCTTCCATCCACCTAGATGTTGTCTATAGTGTCAGTGGGGGAATTTTGTCAGGGATGCTAGCGCGAAGCGCAAAAATCTATGCGGTGCGCTACTATCCTAACAAGATTCCTACCTTTGGATCTACATAGGCGTTACACTTCTCCATTAGCAATGAAGAGTAATGCCCTTGTGCCCTTGATTAACCTCGAATGACTCTTTTGTGCTTCTATTCATCCTCAAAAGATCTTCATTCAATTCATATTCTTCTCACTTCTTGAACTTCACTTGATCATACTTCACTTCTTGAGCATTCCACACTTCATTTCACAACACTTTCTCCATTTTTGATGCTCCAAGTCAACACTCTACTGGTTTCACTCCTCACATTGTTGCAGCAATGTTGGCATCACAAGCTTGTGAGCTCGTATCTCCCTTCACATGCTTGAGGGCATCTTGTTTGGGAGATGATATCCATTTTATTTATCATCATTGATTGATTTAGTAGCATATTGTTGTTAGCATTTCTTGGTAGTACTTCCTTTCAATACCTTATTTATCACATTTTATATATCGTGGCTATTATAGTTATTCATGGAGGTGAGAACACTGAAACGAGGGTTTGACTGTGACAAGCCCCAAAATAGCCTCAACATTTTTCCTTGTTTTGTTGTGTGTAGGTGTTCATTCGTGTGGACCCTATGGGAGGCTGGACCAATCATAAGTTTGATTCTCACCACCTCTTACCCTCATCAAACATTATCTCTTGAGTTAAAGTATTCTTCTCGTTATTTCAGTAGTTTAGCTGCATTCTATTTTCTGTCATCACATGAAACTTTGTTAATCAGGTTGTTAGTGAATTATCTATAAGGTTAGAATGTACTTCATACTTTCTATCTGTATGGATGCCAGCGCCCGATTGGGATGCCAGGGCATCACGCTATCATTCTTCTTCTGCGTTGGAGTCCTCTTACTGAGAGTTTCCTAGGTTACAGTCTAGACTTAGGAATTTTCTTTCCTAGTTTCCTAAACCTCTCGGGTTGACAGAAGGATAGTGGCAGATCGATTTCCCTTCCTTTTCATCCTCTTAAAACATTAAATTTATCCTAGAAAATCCTTAGCATGAGGTAGATCAGGGCAGTTGATTGTTCTAGACCCTCCCGTGACCTGGGCTTTTGAGCAGTGACTCCCCCTCCTCTACATTTTGGTGAAACCGAAGTGAACTATTTTGGTTTCATTTGGTAGTGTTGAAAGACTCTTCTCTCATGTTTTAGGAGTGTTGTGGGTGTGTGTGTTGTGGGGAACCTAGCTTTGCAACCCAACCTATGATCCCTAGTGACATAGCAAGAAGAATCCCCAAGAATTGCGAAACGAAACCTCAAATAGGTCACCATCTAATTGTTGAACCCTTGGGGGCTTCTGTGAAAACCCTTTCTAGTGTACATAAAGATGGCATCCTTTATGCATCTTCCCATCCCGTCTATGTAGCCTATGAGTGGGTCTCTCTCTATAACATTTACCTCACAGGATTTACTATGAATGCTAATAGAGAACCTTCTCCCTTGTACATTCCTGCACGTATCAATGCGAACACCATAACTAGCGTTCTCATTGACCCTACATGTTAGGTTAATGTCATCACAAAGGAGATAATGTTAATAATTTTTTTATATAAGGATGGATATGATGAGTCTAAAAGAACTATACATACAAATGATGGGATTTCTGTACCTCCCATCAGTTCTATCACCTTGTCAGTCTTGGTTGGGCCCAAGACTGTAAATTCCCTCTTTGATATCATCCTGAGGTCTAAATTGTTCAGAGTGAAACTAGGCATTCCCTGGCTAGTTTCCATGAATGCAGTCCCCCCGGTAATCCATAAATTCTTGAAATTCTCTTATGAGGGTGTTGTGCATGTAGTCCACAACACCAATTACAAGCCAATGGTAGTGCATGGAGGCTACTCACTTGATCACTTCTAGCCTACCCATGTTGGTCCGCTCCCTCCCAGGATAGACCTGTTTTGTCGAACTTATGTGAAATACAAGAATGGGGGCATAACAAGCCAAAGGTGACCTACCATCCTTCTCCCTATGTCATTTTAGTTAAAGCTTCCCTGATAGCACATCATAAGGTTGCCTCTGCCACTCAAAAAAGGGAGGAGGAGAAGTACGCTCAGAGCTCTTCTTCCTCCTCATCTACTATCCCACCTACTACTTACTCTCACCCTACTGTGACACCTTTGACTTCCGCCCCCATGCATACATTAGGGAGTCTGATGGTTCTCGCCTGGCAGAAGGCCAAGTGTCAGGTATTTAACCTTCTTTCCTTACCCATAGTGCCTTGACCTATCTTGTATAGTAAGGGGAAGGGTCCCCGTGCAACTATCTCTATGTCTCGGCCTACACAGCCTCCTACTGCTCCTACCCCTAAGGTAGCGAACATGAAGAGGCCCACCACTAAGGTGCTCAATTCTGCTCCCCATTCTATTGTTGCATCTTCTTCTCCATCTCTTCCTCTTGTCCCCATCCAAGAGTCACTCCCTTTGTCGAAAGTGGCTACGATGGATACTCTGATGGCTGAATGGGACCCTTTTTCTCCTTCTCAAGTTGCAACCTCTAGCTCTCAAAGCTGTAGAAACTACCTTGGACATGAGCACAAGTATCAGAGGAAGGCTCTGGCCGCTGAGTAGGCCACCTTGTAGAAGAAGGAAGGGGAACCAACAATTCCTACCTCAACATCTTCTATTGTGTCCTCTTCTACCCCTCCTGCTTTAGTTCCTTCCACATCAATCTTGCTTCTAGCTCCCCTTGCGAGCATGAATGATCATCACCCCAAGAGGGTGCAAGTATTCATTGCTCCTTTGGTTGAGCCTCCTCTTCTAATGTCCCTTCCAGACATCCCACCTTTTTCCAAACCTGTGGACATGTTGAACACTTTAGTGGTGTTCATTGAGGTTTTCTCCTCTTCCTCCTTCCCTTCTGCTTCATCTATGGGGATCTCACATCCTTTGATGAAGTGACATTTGGAGGATGAACCCAATTTTAATGGGGGTCGAAAGAAGGGATCACCTTCTTCATAGGTTGGTTCTACGTTGGCTTGCGTTTTCCTAGTCATGAAGGTAGCCCCAACGTCCTCGAAGTTTGTCACTGCTCCCGAATCTTTCAGTGAGGCTAGCAATGGACCTCGGGTGCCTCCTTCATCACATGCTTAGTTGACATATGGCACTCTCGTAAAGTGCATGTTCAACTCTGTAGACAATGTCTTGGATTTGTAAATGATTTTCGCGAGATCGTTGATGCTCACCTCACAAGAACTGAGTGAAGAAGACCTCGAGGGGCCTTCTTCCTTAACTCTTGTCGTAGGGGAGTCAGAGGGTAACCCCCTTGCTATCCTGCCCTTTTGGGATCATCTGTCCTCCCCTTATAATGATCTAGATTGGGAGAATGACAACCTCTTGGTTGATGAGGAATAGGGGAGTGCCTCTTCTTTACCTATAGATTAGATTTGTGTGTGTGTTGTGTTTCCCCCGTGCTTGTTTTATGTGTTCCTAGAGGACCCTTTTCACCCTCGTAGGTTCTTGGATACATGAGTGTTTTGTGTCATAAAACTTCTTCTATGTGTTACATCACTCTTATATTTGTTGTGCTTTGATTTTCGGTAATTGGGGATGATGCAAAGTGTTGGGGGCATTTAGGCCTCCCATGTTGACCCAATTTTTTGTTTTCACTTTGTTTTCATGTGCCCTTCTTCACATGGTCTGATATAGTATTGGATTGATGACAGTTCATATATATTACTACATTATATCTATTTATATTTATGAGCAGTTCTGACCTCGAAATATCAGATCACCTTGTCTCTTGTTCATTATGTCATTGCTCATCCTTTCTTTTTATCTTTATCTCTTCTTTTCTTACTTTGTGATGTTGTGGTGCTTATGTGTTGTCCCTCATGTGCATGACAACATTACCACGGTTACATCTCATCATGTTTTGTGGGCCACAACATCACTGTCATTCTTTCTTTTCTCTCCTTAGGATGTAATGGGACTTTGTGTCCAACACACATTGTCCTAAGGGGGGCTATCATACTGCTTCAATTTTTGAAAGGTGTATTCAGTGGCCAACAAATCCCTCGCTGAAAATCCCTTATTTTAAAACAAATGCATTCTTCAACATTGATCCCTAGTAAAATTTTTCTTTCATTACGAATTCGTAAGATAGAATCTAGACTTTCCCTTGTAAGGGAGCATTCCTTCTTTAAAATTCCTTGATGAAAGGGATCTTTCAGAAGGATTCATTAATGCTAGAATCATTGGCAAAAAAATGCTATTTATTTTTGAAAAATGTTATCGCATTCAAACAGAGTGTCCTTTGAGTGGACCGCTTTTCTTTTGAAGGGTTCCCAAGGGACCCCTTTGAAAAATTCTCCTTCAATTGTTGACTCTCTGTGTGACTATCTACCTTTTTTCCTACGTAGTTTTTTGTTATCTAACATGTTTTTTCTGCAGATAACATGTTGCTTTGCAGGTGCGCCTGTGAAGCTGCTTTTCAATCGACCTTGCTGGACCGAGTACCTGTAAGGCATCATTAGACTCTGCAGATCCTCTCGCATCTAAATTCCTTCAGGATTGTGTTGGATGTTGTGGTATGTTGCTTATATGTGGTTTTCATTGATGTCAACACTATTAGCATTGTTGCATTAGAAGATGTATATGTCGAGGATATTGAGAAAATTGTAGTAAGAAGTGCTACAGGTTGTCAGTGGTGAAGTGAATTTCAGTCTTTCGGTGTGATCAGTACATTGTTGATACAAGGTTGTGGTTTAAATGGTTTCTTGATAAGTATATCTAGTTTATCCACGTCAATTTTTAGAGATCCACGTGAAGATGTGATCAAGTTATGAAGATTTGTATTCTGACAGTTTTTTTGTTACTTCAGTTTGTGTTCCTGAATGAAGATCATGTGATTTCTATAAGTTCAATTGCTACGGATGCTTCTCTAGTGTTTCATGGTGTTTGTGGATGTTTTTAGTTCACGCTCTATCTATGTTGCACGTTCGCATTGATTGTTGTGCTCGTGATCCGATATTTTCTCTTGTGTGTTCATGTTTTTCATGTTCATGGCCAACTAGGTGTTGAAGCATGTTGTGGATCTTCGAGGAGAAATTAATTGAAGTGTTCTTGTGTTGGAGTTGTTAATTTGGGTCTTCACTATGTTGTGACCGACCTTGGTTGATTCGCATTAAAAAATATCTATTGTTTTGGGCCAACAGTTTGTACATTTTATTATTTCTTTGTGGCCGACTTGTAGCGATTTAATTTATTGTTGCGGATATATAAGAGCGATTGTTTATTCGAATTGGAGTGTGCAAGGAAGTGTGCTTCCATATGAGATGTGCGAATAATTTCCTAATCATTCGAAGGTAGAGCAGAGTGTGAAGAAGAGTGAAGAAGAGCAAAGAAGAGTATGAAAAAGTGTTCATGTGCTTCACCGGAACTATAATCAGGGATTAGCAGATGCTATTTTCTCAGTTCAAATCTGGATGGTTGTAATCTGAATCTTTCTGTAAGACAGTGTGTCTTCCTTTGTAATTGAGTAGTGACCTCTAGGCAGTGTGCCTGAATGCATGTGCATTCCCATTATTCTTCATTATACTTTTAACAGGGTATAATCTTGTGGAATGGCCTCCACCGTGGCTTTTTCCCTAACAGGGTTTCCACATAAAAATCTTGGTGTTCTCTGTGTTTCTAATGTGCCGATTCTTTGTGGTTTATTGTTCATTCATCATATATGAGATTAAGTTAAGTTAAGTTTGAAAAGTTTAAATATTCTATGACAACTGATTCACCCCCCGTCTTAGTTGTTTGTCCTTGTTTTTCCAACAATTGGTACTAGAGCAGGTTCCTTTGAAGAAGTTTAAAAGCTTGAGGTGATCTGAGATGGCATCATACAAGAAGAAAAGTCCTAGATTTGATGGAACAAATTACTCTCTATGGAAAGCCAGAATGGAGTGTCATTTGAGGTGTATTGGTGAACCCTTCTGGAAGATTACAAAGAACAAATATGTTATTCCTTAGAATGGTCCTTCCACTCTTGATGAGATTAAAGAGGTTGAGATTAATATCAAGGCTATTGAACCTTTGCTGAGTGCTCTGACGGATTCAAAAAATGGATCTGAAGACAACTCATGAGATCTAGAAGAAGCTGGAGGCTTTGTATGAAGGAGATGCACTTGTGAAGGTCACTAAGCTATAGAGTTTGAAAGGCAAGTATGAAACTTTGAAGATGGGTGAAGATGAAAATATTTCTTCTTTTATGCAAAGAGTAAATGAACTTGTGATGGGTATTAGATGTGTCGGTGGTACCCTAGATGAACAAGAAATTGTAGCTAAAGTGCTCAGATCATTGCCTCCCTCTTACAAATCAAAGGCTCATGCTATTAAAGAGCTCAAAATAGTAACAAATGTGACAAGAGATATGTTGATTGGTAAACTTGCTACCTTTGAGTTGAGTGAATTTGGTGATTTTTCCCCCAAGACTGAATCTGCATTTAAGGCCTCTGTATCTAGAAGAAACGAGAAAATATATGATCTAGGAGAGAGTTCTAGAAAGACATTCAACTATGAGGAAGAGATGAAACAACTTGAAGATGAAGAAAGAGAGGTAGTAGAGCTGGAAGCACTAATTGTGAAGAAAGAAGGCAAAGGACAAGGTAAGTATAAAGGAAAGTTACCTATTAAAAATTCTCTTGTAGTAAAATAGGTCATTTTGCTTCAAGGTGTCCTGAAAGAGTTCCTAGGTCTAAGCCTAACAAACCTAGATTTCAAAAGAAATGCTATTATGTTGAAGAACGTGTGGCTGATGAAGAATCTGATAAAGAAAATGGAAATGAAGATGAATGGGCTTTCATTGCTATCAAGGAAAATGGTCTGGTGGCTATTGAATTTGCTAAAGCTGAGAAAGATCTTGCAACCTGAATTGAAGAAAAGGATGAGTGGGTTATTGACAATGGATGCTCACATCATATGACTGATGACAAAAGAAAATTTGTAAGTCTAAAGAAATATGATGGTGGGGTTGTAAGATTCAAAGATAACAATGCTGGTGTGATTCATGGCAGAGGATCTATTTGTCTTGGTGATAAACATAGCACTGATGATGTCCTTTATGTTGAAGGCTTGAAGCATAACCTGTTGAGTGTTGGAAAAATGGTGGACAAGGGTTACAATCTTTAGTTCAAAGATGGAAGATGCAGGATACTTGGAAGTTCTGGAAATGAAATTGCTTCAGGTACAAAGACAAAGGGTATGTATTTTTTCACTTAAATTTGTTTATGTAAGTTGTTTAATTGCTCCAGAGTAGATGAAAGCTAGTTGCGACATGGGAGGCTGTGTCGTAATGATTTTATTAACATTGTCAAGGTAAGCTCCACTCAAGTAGTAAGAGATCTACCTAAGCTAGTGAAGCCTACTAACACAATATGCAAGGAATGTCAGATGGGAAAACATACTAGAGTTTCTTTTCAGAGCAAACATCATTCTAATGGAGTATTGGTGCTGGTGCATACTGATCTATGTGGTCCCTCCAGAATCAAAAGTCTACAAGGAGAAAGGTACTTTATGCTGCTTATTGATGATTACTCTAGGATGATATGGGTTGCTTTCTTAAGAGAAAAATGTGAAGCATTAGAGAAGTTAAAAAGTTTCAAAGCTATGGCAGAGAATGAGATAGGTCTAAAGATCAAATGCCTAAGGTCAGACAGAGTTGGTGAGTTCACCTCCTAGGAGTTCAATTCTTTTTCTGAAGAGAATGGAATCAAAAGAAAATTATCTGCTCCCCGAACCCCTCAACAGAATGGAGTTGTAGAGAGAAAGAACAGAACAATTATGGATGCTGCTAGAACAATGATGTTGGAAGGAAATGTGCCTCACATCTATTGGAGAGAAGTTGTAAGCACTGTTGTGTACACTCTAAACTAGGTAAATGTCAATGGTATTTCCGATAAGACTCCTTTTGAGTTGTGGTTTGGTTATAAGCCTACTATTAAATATTTCAAGATATTTGGAAGCAAGTGTTATATTAAGAGAGATGAGGACATAGGCAATTTTGATGCAAGGAGCGATGAAGGAATCTTTCTAGGTTACTCTACTAAGAGCAAGGCTTACCAGTGCTATAATAGAAGATTGAGAAAAATGGTTGAAAGTGAAAATGTTAGAGTTGATGAGGACTCTGCTAGATCATCCAGATACTGTGGATATGATTCAGATGACCATCAAGATAGTACAAACAAAGGGAAGAATGCTCAGACACAAAATCAAGTTCAAATTGTTTCGATAAATCAAGAAAGTCAAGAAGGAGAGATGAGGTGGAAGTGCAGAAGAAAGAATAGAAGAACCAGAAGTGCGAGATAATCCTAAAATTATGAGGTATGTAAAGCTAAATCATTCTGAAGATAAAATTATAGGAGATAAGAATAAAGGTGTGCAAACTACAAGAAGGATTGCAAAAGATTATTGTCGGATTTCCAAGACTGAGCCTAACAATGTCAATGAAGCTTGTAATGATGAAGACTGGATGGAAGCTATGAAGGAAGGACTGATGCAGATTGAAAAGAATGATACATGGATTCTTGTTCCCAGACCTAAAGATAAAAATGTGATTGGTACTAAACGGGTCTTTCAAAATAAGCTGAATGAACAAGGTGAAGTGGTTCGAAATAAAGCAAGACTGGTATGTAAAGGGTATTCACAAATGGAAGGTATTGATTTTGAAGAAACCTTTTCCCCTATTTCCAAAATTGAAACTGTAAGATTATTTCTTGCTTATGCCGCATATAAGAACTACAAAGTCTATCAAATGGATGTGAAGTCAGCCTTTCTGAATGGTGAGTTAGAAGAAGAGGTATATGTTGAACAACCAGATGGATTTCAACTGACTGATAAGGAAGACATAGTTTTCCAATTGAAGAAAGCTTTGTATGGACTCAAGCAAGCCCCCAGAGCCTGGTATGCTAGACTGGATAAATACTTACTAAATCTTGGATTCAATAAAGGTACTGTTGACAACAACTTGTATTTTAAGTTGGATCATGATAAAGAGTTGATTATTGAAGTCTTTGTTGATGACATTATTTTTGGAGGTGATGATGATCTATGTATGAAGTTTACTAATGAAATGAAAAGTGAATTTGAAATGAGTATGATTGGAGAGATGAAGTTCTTTTTGGGATTGCAAGTCACTTAGTTAGACAATGGGATTTTCATATCTCATTCCAAATATGTGAGAGAGTTGCTGAAGAAGTTTGGCATGGAAGACTCAAAGCCTGTTGGTACACCCATGGTAACCAGATGCAAGATAACATAGAATGATGATTCTCCTAAGGAAAATCAAACAAGATACAGGTCAATGATTGGCAGATTGCTCTACTTAACTCAAACCAAACCAGACATCATGAATGTTGTGTGTATGGTTGCTAGATATCAAGCTAATCCAAAAGAATCTCATGTGACTATTGTAAAGAGAATTTTCAGATACCTAAAAGGAACAGTTGATTTTGGGCTTTGGAATCCTAAAGATGATGATCTTACCTTGAGTGCCTATACTGATGCAGATTGGGCAAGAGATGTAGATGACAGGAAAAGCACTAGTGGTGGTGCCTTCTTCCTAGGGAAGAAGCTGGTGTCTTGGTTGAGTAAAAAGCAGAATTCCATTTCCCTATCTACTACTGAGGCAAAGTATATTGTTGTTGCAAATAATTGTACTCAACTGCTGTGGATGAAACAAATGCTAAAATATATCAAAGTAGTATATGATGAGCCTAATGTCATATACTGTGAAATCTCAAGTGCAATAAAAATATCAAAGAATCCGGTCCTACACTTTAAGACCAAGCATATATCAATCAAGTTCCACTTCTTGAGGGAGAAAGTGAGTGAGAAAGAAGTCAGACTAGAGTATGTGCCTACCAAAGAATAGATTGCAGAATTTTTCACCAAGCCGTTGCCAAAGGATACTTTTGAGTATCTCAGAGGGAAGTTAGGGGTGATTACCCCTCCTAATCAGAACTAAGGATGCATTGGTTTGCATCAATCCATGCACTTCATGATCATATTGTGATCTAGATTGATGTTGTGGTGCCTGCTAGTCAGGGGGAGTAGTCAAATGTTCAGTAGTCAGATGTGCAGATATGTGGTTCAGAGCTTGTATGTGGAAAGATAATGCTTATCTTTTCCATTGATGTCAAAGGGGGGAAGAGAAATGTGAAAATATTTTTGGGGAGAAGAGCAATGTGAAAATATTTCTAGAAGAGAAGAGTTGAGGAGAAGAATCAGAACCTAAGGGGGAGTAAGTGTAGTTGTGTTGACGATATTTTTCACATCATGTGTTGCCATCAATGCCAAAGGGGGAGATTGTTGGATGTTGTGGTATGTTGCTGATATGTAGTTTTCATTTATGTCAACACTATTAGCATTGTTGCATTAGAAGTTGTATATGTTGAGGATATTGAGAAAATTGTAATAAGAAGTGCTACAGGGTGTCAGTGGTGAAGTGAAGTTCAGTCTGTCGGTGTGATCAGTATGTTGTTGATCTGAGGTTGTGGTTTAAAGGATTTCCTGATGAGTATATCTAGTTTATCCAGGTCAAGTTTCAGTGATTCACATGAAGATTTGATCAAGTTATGAAGATTTGTATTCTGACAGTTTTTATGTTACTTCAGTTTGTGTTCCTGAATGAAGATCATGTGATTTCTGTAAGTTCAGTTGTTGTGGATGCTTCTCTGGTGTTTCATGGTGTTTGTGGATATTTCTAGTTCACGCTCTATCTGTGTTGCATGTCCACATTGATCGTTGTGCTCATGATCGAATATTTTCTCTTGTGTTCATGTTTTTCATGTTCATGGCCGACTAGGTGTTGAAGCATGTTGTGGATCTTCGAGGAGAAATTAATTGAAGTGTTCTTGTGTTGGAGTTGTTAATTTGGGTCTTCACTATGTTGTGACTGACCTTAGTTGATTCACATTAAAAATTATCTATTGTTTTGGGCTGACAATTTGTATTCATTTTATTATTTCTTTGTGGCTGACTTGTAGCAATTTAATTTCTTGTTGCGGATATATAAGAGTGATTGTTTATTCGAATTGGAGTGTGCAAGGAAGTGTGCTTTTGTATGAGATGTGCGAATAATGTCCTAATCATTCGAAGGTAGAGCATAGTGTGAAGAAGAGTGAAGAAGAGCAAAGAAGAGTATGAAGAAGTGTTCACGTGCTTAACCGAAACTGTAATCAGGCATTAGCAGATGCTATTTTCTCAGTTCAAATCCGGATGGTTGTAATCCGAATATTTTTGTAAGACAATTTGTCTTCCTTTGTAATTGAGCAATGTGCCTGAATGCATGTGCATTCCCATTATTATTCATTATACTTTTAACATGGTATAATCTTGTGGACTGATCTCCATCGTGGTTTTTCCCCTAACAGTGTTTCCACATAAAAATCTTGGTGTTCTCTGTGTTTTTGATGTGTTGATTGTTTGTGGTTTATTGTTCATTCATCAGATTTGAGATTAAGTTAAGTTAAGTTTGAAAAGTTTAAATATTCTGTGACAACTGATTCACCCCCCCTCTTAGTTGTATGTCCTTGTCTTTCCAACAGATCAAGCACCTGGGAGAAACTCCTTTGCAAGTTCGAGGACCTATGAAGTGCTTACATCCTGCAAGATCTCTTTGTTCAACTCTATAGGACTGAGCACCTATAGAGCCTCTTTGTTCACCCTTCCATAGGTCTACGAATTTGTAACACATTTTGTTCAACCCTCCTTGGGATAGAGTAACTATGGATCCATCTCATCTTCTTGAGCATTTGAGTGAGTTAGATTGCAGTCTACTTCCTTGAAAGTTCAGGTATACTTTCTTTAAAATCTTTCAATCTACTTGACCTCGCAATTGGTAGCACATATGCTCGCTAAAGTGGGGGAAAAATGTAATGGAGTAAATTTTCACCCCTTGCAAATTCCCCATTTACACCCCTTTACCTTAGAAGAATTAAAATAGATGATGCTATTCGACCCCATCCATCTGCCTTCCATCCACCTGGCCATTGTTTGTAGTGTCAATGGGGGAATTTTTGTCGAGGATGCTAGCACGACGTGCAGAAATCTACGCGGTGCGCTCCTGTCTTGACAAGATTCTCGCTTCTGGAATCTTTAGAGGCATTACACTTCTCCATTGGCGATGAAGAGTAACACCCCTGTGCCCTTGACTAACCTCAAAAAACTCTTTTGGGCTTCTATTCATCCTCAAAAAATCTTCTTCTTCATTCAATTCATCTTCTTCTCACTTCTTGAACTTCACTTGATCATACTTCACTTCTTGAGCATTCCACACTTCATTTCACAACACTTTCTCCATTGTTGAAGCTCTAAGTCGACACTCTGTTGGTTTCACTCCTCACGTTGTTCTAGCAACGTTGGCATCACAAGCTTGTGAGATCGCATCTCCCTTCACGTGCTTGAGGGCATCTTGTTTGAGAGGTGATATCCATTTTATTTAGCATCATCATTTGATTTAGTAGCATATTGTTGTTAGCATTTCTTGGTAGTACTTCCTTTCAATACCTTTATCATATTTTCTATATCATAGCTATTATGGTTGTCCGTGGAGGTGGGAACACCAAAACAGGGATTTCACTATGGTAAGCGCCGAAATAGTCCCAACATTTTTCCCCGTTCTTTTATGTGTAGGTGTTCATTCGCGTGGAGCTTACGGGAGGCTGGACCAATCGTCAATTTAATTCTCACCACCTTTTACCCTCGTCAAGCGTTATCTCTTAAGTTAAAGTATTCTTCTCATTATTACAGTAGTTTAGCTGCATTCTATTTTATGTGATCACATAAAACTTCATCAATCAGGTTGATAGTGAATTATTTGTAAGTTTAGACTATACTTCATACTCTTTTTCCGTACGGATGCCAGCGCACTACACTGTCATCTGTCTTTTGTGCTGGAGTCCTTTGGCCAAGAGTTTCCTAGGTTATAGTATAGACTCATGAATTTGCTTGCTCAACTTCCTAAACCTCACGGTTTGACAGAAGGATAGTGGCAGATCAATTGCCCTTCCTTTTCACCCTCTTAAAACATCAAATCTATCCTAGGAAATCCTTAGCGTGAGGTAGATCAGGGCAGCTGATTGTTCTAGACCCTCATGTGACTTGGGCTCCTGAGCAGTCGGTTCCCCTCCTCTACAGGAAGAAAGGTAAGAAGAAGGGAAAACAAGAATAATGTATTGAACCCTTATTATATCTTATTGAATTGATTTTTTTTTTTTTAAATGATATATATATATATATGTGTGTGTGTGTGTGTGTGTGTGTGTGTGTGTGTGTGTGTGTGGGGGGGGGGCGGCGGGAAATAGTGATGATGTATAATGGGTTATGAAGTATAAATTCAATTTTGAATCTTCTCTATTTTTAATCTTATTGCAATAGAGTACAATGTACTACAAAACATATGATCATTCTTATATTGTAAACATTCAATTATTAATGAAACTTGCAAAACTCTAGGGCTTAGAACTTTAGTCTATGATCCCACTTTCCTTACCAACATTTGATTATGTTGTCAAGACCTTGGTTAAACAATAAAGAATAGATCAAATCATAAAACTATCAATTGTATGCTTAAATATAATTACATAGAAAGGTATTATAGATAAGATAGAAAACAAATCATGATTTACCATAAATTCTCAAGGTCTTATCCTCATTAGAGAGGGTTAAACACCTAGGTGATGACAAATGGAAACAGGGGGATCTAGAAGGGTCCCTTGAAAATATGAGACCAATGCAAATAAATCAAGCACAAATGACATGGGAAGCATAAAATGACCAATGAAATTCCAAATGATTAACACACGAAAAAAGGAGATAACAAAGAATTAAGAGAATTTAGAGATACCATCAAATTAACAACAAAGTTGAACAAAGAAGAGAAGTGACAAAAAAAACACAATAAAGATGTTGCAAAAGAATAGAAAAGGCTAAGGAAACTAAGGTTGAGAGCCTCAAGAGAGTTGTGGCAATAGGATAGAAAGAATAAGGTAGGAATCCACACGAGTTTGAGAAATGGAACATAAAGGAGCATGGTATAGGGGCAACAACTAATCAAAAGAATAAAAATTCTAAGGTTGTGAAACTAATAATTGACAACAATACACTAGAAAATTTAACCTCACATTTAGACAAATAAATAAAATTTCTTAGTAAAATATATATTGTATTAAAATATATAGAATATCTTGAACATCATGGGAAGGATGTAGTAGCATGGAGGCACTGCCATTTCCTATACCACAAACACAACAACTTAAACCAAATCTATCCAATTTTAAACTCGTAAGGGACAAGACATTTGAAATATTCGTTACACCTTTAGCAAAATTATAACCTTTTAAATTTGATGTAGAATATTTGGACCAAATAGTTACCAAAAGTTTGGAGAAAGCAAAGGATTAAGAATTAAAATATCACGACAAAAAATAATAATGGAAGAAGAGGACAATAAGTTCAATAACGTGACAAATGATACACTTGGAAAAAATGAAAAAAAGAGGGGAAAAGTTATCAAATAATATGTCATTAACTAACCAAAACATATCTCCTAAAATCAAATGTCCTTTTAAAAAGTTGCAACCCCCAAACTAGGTGTTATTCCCCATGCCATCTAAATCAAGAAGAATTTCAACATTAGATATATTTGAACATTCAATTGAAATAATAGACACCTAAAAAAAAAAGTGCAAGACTACAACACATTACTAGGGAAAGATTTGATCAAATCATAAAACTATCAGTTGTCCAATTAAAGAGAACTATATAGAAAGTTCTTACAAATATGACTTTTTTTCATGATTTGTGGTAGTTTCTAAAGGTCTTAGCCTCATTAGAGGGGTTTAAGCACCTAAGGGATGATAAATGGAAAGTGAATCCAAATTGGGTTCCTTCAATAGATGTGATTAATGCAAATAGATCAAGGGTAAACCACATGGAAGGTATAAAAGGACCAATGAAATTCCAAATTGTTAACACCCATAACAAAAGGACATAAATAATTAAGAGACTTTAGAGATAACATAAAATCACCAATGGAGTTGAACAAAGAAGAGAAGTGACCAAAAAAAATACAAGAAATATACTGCGAAAGAATAGAAAAGGATGGGGCAAGTAAGGTTTAGTGCCTCAAGTGAGTTACAATAGGAGAGAAGGTAGAAATACACACAGGTTAGAGCAATGGAACATAAAGGGGCATGTCACAGGGGAAACCATTGGAAAAAAAATAAAAAATCCTAAGGTTGTGAAACTAATAATTGACAATAATACACCATAAAATTTAACCTCACATTTAGAAAAAGCAACAAAATTTCTTAGTAAATTGGAAGATAGTATTGAAAAATATAGGATATCTTAAACATCATGGGAAGGAGGTCGTAGTAGCATAGAATCTCTGTCACTTCCTATACCACAAACACCAAAACTCAAACCCAATCTATCCAATATTAAACTCATAGGGAACAAGAGATTTGAAATATTCCTAACACCTTTAGCAAAATTACAACCTTTAAAATTTGATACAAAATATTTGGACCAAATAGTTACCAAAAGTGTGGAGAAAGTAAAGGAATAGGAATTGAGAATGTTATAATATAAAAAAAAATGAAATAAGAGGAAAATCTATTCTACAACTTGACAAATGATACACTTGAAACAAATGAGAAAAGAGGGGAAGCATTATCAAATAATATTGTCATTAACTAGCCAATATATATCTCCTAAATTAAATGCCATTTTAAAGAGTTGCAACCCCCAAACTAGGAATCATCCCATGTGCCATCTAAATCAAGAAGAATTTCAACATCAAATATATTTAAGCAATCAAGTGAAATAATAGATTCACAACAATAAATTAGTGAGACTACAATACAATACTAGGGAAATATTTCTTTGATATATAACTACCTAGTAATAAGGGAAGAGATAAAAATTAACTAGAAGTCTTGTAAGAATAAAACAAGTGCAAAAAAGTCAACTCAACAACCACAAACAAACAAAAGCAAACATACCCAACATGGACACCACAAGTAAAACTTCTAGTTTTTGGAAAAGATGCCACATAAGTGGCTAAACATATATTTATTTTGGAAACACTAGGGTAGAGGAAAGGAACCACAAGACATCAAACAAAGATATTTTATTTTGTTGGTACCTTACAAAATGATGCATTAAATTGGTATAGAAAAACATGTCCTCAACATGATAAAGAATATTTAGAAATCAAAAAGGAATTTTTGTCAAAATTTGAGTCACCAAAAATCCCTATTAAAGATAATGAGAGCATTAGTAGAATGAGAGACATGGTACACCAAGAAAGATAATCTATTAAAGATAATGACTACAAATTTAAATAAGTCTCCAAAAAATCAGAAGAATTATTAACAAAAAAACAAATGCATTGAATGGTTCATATCTAGATTACAACCAAAAATTAGGACATCACTATATGGGAGATTATTTGGCACTATCTCAAAAATAATAGCATTGGCTTGTTGCATTGAGGCCCAAACATGGAGAAGAAAAGACAAAACCACAAAGAGTAAAAAAAGAAAAAAGAATTGGAACAATTAAAGATCAAGCAAGAAATTTTAGCTAAAGCAAAAACTAGTCATACACATAGTCAACAAACAACATATGGTGTACCTATTGTTCTATAGAAGGTTACCTTAGAAATGAATGCCCAATTACAAGGAGAGAGAAAAGAGTTGTTGCACTTAGGGTAGATCTTAGGGAAACTCCTAGAAAGGCACATAATGGTTTATTGTGAGACATGGAGAATAGGAGATCATGCAACTAATGATTGTCCATCACTATTTTAGAAAAAGAGGAACACAAAATATGGTGCAATCACCATCACAAAAATAAAGAATCTATAGACTATGGAATGAGATATCTTAAATAGCTAACAAAAAGACCATTTTATATCCTAGACCATGGATATAAACAACCTAATTGGAAAAATGAGAAAAATATCCATACACCCTAAAAATACACTGCCACACTACCTAGCACCACCTATTCCTAATTATACAACAAATGAGGCCAAAGGATATTACAACTCACAATGGGCAAGGCAAAGATAGAGGTATAATCAAAGATAGAGAAGAAGCCACATGCTACAAATGCAAAGAGATAAAAAACTATGATAATGAATGTAAGGAGGATAAGAAGAAAATATGTGGATTTTGCAACAATATCAATCATGATCTATTCACATGTGAAAGGGCACAACAATATTTTAAGAATGCCCTAGTACAATCAAAGAGTGATGAAATATCTAGAACAAAAAAAATACGAGGAGAAAATGTCATTAAAAGTTCCCAAAAATCTATGAGGGATGAGGAGAAGCCGCAATGAAGATGTAGAACTTGAAGAACATAAGTGCTTTGATACCTTAAATGAAGAAGAGGCCTTAGAAAGAATACCTTGAAAAAAAAAAAAAAACTAAGATAAAAATCTTTGTCAAAATACAAAGGGAAGAACAATGATGTGGTAGTCACTAGAAGGGGAAAAGACACCACTAAGGCCAACCAAGAGATAGAAGAATTAGATGACGTAAATAAGAGGACTTTTTTCCTAGTAAAAACAAACATAATAAAATTGTCAAAGAAACTAAGCAAACCATACTTTAGGAACAAGAAAATAAATATTTATATAAAAAATTGCTTCTTAAAGAAAGAAGCGTTAACATAAAGACAATTGGCCATTTCTGTGAAACAACACAACTTACGAGAAAACTAAAACAAATTTCTAAATATTAGAACAAACAAACATTAACAGGACTATATGTTTGAAACCTCACAAAAACACCTAGACAATGGAAGAATGAACCCCAAATGATAAATGTGCAAATCAACAATTGAAAAATAAGACAAGCTATGATTGATCTAGAGGCTAATGTCAACATACTCCCCAAAAGAGTATTAAAGTGTTGGAAGTTTGAGGAGGTTGTCATTGATGATGTTGTTTGGCAACATGAGCATGGATTGTACATAACAATGTATTATAGTGTTGTCATTGATGTCAACATTGTTATGGATCATCTTGATTAATCTTAACATGTTTTGAGGTCCTAAGGAAGTCATTTGTGCAAGGAGATTTAGTCTAAAAAACTTAGTTATGTGAAAATCTGACTAAGTGTCAGAACTGCCAGTTCAATATAACAGTGTATCAGTTTTTGGGTCTGCACCACTCCACAAAGAAAGATTTTTCTCTGCAATTCTAACCTAACTTTTTTGGTTGTTAGAAGAATCTAAATCCAAGATTTCATTTGGTTTGGCAAAGTATTCTAAGAGATATGAATGACAGAGTTATGTCTAGCATAATACAAACATTTTTTGTATAGTGTGTTTGTGTGGGAGATTTCACACTTCTCCGCGGATGAGTTCTTGATGTTGCAGTGTTGAAGATGAGTTTTCAGATGTCAGATGAGTGTGAATTCTAGATGGTATCGTGTTTTGAGGTCCACGTGTTGCAAATTGAATGAATAGTTGAAGAATTTTCGTTTAGGTCCCATGGTGTGCTAACCTAACACGTTTGATGAATATGTGAAGGATTCATATGTGTTGATCCTTTATGTGGGATATATTTTAGGTCCATACCAACCTATCTTAAGGAGTTTTGAATTGTGAATTGTGGCGTGAAGTATGGCCGACAAGTTATATTCTTGGTGTTACATCTAATTAGGCTGACCTAATTGATGTTACACTTAATGCCGATATATATGATAGATTGATTTCAGTGTTTTGGGATAAGAGTTGAGACATAGATGCGACATGTATTGTGCATGGTGTGAATTTGATCATAGTTGTGCGAATTGAGTTGTAAGGTGTGTGAATGCAAAGCAAAGCAGAGCATTGTTCCAGATTAGTGTGAAGTTTGTTATTGTGCTTCAATGGAACTGTATCCTTGCATATTGTAGATACTTTTGTAATAGTTCAAAATAGGCCATTAGTTACCTTCTTTATTCTATCTTCTTCTTTGTGGGCAGTGATTCCACTTGGATAGTGTGTCCACTTGCAATGAGCACTTTTGTAATATACTATAACCAGTTATAATATATTGTGAGCTAACCCTCACCATGGTTTTTCCCATTTTGGGTTTTCCACGTAAAAATCATGGTGTTCATGTGTTATGTGATGTTGTAGATGTTTTCATGCTCTCTTTCCTTAAAAAAGTTGAATATGCTTTGGTAATTGGATGGCTAATGTTTGAATGGTTTAATGGAATATTGATTTAGCCCCCCTCTCAGTATTCTGAGTTTTCAATAGGTTTTACATATGAAAACTGTAACTACAAGAAACCTCATATAATAGAAGCTTAGCAGATGGCTCATCCATAGAAAAAATGGGGACATGCAAAAATGTAGGATTTGACCTATTAGGATTCAAGCAAACTATAAATTTTAAAATTATAGAGATGAGTGAACCGGTCAATACTTTTAATGCTCTACTAGGCTTATAATGGTTTGTGAATTATAATGGTATTATAAATTCTAAGAGAGAGGAACTATCCTTTGAAGATAATGACAAGATAATACACACCCCTAGATAGTGACATAAGTGAAACATGTATAAGTGACAAGATTATTATGAAGAAGACTCTAAAGTGCTTTATTCCTTAGCAAAACTCTCCAAACTTGAACCATTTGATGAGCGAAACTTAGAAGGGGAAATACATATTGACAATAATAACAAAAGTACAAATAGTGGGGATGCAGTTAACACTTGGCTAAGAGATCAACTAGAATTGTAATCTAGGAAATTAAGAGTAAGAATGCTTTTTACTATACATAGGGTACAACGAAACACATTGCATCCTACTATAAATAACACCAAATCCATCTACCCGACATAGTCACTCTACCATCCAAAATTCATAGAAATTAAATTACATCTCACATGGTTTATTGCGTATCAAACTACCAAGATATTTAGGCATAGGTGATTTGATAACGTATACTTAGGAAACATGCCAAAAACATTTGATAAAGAAGGTTTGAGATTAGATGCATTACAATACACTTTAATGTGCAATGCCACAAGATAGTAAATACACATAAACATAGCATGCCCACATGAAAACCCTTAGAATTTTGATTCAAGCATAGTATCTACCTAAGGAAGGAGGCTATGGACAAATTCCTAAGTATGATAGCACCACAACACCTAAATATCATTTGAGCATCTATTCAAAAATGTGGGAACAACATACATAACATGATACAAGATTATATATACAAATGTTCTATTTGACACTAACACCTTGTACAAAAATGGTACATCAATGAAGAGAAAAGAGCAAACAAGGAATTGAGAGGTACTTCAAAAATATTTTTATCGCATATTCTCACTTCCACCCCAACCAATTCAACCACAAATCCCTTAAAAGAATAAGAGAGATCATCTTTTTACCTATAGAAGAAAACCAAAATATGGTCACTACCAAACAAGACATACTAGCACCACCATGAAAAGAGGGATTTTCCAAATTTATCAAAGGAAGAAGGATGGAGAAAAAAATTCTTAGCAAAATTCATGATGAGTACATGTATATAGACAAACCCTACTAGATTACAAAGGAAGCCATCTAGGTTGTGATAGGGTTAAATGTAGAGGGCGATGTACCTTCCAAAAAAGGCCATAAAGAATGGAAAAGTCACTAAGCTGACCAACGCCACATGTGGTGGGAGAAGCTTATATGTCACAAAGATTATAAACCACGTGATGCAATATGCCACCATGGGCATAGCTTATAAATCTACTACACAAATCATAATCACTCCAAAACTACTACATCCATCTATACATGAAGATTGTGTGAATTATTGTGGGACCAAGTGTTGAAAAACATCCAATGCACAAAGAACACCCACTACCAATTCTATTATGGAACTCTAATAACTTGTCTAACATTTTACTTTTTGAATACATTGTTGGCATTTCCTAGAAAACTAGGCTAAAGGACAAATCAATAGCAACTCAAATAAACAAGCACATGCAACATTTCAAAGATGCCACCTCCTATACTACAATATATTGTGGCTTCTTTAAATCCTTCCAACAAAGATGTAGATCCAAGAACAACTATCGTATGATATGGTCCAAAAGTATATAAAGATTATCATGTTTCTAGTGGATAAAGAATATACTCTGATGGAAGCAATAGAACCTAGGATTTCATGCATACCATAGCTTCCAAACAAATTCAATGATGACCTAATAGATTCATAGTCTATCACGTTGCTAAAATTACCCAAGGACCCCACTATGCAAAAGTTCACAACATACAAGAAGTTCATGGAAAACTTGAGTTAGAAGAAGATAAAATAGCACCTAGTGAAAACAAAGGGAAATTTGCATGAAAAGTGGGGTATTCAAAAACCCTCACCACCAAAGTAGGGCACTTCCACACCAAAAATCAAAAGATCAAAAAGGTTGAATGAGGGATCCTCAAGATTCCAAATAAAAGACCCAAACAACAAGAAGAACAAGGTTGTGAAGTAAACAAAAAGGAAGTTGCCAACAACACCACCTAATGATGCAACACAAGAGGAACCTATAATCCAAGAATCTATTGAAGCTCTTATGCAAGTTAGTACAAAGAAGATAAGGAAGACACAAAAATAGGCCGAGAAAAATGGAACTAATCCACATATCAGATACAAAGTTTGATATGGAGGTACAAGAACATACCCAAAAAGGGAAAGAGCCACAAAGAAAAAAGGCAAGAGTCAACCATATATCAACTAGGAAATCAAATCTAATAATCATCACAAGTAAACATTAACATATATATTATCATCTCCACAACATTTACTCACATACAATCTAATGAAACCAAGTAATAACTCCATTTCAACAATAATACAACCATAAGACTATAAGAGAGGGGGGGTGTGGGGACAGGGGCGGGCAACCATGGATGGGGAGGCTAGCTCAACCCATAAGGGTTGACCACCCCCAACTAAAAAATAATTTTATTATTAAAGTTCAATTATTAATGAAAATTAAATAAAACTCTTAGCATAAAAATGCATGTGTTTGAATTGCCAATCCACAGCAGGAAATAAATAAAATCTAGCAAGAAAATAATTATTGGTATAAATAAATACACACATTCATAAGGCAGATTAAATAAATTTCATATGGCTTTGAAAATCTCTTGTACTTGCAATTCACAATTATACAACCTGCAATAGTCATGAAAATACAAATTTTGATTGGTTTGTCAACTAGAAGGCAATAGAAGTCCTTGTAAATCTTTTGCAAGCCATCTTATCAAAATAACACAAGAAGCAATAGGTTTATTCCTGGATAACGAAGGTATGTTCATTTGAATGTTGTACAACTTAATCTAGGTGCTTGTTTGCATGCATAGAGCTTAGCTTATTAGGGGAATTGAGAGGTATAGTCCTTATTGTTACCTTTATTAAGGTATCATTGAGTGGGTTTTGATTAATGTTCTCTTTTAGGTTATAAAACTTGAGAATATGTTGCCCTTGTTGGATATAGGCCCCCGTCTATTTTTTTCTCAACCTCCCATCTCACCAACACATCAAAAATAGCTAAATGAATCTTATTTTAATATTGTGTTGTTATCTTACTTCTATGTCTAGATGTGTGCAATATCATTACAAATTGGTTGTCAACGCAATATCTTCAAACTCTTTGCATGGTTGTTCATTTAGTTTATGAAAGTGCAAAACCCTTGCATTATCAAACCAACATATAAGCACTTAGTGATGAACAAAGAGGAATGTTTTGTGCAACGGGTATAGTTTTTTGTAAAGTTTAATTTCATTTCTTATAATTATTCTTTAATATAGCACCTCAATGAATGCCTACTTTGGCCTAGTAGAGCATAAAACAAAAGAAGACATTACCCACCTTAGCAAATTGGCCCATCATTATCATTGTCTAATTATAAGTTATAGGTCTTTCATCTTGATTATCACATCCCTAGCACTCAAAAACAACCTAGCTTGTAATGTCCCCTGTCCTAATTGGCTCTAAAATTCATCTATTGATCTCAAATTCCATAAACTAGGGTTAGGGCTTTCACCTTATCAAATGAATAACTCTTTAATGATGTAATCCTGGATTGAAACCTGCATTCACCACATGAACAACATTCCCCAAAATGGTATATCTATTTGTCATCATTAGACAATTACATCACATTAATAGATATTCAAGAAAGCAACATATTGTAAACTAGGAGGGACATGGAGGGTCCGCCCAAAGTCATATGCCAAGCCTAAGAGGTTGTATACCACAACTCTCCCCTTTGGCAACTTGTACCTTCTTTCCCCATCCATGTCACAACCTCGGAAGACACATGCCAACTTGTGGGAATGGGCGGAGCTTGCGAGTGAATCTCGTCACTTACCACTCCTCATGCCCATCCTCACCATGGGATTAGGCAGAGATCTTGAGTGGGATCTTTAGGGCCTTTACGCTTCCTTGGGCCCTTCCCACAAGGTGGGTTTTCAGATAGATTAATAAACTTGATTATTTATTCTTATTCATTTACATTAATATGCAATAGTAATTATACATCTATGGCTTCCTAATCATGCATAAAGTAACAACATATAGATCGATGCATGAAGTAACAATTGATAATGCATATCAAATCATATCGATGCTTATGAAGTGACAACTAATCAATGTATATAAGATCAGATTGATGCTATGAAGTAACAATTAATCAATGCATATAAAATCAGATCGGTATGTAAGTAAAGTAGCAAATAACAGAGCATATTAAGCCTAGGTTGACTTAGATGTTAAATGATAGAGATACACCTAATCTGGAAATAATGAATGGTGTTAATATTCCACACACTTCCTTTTCTGATGTCTATCTTGTTTGTTCCTTCTTGATTCATCCCTTCTTGCATTCAAATGATCGGGTCTTATACCTTCCTCAGCGAATGGAAATGTCCCTTCACATCGTGTATCTCTTTCAAAAGACGTGTCTTTTCTCTTGAGTAATCACCGCATGCCTTTGGATAATTAATCGTATTACTATTATTTTGTCTTTAATCGTGGTGTCTTTATTAAGTTTCTACATGAAGATTAATTATCTTTTAATATTTACTTGATTGTCCTCTTGTTTGGAGTGGGTTGTCATGTAGTGCAACGATTAGATTTCCCAACTACCTTAGTTTCATTTGCGGGACATGACAGTCCCCCCCTCCTAAATTTGCTTGCCCTCAAGCAATTTTAGATTTGGATGGTTGAAGATTTCTTCTCCTTCCCATGTAGCATCTTCCTCGGGTAAGCCTCCTTTCCATTTGATCAAGAACTCATGGATAGTCGTATGCCTTAGTCGCTTCTCTCTCATGTTGAGAATTGCTTCAGGTTCCAAGATTAGTATTCCTTCATCGTCAAGTGGGGGCAACTCTAAACATGGGGCAACTTACTACCCTAATACTTTCTTCAATCTTGACACATGAAAGATGATGTGAATATGGCTGTTCTCGAGCAACTCTAATTCGTAGGATACTTCATTGATTGTTCTCAAGATCTTATAAGGTCCATAAAATTGGGGGCTTTAGTTTTTCTACTCCCCTCATTTTGATGGATGATTGTTTATATGGTTGTAGCCGTAGGAACATTGACTCTCCAACTTCAAATGTCCTCTCAGTACGATTCCGATCAACATAGATCTTTTGTTGATTCTGTGCTAGATGCAAATTGTCTTTGAGGGTGTTCATAATATCCATACTTTGTTGCACAAAACATTTTCCCTTGGTACTCGACTTTCTTGTGAAATTAGGCTTCTAAAGGAGGTTGGTTCATGGCCATACAGTGCTTTGAACGGACTCATCTTGATTAACATGTGGTGAGTAGTGTTATAGCAATATTCTCCAAGATGTAACCATTCCACCCATGCATTTTGTTGGCCCATGACGTAATTCCTCAAATATCCTTCTACCCACTTGTTAACGATTTATGTATGTCCATCCATTTGAAGGTGGTACCTTGTACTAGGTGTAAGCTCCGTCCCTGCCAATTGTAATAGCTCTTGCCAAAATTGGTTGGGGAATCGTCTATCTCGATCGCTGACTATATTCCTTGGAACTACATAAATGCAATCCTTTCCTTGAACTTTGGGCAGTCCTATGATGAAGTCCATGGAGATGCTTTCCCATTTTTGGTTTGGAATGGGCAAAGGTTGTAAAAGTCTTGCTAGATGATTTTGCTCCATTTTGTTTCTTTAATAGGTCATGCATTCTTGTACGTGCTTCAATACATCCTTCTTGAGCCCTTTCCAAGAATACCTTTCTCTTATTTGTCTGTAGGTCTTATAATATCCTTGGTGGCCTACTAATGGGTTGTTGTGATATTCCTTAAAGATCCTCCCCTTCATCTTTGAGTTGGGCACAAGGAAGATCCTATTTTTATATAGGATAAGTTCTTCCACCACTTTGTACTCTTCATTGGATAAGTGTCCTTCAAGGATATTATTAGCTTGGGGGTCTTTGACGTATTATGCAATGATGCCATTCTTCTAATCCATGGCTATACTGGTGAGGGTATTCACATAGGGTTCTCTTGATAAAGCATTGACCACCAAATTATTTGTCTCCTTCATGTACTTGATATCAAAGTCGTAAGCTTGTACCTTGCTTACCCATTTTTGTTGTCTATCATTTAGATCTTTTTTATTTAGGAAGTGCCTTAGACTATTGTGATCCGTCTTAATATTGAATTTCCCACAAACCAAATATTGACAAAACTTTGCTAAGGCGTGCATGATTGCTAGCATTTCTTTATCATAAATGGAATAGTATCTTTAGTCTCATTTAACTTGCGAATTTCAAATGCAATGGGGTGCTTATTTTGCATAAGAACTGCTCCACTCCCTTCTCCGAAGGCATCACATTGCAATTCGAAGGGCAGTGTGAAATCAGGGATGGTTAAAATGGGGCATGAGCTCATTGCTTCTTTAAGTCTTTGGAAGGCTTGTTGAGATGCTTTATTCCATACAAAGGCCCCCTTTTTGGTTAGGTATGTGAGTGGGGCGGCAATTTCATAGAATCCCTTCACAAAGTGCTTATAGTAACTGCATAGCCCTACGAAACCCCTTGGTTGTGTTAGGGTTTTGGGTCTTGTTCATTCCTTAATTGTCGTGATTTTTTCCTCGTTGACACTTACCCCTTGTGCATTAATTTTGTGACCTAGGTAAAGGATTTCTTCCAAGCCAAACTCGCATTTGGAGGCTTTAACATACAAAGATTCTTGTTCCAAGATGTTTAGGACTTCCTAAAATGTTTTAGATGTTCCTCCTAGGTCTTGTTGTATATAAGGATGTCATCAAAGAATACGAGTAGGAACTTTCTTAGTTGTTTTCAGAATATGTGATTCATACATGATTGGAAGGTTGTTAGGGCATTTGTGAGTCCAAAGGGCAAGACTAAGAATTCAATGTTCCCATAATGGCATTGAAAGGCGGTTTTAGGGATGTCTTCTTTCCTCATCCTTATTTGATGGTACCCTGATCACAAATCAATTTTGGAGAAGTATTTAGCTCCATGGAGTTCCTCAATTAATTCATCAATTCTTGGTATGGGGTAGCAGTTTTTGATTGTTTTCATGTTTAAGGCCCTATAGTCTATACACATTCTCATGGTACCATCCTTTTTCTTGACTAGAAATACAGATGATGCAAAAGGGCTAGAGCTAGGTTGAATGTGACCCATTTCTAGTAGTTCTTTAATAGTTTTTTCAATCTCTTCTTTGAATTTGTGTGGGTGTCAGTATGGTGTGGTTATTACAAGTTTTGCTCCCTCTTCCGGTTCTATTGTGTGTTAAAATCCCCTTTTTGGGGGTAGCCTTGGGGGAATGTCACCAAACACTTTCTTATGTTCACTTAAGATTGGTTGGATATCTATGTGAATTGCTTTGCCTTGTGAGGAGGTCTTGTCAAGGATCATACATTGTGCAGCCCGTTCTCCTTACCCATGCCTAAAAACCCTTTTTATTCTTTTGCATGAAACTACCTTTGGCAATCCATCAAGTAATCCTTTTAAGATGACTTCTTGTCCTTCATGTTGGAAATGAATTGTTAAGTTTGGGAGGTCAAACATGAAGCATCCTAGGGAGTATATCCAAGGAGTGCCTAATATTACATCATCTAATAGTACCTCATAGATATCCTCTTTAATGGGGTGCTTTCTGAGGTGATTTCCAACTGGGGAACTATTCTTATGCATTAGACCCTAGCTCCTGTAACGGTGGCTACAACAAAACCTTTAAAGTTTATGGTTTCCAATTTCCTCTGTGCAACTAGTCTTTCATCAATAAAATTGTGGGATGCCCCACTATCCACAAGAGTGATAACCCTATGCCCTTTGAGGGTGCTCTTAATCCAGAATGGGTGATGCTTGGAAGCTTGAGAGAGTGGCTAGAGTTACATGTTCTTCATCTTCATATCTTGCCCTTTTGTTGGGGTTCTCCTCGTCTTCCCCTTTGGGGGTTGCTTCTATCTTGTGGGCTCGACCCTTTCTTTTACACTTATGGCCAGGTTCCCATGGTCCATGGCATGTGAAGCATAAAACCTTCTTCTGATTGTCTATTGATTTGCACACATGCCCACATTCTCACTTCCCCTTACAATAAGAATAGGCTTTTTCTCGACGTTCCTTCTTATGCTTTTCATCTCTATGAGAGAACTTGGAGGGTGTATTGAAGTTTTTGGGTCTATCTTTTGATGGGTTGTCAAATTTCATTGTTTTTTGAATGGCTTCATATAGGTTGGAGGGTTCTAATGCACTTACCATGCTCTTGATTGATCCCCTCAACCCCTCCACAAACAAGGTGAGTCTTCCTTGAGAGATTTCAGTTACCACGACAGCTAATTTTTTGAATTATGTGGCAATCTTCTACCATTCCATGTTGTCTTAGGGCGAGTTCTTTAAAGTACCATTCGGGGTGCTTTTGGTCGAATCTTTTGATTATTCTTTGGGTGAATTCATCATAGGTGGTTGTGTTGGTGGCCTTGGGTAATGAGGCCATGGTGCCACCACTCGTGGGCCATCCCTGTTAGGTGGAGTACAAAAAACTTAAAGGCATTCTCCTCTATCATAGGGCTTAGTGATAAATAAGTGTCCAACTTTTGGACCCACGAACATGTCATGGTCTTTCCTTCTCCATCAAAACTAGGGAGGGTTATCTTGCTCACTCTATCCTTTAGATCTTTTTTGTGTTGTCTTTTTCTTTCTTTCCTAGGGGCAACTCTTGATTTGGCATCACAATAATCTTTAAATGGGAAATTCTTCCTAAATTTGGGGTTAAGTTTATTGTATGCTTCCATGATTTCGTCCACATTATCTGTGGGTGTTTCGTTTGCTTCTCCCTTGTCCATGAGTCCTTCCCTAGGTAGGAAAAGAGGTCTTGTTGGTCTAGAGTTGGGTCCTTTTAGCGAGATGGGGTTATTGTTCTTGAAATGATTGGAATTAGTTTCCATCCCATTATTGCTATTCATATTTTGGATGGCTTGGAGGAGAATTGGGTGGTTCTTTCATTCCTATCATTTTGTTCCATGAAGGCTCTCATTGTGTTGCTCATTTGTTCACTCATAGTGTTGTTTGTTGTAAGTTTTTTTATTTCCCTCTCCAAAGCTCTTTGAGCCCTTTGGCTATTTTGCATCAACTTCCTTTCATAGGATGGCAAGAAAGATGCTCTAATACCACTGTAATGTTCCATGTCCTAATTGGCTCTAAAATTTGTCTATTGATCTCAAATTCCACAAACTAGGGTTAGGGCTTTCACCTTATCAAATGAATAACTCTTTAATGATGTAATCCTGGATTGAAACCTGCATTCACCACATAAACAACATTCCCCAAAATGGTATATCTATTTGTCAGCATTAGACAATTACATCACATTAATAGATTTTCAAGAAAGCAACATATTATAAACTAGGAGGAGGGACATGGAGGGTCTGCCTGAAGTCATATGCCAATCCTAAGAGGTTGTATACCACAACTCTCCCCTTTGGCGACTTGTACTTGCTTTCCCCATCCATGTCACAACCTCATAAGACACATGCCAACTTGTGGGAATGGGCGGAGCTTGCGAGCGGCTCTCGACACTTACCACTCCTCAGGCCCATCCTCACCATGGATTTGGCGAAGATCTTGATTGGGATAGGGCCTTTTCGCTTCCTCAGGCCCTTCCCACAAGGTGGGTTTTCAAACAGATTAATACACTCATATTTATTCTTATTCATTGACATACAACAATAATTATACAACTATGGCTTCCTAATCATGCATAAAGTAACCACATATAGATTGATGCATGTAGTAACAATTGATAATGCATATCAAATCAAATCGATGCTTATGAAGTGACAATTAATCAATGTATATAAGATCAAATCGATGCTACAAAGTAACACTTAATCAATGCGTATAAAATCAAGATTGATATGTAAGTAAAGCAACAAATAACAAAGCATATTAAGCCCAAGTCAACTTAGATGTTAAATGATAAAGATACACCTGATCTGGAAATAATGAATGGTGTTACTATTCCACGCGCTTCCTTTTCTGATGTCTATCTTGTTTGTTTCTTCTTGAATGATCCCTTGTTGCATTCAAATGATCGAGTCTTATACCTTCCTCAACGAATGGACATGTCCCTTCACATCGTTATCTCTTTCAAAGACATGTCTTTTCTCTTGAGCAATCACTGCATGCCTTTGGATAATTAATCATATTACTATTATTTTGTCTTTAATCGTGGTGTCTTTATTAAGTTGCTACATGAAGATTAATTATCTTTTAATATTTACTCGATTGTCCTCTTGTTTGGCATGGGTTGTCATGTAGTGCAGCGATTAGATTTCCTGACTACCTTAGTTTCATTTGCGGGACATGACATAGCTTTAGGGATTTGGCAATCGAATTTTTTTGAGGATCAACACTAGAATATAGAGAACTACTGATGAATTTAAGGATTTTTTATGCACTCTTCTCTAAATCAGCTTTAAAGATTCAAATCACTGATCAATTACAAGCTACTTTGATCAAATAGACAGGTGTATATCAAACAAATGAGTACAAAAGTGGATTTGAGCTAAATGAAACAAGTGTTATAAATATATAAATATCAAACAAATACAGACTACTTTGATCACATGGATAGGTGTATATCAAACAAATGAGTACAAAAGTGGATTTGAGCTAAAAGAAACAAGTGTTATAAATATATAAATATTCTATAGCGTTTTTGGTGTACAAAACTCATGGATTATGATATCCATGGTATCAAAAATAAAAATCACAATATGGAGTAATGAACTATGATATAGACAAGCCTAACATCACTAACCTTGTGTGGGGTCCAACACTCATATCTCAAATAAGATTGCAATGCTATTGTTTCCATAGTAGCATTACTTAGAATTAGGTCAGTCAAACCAAAAGGATAATTATATTTCAATTACTCAAGATTTAATTTTAAAAACACACCAAAGAAATTAAGAAAAAGAAGAAGCATTTTCTCATATGGCATGACCCAAAATTATTTTTATTTTTTGCTTTTTAAACCAAAGTGGGGGATTGAGGGTAGCAACAACCCTTGTTGGGTCTATAAGCAATAGCCTTACTACATTCCCTATCACAATGCTATAATGTCCCCTTCTCGAGCATGATCTTTTCGGTTGACCGTTGGCCTATTCCGGAGATCCGTAGGCTACTCGGAAGGTGAAATTAGGGTTTCCTATTTTGTTGGTTGTTGTTGCTCGAGTCTTGGCGTTTGGATTGCGGATTCTTTTTGGGTTTTCAGAGAGCTTCACAGTGGTGTGTCTGGCTTTGCATTCTGAGCACTTTTTGGAATTTACTATTTTTAGTAAATTCTATTTTTGGAAATTGGCAAGTTAGTTCCGGTTCAGTTGGCTTCCCTCAGTTGTCAGTTCAGTTGGAATTGCTCAATTTGGCCTTGGGATGCGTTTGGAGAGATAAGTCAAGTTGATTTTAAAATGTTATATTTTAATGTTATGATACCCCTTGGCCTAGTCACTTAACTTAATGTTGTTTTAAAAAGGTGGTCTTTAAGGGGTGGCGCCTCATTGGGATAATATTATATTTATTAAGGTCAAATTGAAGCTTTATGTTGGATGCCTATCTTGAAGAGATGAATTTCATTAAAAAGGTAAAAAATGAAGCCTTGAAGAAAAGTGACGCCTTTTCTTGGAGGGGAAGGTTTGGATTCAAATTTGAATTTTGGGTTTCTAGAAGCTTCTGAAGGGGTCCTCACAAAATTATAAAAGGACGTCTTGGGGTCTTCATTTGGTATCTTATATCTAAAGTATTGTTATGCTGCCGGAATGGTGCTGGGACTGCTTCGAGGAATGAATGCCTCCTAGCTTTGGCTCGACTTCATGCTTGAGAGATAGCATCTAGTGGAGAATTTAGTCTACTTGTGAGAGATTTTGTAATGAGGTTTGCATTGTAGTTTTGTTTTGTCTTTTGAAGTTCAATTAGTTGCATAATCTACCATTTCTGGAGTTGCTGAATGTTGTATCAGATTTATGTTTTTATTCATAAGTCGAAAAATACAAAAAGAATCATTTTGGGTATTGTCTCTTTGTGTCTCTTTGGCAAGGGCGCCCCTATTTACCAATTTGCAGATTTTTTAATGAAGAAATGGATTTTATCTTAAGGAATCGCCCCTCCTCGAGGGCCGTACCATTTGGAGGTGTCTTGGAATTCGTGTAGAAAATATCTGTGGGTTTTTGAGTCAGTTTTTGGGTTCTATCTTGGGCGTATTCTCCTTAGGATCATTATGCATCTTATCTCATGTGATTTGAGTGAAAATTGAGTGAGTTATGAGCATTTAGGTAGGGTGCTATGTTGCTGGTTTTGCAAATTAACATGCTGGTCTGTCATATCAGATTTGAGAAGTTTGCATTTTAGTGAAGGGTTGATGTTAGTAAGTCATAAAAGGCCTTGTGGAAGATACATTTGCTATTGCAGCAATTCAAAGTGCTCTAACTCTTGGTCTTGCAGGCATTCTACATCTCATTGTAAGCTGATCAGTAGTACTGTCAGCACTTCTTTTAATCTTGTTTTATCATGTCTTGTAATGCCCACTGAACAAGTGGAAGAGGCTGGCTTGCCGCCTACTTTACTTCTGTAGTTGCATTTTATTGCCTAATTACCTCCGCCATATGGTAGCCCCATCTCCATTCTGGATTGGGTAGCACATACTTGGTGTTGAGTTACTTTCAGTATTGTAATCGTTAGGGATCCTCTGACCATATGCACGTCGTCATTTGGCGCATTCTTGGTTAGGGTTACTTCAGTTCATGTATTGCATTGAGATCCTCTTACCACATGCTAACACCTTGCCCATCTCGAGATCCTGGTGTACATTCTTGGTTAGAGTTGAATTTTGCATTGTTTAGTTATTTGCTAACCCTAACGGGTGCTTGTTGTTGTAATCGCATTCCAAAAAATAAAAAAAAATTTGGCTCAGCATATTTCAACCAAAGTGGCGGATTGAGGGTAGCAACAACCAAGCAAAATGGGGGATTGAGGGTAGCAACAACCCTTGTTGGGTCTAGAAGCAATAGCCTTACTACATTCCCTATCACAATGCATGGTATGGTCAAAGGGAAGAGCCCCCACCACCAAGCCCAAATTAAGGCCTTTGAGGGCACACAAACTTTCATGGAAAACACCATTTTTCATCAATCTATCACTTTTGACCAAGCTCCAAGAGTCCAAACTCTGAACCTTTAAACAAATACAAGTGTCAATGCCATAGAGTATTAATTAGGCTCTAACCATAATTTTTTTGGCTTTTTAAGGTTAGAATTTTTTAAAATAAATTTGAAGTGTGGATTTTGTATTCACCCAAGGTTGACCCCCAAAACTCACGAGGCTTGGGAAATCTGGTAGAAACTCACCAAAGACCTAGCAAGTCTAAAAGAAACTCGCCAACACTTTGCAGCCAAGTCTATGGGCCTCGAATGTCAACAGTCTGCCAAGTACTCCATGAATCCAAATACTATGATATGACAGATGTCTGATGTACTTTAGTTACTCTAATGCATTCCATACTAATTTTTTATTAAGAAATTTCATTACTATATAAAAAAGATTTACAAAAGATAAAGAACAAAGACACTTTGCTATTGCTAACTTTGATAAAATGTCATCACTTGACAAACATAAGGCCTAAGAGCACTGATATTCATTGATTCTGCTAGGAACTGTTGATGTGGTTTTTGTGACCATACCAAACAGCAGAACAAAATAGTTTTGGGGGGGGCTACTCCGTTCTCTCTTGATCAAAGTATTCCATGCGCTAAGATTGCGAGAAAGTTCGCATGTTCAACTCCAAGGTTCCTTAAGTGCGAATAGACCCAGTTTGGTTGATGTGTATTGCTGTGT
>VDFB02271358.1:904864752-904981229 GCA_007258455.2 Sequoia sempervirens
TTTTGCAGTTTGCTTTTGAAAGCTGTTTCCTACTATCCCTAGTGCACATTGTCGTTAACCTAGTGCATGAGTTTTGGAAAAAAAAAATTCAAAATCTGTTTATACATGGAAAGGCATGTGCAGGTAAACAGGCCTGCCATTCAATCCTTTTTTTAAACCCTGCTCCTGCTATGAAGATTTCTGATATTTGTTTCTTTTTTAATGTAATATCCAAGATTAGGGTTGTTCAATATTTCAATTTGATTTCACTCCACGAGATACCAATGATTATATCTTATTTCAAATCAGGTCTATCCTACCAGATAATAAGGTTAATAGAATATGCAAAAATGAATTGTAAACCCTTGCAAATGAACAGCAATTCACAATAACTGTTTGTTTCTCTTATTACAGTGGAAAATCACACTTACAGTCAATTCAGTTTGCCAGAACAATGGCAGCGATATTGTTGTCAAAAGTATAACAAATTCACAGCAAAGGGGTGCTCCAGAAGCCACCTCCAAATTATAATCCCTAGGCATTAAGAAAGAGCCACCTAACTCAGACAAACAGGCACTGACAGGAGCCACCCGAACAGAAAATCAATGAAGCTCAAATGCAATCCCCAAGCAGAATTGCTTAACACTAGATAGGGGTTTTCAACCACTAGCCAACTGTGGGGATCAAGGGGCTTTCATCCTCCAATCTCCAATAACAAATAAACAAGATGTCCGTTCTATTTGAGGAATAATTTCATAAAAACTAGATGATGTCACTGATCTTTGACTTAGGTATAAATAGGCAATTGAGTGTTCACTTTCACTCCAAAATACAAATTCAAATCTTCTTTTTTCCTTTGAGGAGACCTGCACACACACCCTTGGCCGACAACACTTAAACGAATAAAGATTGATTACATAATACCCAAAGGGTCCTACAATCTAGGTGTATATAAAATAGGATACACCAAATTATTACAAAGTCATTTCCCTAGTTTATTTTCCCAAGCCTACGGGAAATAGAATATAGGCTTAAGGAACATCCGAGAATCTTATGGAAAAAGGTTGCATGACATTGAAACTGTTAATCACATTTAGAAACACACTTTACCATGGTGATCATGCCCTTGAGACTTAAACTCTGTTCTCCCTTCTGTATCAGTGGGTGACTGCTCAGCTGCATGTGTAAATTGCTTTTATCCCTTTGGGGTTCTACCACAAACAGCTGAAAATTTTTCCGAAAAGAAAATCTTTCCAGTACACCAGGACATCCTTGAGACAGTCAAGGGATATCTCAGACATCCCTGGTTGTCCCAGGGACAGCCAAAAATCCCACAGACATTTTGTAAGCTTTTCTGACATCCTGGGGACATTCTAGGGTATTGTGAAAGATTGGGGATGGCCAGGGGAAGTCCCATGGCGCCCACAATTCCAGAAAAACCGTTAGGAATGGGGAGGCAGGTTCCTGAGCTGGGGGTGTCTTCCCATGTAACATAGTATATAACTTTAAAAAATCAAGAAATATATTTCATGTATAAAGAGCATACCACTGCACAATTTGCTTGAAATTCAGAACTATATTTCATGTGTTCAAAATCGGGAAAAAATCAGATTAAGAAAAAAATGTAAAAAATTGTAGAAAAAGAGACAAAAACTACTGTTTTTTTAAATCGTGGGGCAGAGATATAGAGAGCAAATAAAATAGAGAGTTTAACACATGAATTGTAGAAAATAGGATTTTGTCATTTATATCCATATCACTAAATACATTGTATTGCAAAAAGCATACTTCACAGTGCATAAGTAATAACTAGATGGTTACAGTTCATAAAATTCCAATTACAATATAGTTTGTACAAAGTCAACCTATAAACTAAGTACAAAGTTCCAAAAAATCAAACATAACCAATGACTCTTGCTACTACAAATAGAGCTATGCTAGAGGGCTGCAAGTCTTGATGATGAAGCTCCTGGTTCAAAGCTTCTCCTAAGTCGTTCAACCTCATGATATCCAAGTTGGCCTCTAGGATCTCAAAATCCTCAAGCTCAAAAAAGTCATTAAAAAGATAGTTTTCCTTTGCTAAGTAGACATTATAAATTACAAAACGGTAATCAACTGGTTCATATTTGTGGTTTAACAGTACTTGCAATTTCCAGAACAATGTCAAAGAGAACTATATGAAGAGTGTGAAAGGGAAATTATATGACAATGGAAGCAACTGCAAAGTTCAACTTAACAGTTTTTGAATCAAATAGCTCAATATAGAGTAATTGAAAATGCTTTTGAAACAAAAACTTAAATCTCAAAAGACCATAAATGATATTGAAATGTTCTCATTGATAACTATTTTAGCAGATTTGTAAAAGAGTAAGAGAGTGTTAAATATTTTTCCATTAGATAATAAAGATCTGTTGGTAAAAAAGAAGAGAGCAACTATTTGAGCCACAATTTTAGCTATTATTATTCAAGTAAATTTCCCTTGATTTTGCATATAAGGGGATGGGGTTAAAAACATTGTTGGACTTTGAGTTGAGAATTTGAGAGATTATAGGTACAAGTTTCTATGGAAAATCAAAGCACGAGGAGCATTCCCTTTCAATGGGACAATTACTACTGAAATCTATCTAGATCATTAAAAAGAATATATGCGGCCTACTTCAGGAGGGATTAAGATAAGTCAACAAGACCAGGGCATGATTTCTCTCAAGCGTGTATTAGTTTTGCTTGATACCTATTTAACATTTTATGCTACACAATATATGTCTAAAGCATTCATGCATTGCGATTGTACTCCTTGCAGACCTTCTGAACCTTTGTGTATATGACGATCTTAAATGGAATGTAGTAGCCAAAAAAGTGCAGGGCATGACTTTAGCAGTGAGTTTCACCAATTAACAAAACATTAAAGCCTGCAAAATTTATAGGAAATTTAAATATAACCAAAACGGTCCTTCATTTTGATATAAAATACTGTTACAGTTTTATTTTTTCAGCACTACAAGCTGATTTTTATCTTTCTGATAGGAACCATTCTGCTTCCAGTTCCACAATGTCTATATACTATTATGTATTACTTATGCTTCCCACTTGATTATACACTTGTCACTACCCTACCCGCTTATCATTAAAACTCGATGGCCAGAGTCAAATTGCAGCTTCAAATTATCACACTTTATTAGCATCTGAAAGGAGATTTGTCCCAACGTAACCTTGATTATCAAAACAACCAACTTGGTATTATTGTTGACAATTGAAATGTTAAAATTATTTTGAATAGTTGGAATCAAAAGAATTCAAAGAAAACAAACCTCTTTAGGTTGATATCAAGCCAATAGAGTTTTGTTTCAGTTTAGTCTGGCTTTCTATATTTACTTTCAGCAAGTACTTTTATAAGGTTCGGATATGTTAAAAAAATAAGATAGAAGCCTCACTTAGTATTTACGTCTACTATTTCCCACTAAACTGTGTCTTTGGATTTATATACATGGAAAGCATTACTACAAGCCTAAGGCAAATGACAGTAGTGTGGAATATACAGAGAAAAACAACACATCTCTTGACCATTCCATGTTAATGTCCTTAACATCAAACATAGAAGCATACCAAAGAACGTGTCTCTATTTTAATGTCCTTAACATCTATTAGAAATATACATCCATTCAAGGTTGTCTACCTGCAATTTGCCTCAGCAACTTGATGAAATCTAGCAAATCTTTGATGGTGAACCACGTCCCAGTGGTTAGCTCTCAGTTTTGTGCAAAAAATCAACACAAAAACCCAATTAAATAGTGATTTCGCACGGTTATGGTTTCGCAACAGATTGGTTGGGCAATTTTTTCGTGATTTTTATGTGACTTTTTCACATTTTTTTCACAATTCAAACCCTTAAAAATTGTTAAACATCATTAAAAATCACAGCTGATTAAATCGGGATTTTTTTGGGGAAAAAATTGTTTTGGCCGAGTATTTTTTAAAAATCAGGATTTTTGCAATTTTTGAGGATTTATGCTTCTATGGTAAAAATAACTACTAAGATCTTAAAAACACTTGAAAAGCACTTCCTTTAAGCATGATTTATTAACATAAAAAAGTACCAAATTCACTTGCCAGTTGTAAATCAAATTTTTAAAAAGGAAAATCAAGGAAACAGCAGTATGAAATCTACTTATATTGTGAAATTATAAGATCCAAGAAAATAAAATGAAAATACATTCAATAAGTAAGCATCAAAACTTCGAGCATTTTTTCTGAGAATTACAAGCTGTGCCAAACAAGAATAGCCCCTTTGAGGAAAACAAGGAAATAGAGCATTTGTAATTATAATAGAATCACAAAACAGTATAAATGAAATTTGACTACAAAAGTCAGAGGTACAGAGAAAACAATGGATGGAAATGGGTGGAACATATGAATTATCAGAAACACGAGGTTAAAAACAACACCAGTAATATATATGCCAGTTACAAATTTCTTGCCAAAAAATATAACCCACTAGTTTTGATGAAAGAAATTTATTTTTACCAAAGATTTGTGGTGTAAATGTAATGGATTTACTTAGGTGCAGTTTTCATTCTTGAAAATGGTGTTCAAGCATACAGCCTTTCTGGTCACATTTTAATTTTCAAACCCTCAGGTTGCTTCTCCTTTGCATTTAGGGTTTAGGATTTATGAATTGGGGTTAAGAGTTCAGTTCTGTGAATTGCCTGGCAGCTAGACATCAAAAAGCTCGTGTTCTTACCCATACAGTCTTTCCTTTACTTATGGATCACGTATGTCACCCCATGATTGCTTCTGCTATGTATGTAGGGTTTAGGGTTTAAGGTTTGGGGTTTACGGTTCAGTTCTGTTAATTGCATAGCAGCTAAACATTGAAACTATCGTATTTCTTTCCACAACAAAACAGCATTGGCCAGAAAAAGACATACCTCTGTCATGTTCTCAAAACCCATGTCCTTTACGGCATTAAGAGTCGGCTCCGACAGCTTAAGCGAATCAAATGACACGCCGCTCATGATTCCAGAAACATTCACAGTCGCTCCTTCCAGCCGCTCGATAGAAAATTTTATCTTCTTCGCTTTCTTCTTTTCAAGTTTATCAGAGACGTTGCCGCCTCCATCTAATGTTTCGTGGTTTCCGTCAGCAGCAACTTCACTTTCCTCTTGTTTTACTTCAACCTCTTCGGTGTTAAAATCACTTATTCTTTTCTTGTTCTTCTTCTTTTTTTTCTTTTCTTCGCCAAACCCTTCGTCCGTTGCATCCATTCCATTCATCTCGTCAGTTGCATCCATTCCATTCATTTCGTCAGTTGCATTCATTCCTCCATCTAATGTTGTGTGGTTTCCGTCAGCGGTGACTTCACTTTCCTCTTGTTTTACTTCAACCTCTTCGGTGTTAAAATCGCTTTTTCTTTTCTTATTCTTCTTCTTCTTTTTTTTTTCTTCGCCAAACCCTTCGGCCGTTGCATCCATTCCATTCATTTCGTCAGTTGCATCCATTCCATTCATTTTATCAGTTGCATCCATTCCATTCATTTCAGGTTGCACCTGTTCTGTGCGGTCTTCTGCATTATTTTCGAGGTTCTTCTTCTTCTTCTTTTTATGAGATTTTTTATGTTCCTTCTCTGTTTTGGCCACATTTGTCTCTTCAGCGAGTTTCGAACCCTGAAGTTCAATTTCCTCCATGAAATCAAAAAAATTGTCTTTCGCTATCAATCGGAATTTTTTCTTCAGATTTACAGTAAATGCTTGAAACTTTATCAACCCTATATCGTCCACGAATTGGACGGATTTATTTCTGTTGTTGATCTCTGTGGAAGGCACAAATAATTTTCTCTGTAGCGTTTATATCAGCTCAATGTCTCAACAGCGTACGCCTAAGAGTAATCCTAGGGTTTGGAAGTGAGGAAGATTTATGTTTTTTTAAGTTTAATGAATTATAGGCAAAGTAAAATCAAGCTTAATGAGTAAAAGGTAAAAGAAAATAACCTTTTTTCTAAACTTAAATAGATACAATTTAAATTAAGTTTAATGAATTAAATTAAGTATGAATATAAAGTAAGGAAAATAATCTTGCTCTAAATTTAAATAGATACAATTTAATCTAGATTTTAGATTAAATAATGTGATAGTTGGTTTAAATAATTTAATAGTTAATATTATTTTGGGAAAGTCAATATAATGGATTAAGGTATTTAGCTTTAGAATCAATGTAGATGGAGAGATTTGATGTAATGTAGAATATGATTTCACTAAAGTTAATAATGTGGATTTTCGTCACTTTTAAGAGCGTAAATATATCATGTAGCTTGTGGATTGATCTAGTAAATCTTGCACCTATATTATTCATTTTCCTTGAAGTTTGCTCCTTGCTAAATGTTAAGGATTGGTGATATTTAAAAACATCTTGGGGAGGTTACTAAATCGCTAGTGTTAAGTTCTCCTAGGTCAACTCCTTGGAATGGTCAATTTTACGACCTTGACAAATGTTGGCAAACTACAAACAAGCATGTAAATGTCCTACAATGTGAATTCTTATACAAATAGATTATTTTTATTGATATAGTTCAAATGCTCCTACAATTAATACTCATTGTATGCTCTTGGGAATTGAATGATTACCAAATGATTCTCACATTTGAATTAATGAACCAATATTTAACAATAATCATACAAAAATATGTACCAAGTTAGCTCATGGCAAGAATAAAAAAAGGTGAGAGTCAGGAAAATTTAACTTCGAATTTTTTAATTTAGGAAGTTAGTTTCACATGGTGTGAGATTGATCTTGCATCATGAGATTGACCTTGGATAGTGAAACAATAATTATAATGTAACCTAAACAAACATCTAAACATGGTGGATGTAATAGATATCAAATGTGTGGGAATATGTAAAAATAGATAAAATAAAGTCAAATGTATAAGAATGAGCAAAAGTGGGGATGTGTGAAGGAGCGGGAATGAGCCTAACTTCACACAAAATTGTGTCATTTATTGACATGTAATTACATTAACTTAAAATAGGCCCAAAAATAAATGGGAATCAACATGGGTGTGCAAATATCATCATAATATTTTACCCTACTTTGAGGTGTTTGTGAATCCTAAATTGATTGTGTATCTCAAAGTATACAAGTGCCCACAAACATGTATGAAAGTAAATACTCAAACATAAAAAATATTAGTTTGCGTATGCACAAAAATGGGTACACAACATTACACATTCACATAGATTGAATAGGTTAACACTTAGTATTATGGACATGGTAGAAGTTGATCTGATGGTAGGGTGACTTGGCTATTTTTTGGAGTGGTTTATTCTCGAGGTAATAAAGGTGTGATTTTGGTGATAAATGTATTGTTTGAACAAGTCATGAAGTTCACATAATTTATTTGAAAGTGATATTCATGATGGATGAATATTCTCTAAAATGATCATTTATTTTAAAAGAAGACAAAGGAAATAGGTTGAGAATTCCTAAGATCTCTCATCAAATTAGGTTATAATGTAGTGTTGGGAAATATGTCATAAACCTTGCACCTTATTATTCATATTTGCATATTTTATTAATTAATTATAAGCCCTTGTGGAAAAGGATGTCCCACTGTGATAGTCATTATTACCATGTGTATAATTTCCTATGACATGCACGTAGATATATGTAAGAGAATATCTTGTCATGTAATATGTGTAAGAGCATCTATGATAATGTAAGTGGAGAAAATTCATGATGTGTGTAAGAGAATATAAGAGAGAATTTACATTGTTGACTTGGCTTGTTGACCAACTTATGATGCATGTTACATCACATTATCGTAAGGTGTCTTTATATGGGTTTGAATATGTTAAAGTGGAGTATCCTTATTGAGGGGAAGGATATAACAATATATAGCCTATGGTCCAGCTTGTGAGAATAATATTGAAATTTTGGCCAAACATGGTACTGCTTTTAGGCCATAGTTTTGGCACAAAGATTTGGTGAACCATGCTTGGTTTGTGGTTTGATTTTTCTTACTTATTAGATGCTAGAGATGGAGGTTCGTAGTGAGTTTGCAAGTAAAGTTATGCTATTGGAATTACTCCAATGATATTGTTAATATTTTCTCTTGTGAAGTCTCCTTGCCTAGATTTATTCTAGCTAGAAGTGTTGTTAATTGATACATTGGTTCAAAGTTTGGTGACTAGGTTTTTTTAGATGCATCATTGTGTCATGGCTATTTATGCTCACATTATTTCTTTTAATATTTTAGATTTTATTTTAGGCACATTTATCTCCATGTAGATAATGTAGGAAACATTTTCACATCTTATCTTCCTTTCATTTGGTATCAAATTCTAATCAACTCAAGTCCCAAGTGACAGCAACAAAGTTTTCTAGACTGATCTTGGTTTGTGTGAGAGCATATGCAAAGAACTATATTTTGGGCAAGCAATTCAAGGTTGGAGATATACATATTTAGTGGAACTAACTTCAAGTTGTGGAATCTCAAGATAGAGGACTTTCTCATATATCATAATCTATTGGTTGCAATAACAAAAAAAAAACCTACTACAATGTCATTGGAAGAATTGACTATTTTAGACAAAAAGTTAAGAAGCCTTACCAAGCTTTACTTGGTTGATTCGATGTTGTTGAGTGTCTATGAAGAATTCATCACAAAAAAATTGAAGAAGTCGGGGAATTTATACTAGGATAGATCCCTTGTATTAAGTTTTTCTATAAAATTTGTATAATTTAAGGATGGGTGACAATGATTTAGTTGTCAAACATATGAATAATTTGATATGATTGTGAGTTGATTACATTCAATAGGTGTGAATATAGAACAGGAAGATTGATGCATGACCATTCTTTGTTCTTTGTTGGACTCATGAGATAACCTAGTAATGACTATTGTAAGAATTACTACAAAACTTGTGCTTGGTGAGATTGCGGATGCTCTTTTATCTAAACAAATGAGGCAAAAGGCTACTAAATCCACCAAGAATCCTTGGTTTTTTATGGAGTATCAAAATAAAAGGGTAAGAAGAAGGAAAATATGAGATCTAAACCTCATAGGATACCTAAGTCTCATGGAAAGTCCAAGTCAAAATGTTGAAACTATGGCAAGGCAAGCCACTTCATAAGAGAATAAAGGAAGGAAAAAAATATGAAAAATGATGAAGTTGATGATGATTATGATTCTATCTTCTTGGGATGATTCAGAAGATGTCCTTTATTATAGCCTTGGCTAAGCATGTATGTGAGGATGCACAAATGATTGACTCTAAAGCTTCTTTCCACATGACTCCCCATTAGAATTATTTAAATTATAAGAAATACAAAGATGAGAAGGTACACCTTGGTGACAACTCATATATTAGCATTTTTGGTTATGGGATAGTAAATCTATTCAATTCTCTAATGTGTGGATCAAAGAGAAGCATTGTTGGTTATGGGATAATCAATCTATTAAATTCTCTAATGTGTGGATCAAAGAGATTACTAGGAATCTTGCACATCCCTAGTTTTGGATGAAACTTGTTAGCTACAAGCAAAATATGATGCAAGTGTGCAAGTTGTATTTGGTAATGGTTATTGTAAGATGGTGTTAGAAGCTATGGTGCTCATGAAGGGGGTTTGAGTTGATACGAGTTCACTTTTTACTTTATGCACATACTTACATATAGTGTAATAGTTATTCTATACATGTAGTGAATATATCTACATGGTTTGTACCTCAATTATTGGAACCTACAATAACGATATCTATTGCATTCAATTTTAATGATCAAGCATTATGGGTACTTAAGCATGCTCTTACCTTAAAGAACAAGTTACTCGCTAAGTAGATAATGTTATGCAACACACAAGCCATATTGGTGAGAAAGGTCTATAGACCTTGAAAAGTAATTTGTAAAGGAGCTTATTGATTATTCTCGAGTTTCACTTTAGTGGACACTTCATTTATATAAAGCATGAGTAAGTTTAATGTTATTCTAGGTTGTTGTATCTTATTTATTATCATGTATGTGGTCCTATAAATGTTCCTTGTTCCAAATATTTATATTATGTATTATTTATTGATATTTATTCTTTGAGAGAATGTATATATTATCTTGGGAGTAATAAGATGTCTTTGGTTAGTTTAGGGAGTTTAAGGATATCTTGGAAAACCAAACCGGTGAAAAGGATTAAGGTGTTGATAATTGATAATGATGGGACTATTATTCTACAAAGTTTGAAAAATTAAAGGAAAACAATATTGAAAGACATAAGGGAACTACACACATCTCTTAGCATAATGGGCTTACAAAATGCATGAATGAGACATCGATGGAGAGAACTAGGTGTATGTGAATAGTGGGTTTAGATCAAAATATAAATCATAGGTAAAGGTGGTTGCTACTACATGTTACATGATTAACACATATCCTATATCAATTCTTGTTGAGAAATACCTATTAAGTTTGGGATGATAAATAATCCCTCATGTTAGAATCTTTGTGTCTTTGGTTGTAAGACACATGCTCACATCCTTGAGGATAAGTTCATTAAGTTGGATAACAAGGTTGTTAAAAGTATCTTCATTGTCTATGGTGTTAATGTGTAAGGGTACAAGATTTGAGATGATGTGACTGAGAAATTTATATATAGTTGAAATGTGATCTTGAGAGAGATTAGACCTTCTACGATTAACGAAATGAGGATGAGAAGTTAATTGTACAAATATGCTAGAGACCAAGAGGGTTGCACCAAATAATGAGTCAGAGATTCATGATGGACTTTACGAGAAGGAGAGTTTAGAGAGTTCAAAATAAGAAGTAGAACCTCTACCTCAACTTGTGAGAGAAGCACTCTATAGAGGAGGAAACCAAACAAGTATAGCCTACCTAATTTTAGATATAATTTTGTTTTGCTGATTAGTATTGGTGAACCTAAAATAAGTATAGAGGCAATGGATATGGATGATTAAGAGCCCTATAAATTAGTCATGGATGAGGAGATTTTTTCTTTAAAGAAGAAAGAGGCATGGACTTGGTTTAGTTGCTTAAAGGATAAAAACTTGTTGGCTAGAAATGGGTGTTCAAAAATAATTTGACTCTAATGGTAGTGTTAAGAAGCAAAAATAATATTTGGTTGTCAAAGGTTATTCCTAGGTTGAGAGAATAAATTTAAATGAGATTTTCTCTCAATTCCCCTATTGTAAAGTTAGCATCCATTAGATTGTTATTAGCTTGTGCCACTACTTTTGATCTCAAGGTTGAGAAGGAAGATGTGAAGATTGCTTTCTTGTATGGTGATTGGTCGCACCCACAAAAGGATATGAAAATCACGGAAAAACCTATCCTGGGAATTGGACATTCCAGCAGGTGACTAATACCTCTTCGTGGTCATTCATTTACTTGTCAAACTAGGGAACATATGCTTTAAATGGAGCGGCACTATATGTGCACTAAGAACCGGTTTCAGTCACGACCTATTGAAAATAAACACTTGGAAAGAAATTCTATCTATGCTACAGGAAGGTAATGCAAAGTTCTCTTAACTCAATCAAAGCAGAAATCATAATAGTTACAATTGAGAGACAAACTATAAACTAGCCTTATGCTGTAGGAACAAACACAGGGATGGATTCCCGATGCTGCAGGAATAGTATAAGACTGAGCTTGTGCTGAAACTTCTAAAATAAAATCTAACTTGAATTAACAAAGGATAAACAACTACTCTCCTATAGATACTTACTAAGTGGGCCCCCTTAGCAAGCATCAACTAATTTACATAGAAGATTGTGCTCAGAACTCCATCAACTTTTATTCATAACATGAAATCATTTACATTGATTGTTCTGCTTTAGAAAACTAACAAAAACTCTAATTCATATTATAACTCTAACTCTTACATAATCTACTTCTCTATATATCTCCTTCTTACTTACTACTTGTTCACCCGCATAGGAGGAACACTTATTTAAATCAGGAAAACAACTAACTAACTAACCCTAACAGAGAAAGACGTGGATGTAAAATGTATCCCGAAATCGAGGAACAAACTTCATAAATGAATTTATCCGTTCAACCGATCCAAAGAGAATCTAGCACTCCACTCTTTCTAGATTAAATGTCATTTAAAATCCTTCCCAACAGTTTCGGTCAAAGAGTCTTCGCCAGAGCTTCCTCGAAGTCATGCAGGAAATGGACTTTACTACAAGGCCAAGATTGGCTATGCTTGACTCGATCATACTTTCTTCAACAACCTGTGAAACACAAGGTAACAGATGCGAAAGAAAAGGCGCATGGCACATACACAATATTCATTCATTAATCACATATTTAAATCTATTTCATCATTCAAAAACTACATGCGTTATACCAGTCATTTGGGAAGTCAAACAGGGTAATAAATATAGATATGTCAACATGATAGGCTGCAAGAACATAAAAGTGTATTGCTACAGGATATTCCCCAATAAAAGGTTTCAAGAGAGTTAAACAACCATGAACAACAAAAGTAAAGGTATTAAAAGTACACCATGATATCCAAATTATGAGCATATTTTGGGCTCATGATTTTGCCCCCTACTTAACCCAATGCTGGTCCTCCAGCATTAATCTTCCTGGTGGTCTCTCTAAAATCAGTGGTTGAGGCATGTTCCTAAAATGGAGTTCCAAATTTGTAACAAAAACCTCTGTAACTCTGACATCCTTCATACCTACGGGCTTTTGTATCTTCATTAAGATTTGTAGCCTGATAGGGATAAAGGGGCCACATTAGCACAGGAGGTCTAAATGTTAATGGCAACCATAATTCAAACCTCTTTTGAAGTCCCAACTATATATATCTGCTTGATCGTTTAAGGGCAGCTGTAAAATTTAGGGGACTATGAGGCTCAGACTTTCTTAACCCAACGGTTAATCTCTCCCACCTCTTTTCAATTATGGAATATGACAGTCTCCAAGACGAGTATGTCTGTTCCTGAAACTCAGCATATACCTGTTTCCTGAGATCAAATATTTTCATCCTGGCTGTATCATTGTTAAAACCATATGCCAGAGTAAACTAGGTTTTCAACATTGTGTGGGGGTTTGAACTCTCAGGGCGCAATGGAACAGGCTCATGCCTTTTGACTTCTTCATATGTTTCCCGTTGTCTGCCATAATTTACTTCATTTGCCGCCCAAGACATAAGTGATCTCAAATGGATGTCACCAATATACAAAAGGGGATTCCACTCTGTTTCAAATGGAATTAAAAAGCCATGTAAGTAAAATTCACACAAAGAATTTATGAGCCAATTAGGGGCTGCTTGATATGCATCGTAAAATTCTTTAGCAGTGTGAAGAATAGGATCTTGATTTTTGGAAATTCTCATCAGTTGGAACCACAAGAACTGTTCCTTAAGGCACAAAGCATAAACTCTGGGTGGTGGTCTTCATTCCATATTCTGACCAGTTACCTTCAACATTTCATCCATTTTCTCTTTTAACTCCTGAATTTCCAATTTTTTCCTTTCAATTTCCTTTTTTAGTTTCTTCTTTTCCTCCTCCCAAAGACTTTGTTGCATTTCAGTCTTGGCCAGGTGGCGGAAACTCAGGGTTTGTAATGTAACCGGTCTCCATGTAGCTTTGACATATTCCATAAATTCAACTAAAAATGTCTTCTTATAAACAACAATGGCTTGACAAGTTACAGGGGGAATTGAGGCTTCATTGGCCACTTCTAATAGTTCAGTCAGTTCTTCCTCTTGCTGTAGGATAAATTCCTGTTGCTGCAGTGAAGACTGTGCTTCCTCTGAAATCTGCATAGCCGCAGCAACCAAGTCATCAAGACTTGGTGCTCCCCTGTCATTATGCTCAACTTCCCTTGTCTCAACTTGTTCTTCTTCAAGAATAACAAATGAACTCTGTGCAGCACTCTCAGACACATTCTGAGAAACATCATATTCAGACTATCTAGATTCTTTTGAAATTATAATAACCTCAGGTTGAGGTGAAGCAGGGGATACTTTACATTGTGTTCTTGTGGAAACTCTTCTTGGCAAGGTTGCGGCTGCAGGAGGTGCTCTCGTAGCCTTCCTCTTTTTGGATTGCCTAGAAGGTTCTGCCTTGTCAGAGAATAATGGTGAACTGGTGACAACAACAGGTGTTGTTGTAGGAGACAATGCTGCAGGGGAAGAAGCTGCAAGAGAAGAACGTTGCCTTTTTCTGAGAATAAGGGTCAGATTCTAGGGTTTGTGTTTGCCCCAGATGACTCTCCAGTCTTTGTTTTTCCTATCTCCTACAGGAAGCCCTAGTTTGCACTCGAGCAGAGGACTCTGGTGTGAGAGCTGCAGGACCAGGTGCTACAGGAGCAGATGATGCTTGCCCTGTTCTCCTACTGGTAGACGCCATTTCCTCTTTCTTTTTCCGAGGCCGTGGGGTAAGTGCCCTAGGGGGTTCTGGACGTTGCAGGCTTTTCTGGGCAACAAATTATTGCCAGGAAAGAGGTGATACATCTCTCAAAGAGCATTCAATCAACAATTTTATGAGGCCATGGTGAGCAATAGAATTATCTTTCCCCTGTTGGGTTCCGTGGGCACATTGTTCCAAAAATTTTAACATAAAGTTCGGAACATTAACAACTAATCCATGCCTTATATGACTTAGCAATTTGAAGTGGTAAGAATGCAGGTAGGAGAAACGACCTTCACAAGTTAAATACTTGATTATGAAAGCAGTGTATTCTGGGTATGGAGGAGGCAATGACACTCGCTTGCATCCCTGCTTTGAGACCTCCAAAGGTCTGTCAGTGGGTATTGTAAATTCGGCCCTTGCAGAGACAACATCTGAAGAAAATTTTTCTCCAATGGCTGGAAGCCCGGTTACTCCAACAATTCTTTCTTTAGTTACAACAACTGTTAGACCCCATACAGTAGCCTCCCCTTCAGAAAGGGTTCTCAAAAATTCGCCTGCAACCTCCTCATTGAAAGCATTTAAACTCAAAAAGTAATTCAGCCAACCACAGAGGCTGAATGCTTGGGCTGTTTGAGGATTTTGCATTGATAACTCATGAGCTACAGGTTCATGTCTTACCAACTGACCACCCATGTTCACAGTTTTGCCTTAGCTGAACTCAACTCTTTTCTGAAAATCAAAAATTTCCCTGTTCTACTCTGGTTCTTTTTTGTTCCGCCGTCACTTTTCTCTTCTTTTCCAAAAATGAACTTTTTAAACAAGCAGTTTTTGAATGTGATTTTCAATGAAAAATATGCAATGAAAAAGACATGTGATCATATAAAGAAGATTATCTAAGCAGTTATGACAGCGGCGAAATGACAAGTTTAAAAAAATGGATTATCCTGCCCCCTACTTAAAGTATGACATGTGTCCTCACATGTACTAAGCAATAGGCGGAGATCGGGTAATAATGATTGATACAGACATAGTAATAAATGAATAGAATGAAATAAATCAAAAATGCAATAATCAAAAGATATTGCGTACCTTCGATTAAATGCTTGTACATGCGGAGAAAGTTGATGGCTTCGGCATGAGATGACAGTTGGGAATGAGATCATAATTAAGGTGGTGCGGATGAATGAGGTGGATGGGTGACGTGGGCGGACGATATGAATGGATGGAATGGATGGATGGTACGAAAGATAAAGAAGTGAGATGTGGTGACAAGTGGAAATGAAGAAAAAGGGTTTCCTTAAAAAGGAAACCTTTATTATGAGCGTGCATTACAAAATCACAGAGAAGCTGCAAGAGAAAGGCTAAAGCCTTCGGCTGCAGGAGAATTAGTGGCAGGATCCTGAACGAACTGCTACATGAATTCTTCTTTTGAGACAGGTCTATGGTACAACCGGAGGCGGTGTCCATTAACTAACAGCTTGAATCTAACAGAATCAATTGTAACAAGTTGCACTAAACCATTAGCAAATCATTCTCAACTTCATATGGGCCCAACCATTTGGTTTGCAATTTTCCTGGACTGTCCTTATATCGTGAGTCATAAAGCAAAGCCCAATCTCCTACTTTGAATTTCTTCTCATTAATGTATTTATCATGCCACTTTATTTTTTGATTTTGTATTATCTCAGTGTGCTGCAGGGCATTCTTTCGGAGCTCATCCAGAGCATTGAGCTGCATGATTCTATCATTTTATGTATTTGTTAAATCCATGTCCATCTCTAGTGTTGTTCTTAGAGTCTTATGTTCAAACTCTATTGGCATCACAGTTGTTTTACCATACACCATTTCAAAAGGTGTATATCTTGTAGCAATCTTCCAGGTAGTACGATAAACCCATATAGCTTTTGGTAACCTTGTGGCCCAGTCCTTCCTATGCAAATCTACAGTTTTAGTCAAAATGGCCTCTATGTCCCTATTGGTGACCTCAACCTAGCCATTGGATTGGGGATGATAAGGAGTTGATTTCCTATGCCATATATTATATTCATTGACTAAAGCTGTGATAAGTGTAGAAGTAAATTGTGCTCCTTGATCTGTCATTATTTCTCTAGGGACACCAAACCTAGTAAATATTTCCTCATAGAGGAATTCAGCCACTTTATTGTCCCTAGCATGTTTCATAGGCTTAGCCTCTACCCATTTTGTGACATAATCTGTGCATACAAGGATGTAGGACTTACCATTGGAAGGTGGATCAATTGGTCCTACAGAATCCAGTCCCCACTTGTCAAAGGGTGCAACTACAACTTGTGGGAATAGAGGCATCTCATTAGATCGGGTTGGTTTTCCCATCCTTTGGCATCTGTCACATCTCCTGGTATATTTGGCTGCATCTCTATGCAAAGTTGGCCAATAGTAACCAGTATTTAAAATTTTCATCACTGTCCTTTTGGCAGCAAAATGTCCACCACACGGCTCATCATGGCTTGCATGCAGTATATCATGAGTGTCCTCTTCTGGTACACATCTCTTCATAACTTGATCTAGCCCTGTATAAAACATGCAATCTGCAATCCAAGAAAAGTTAAAGCTTTTCTCTACCAATAATCTCTTTTCCTTAGGAGAGAATTGAGGAGGAGTTCTTCCTGTTGCCAGATAATTTGCTATATCAGCATACCATGGGTGAATAACCTTAATTGCAAACAGGTGCTCATCAGGAAAGGAGTCTTCAATAATTGCAGAGTCATCTTGCCTTTGAAGTCTAGAAAGGAATTCAGCAACTACGTTGGCTTTACCTGGCTTGTCCACAATTGTAATGTCAAATTCCTGCATCAGTAATAACCATCTTGCCAGTCTCCCGGATATTGAGGCTTTGTTCATGAGATACCGGATTGCTGCATGATCATTATGGACAAATATCTGATAACCTGTGATATAATGCCTAAATTTATTGAGGGCGTAGATGATTGCCAACATTTCTTTTTCTATAACAATGTAGTTTAATTCAACCCCTTGCAGATTTTTGCTTATGTAATAGAGTGCATGTTCTATTGAACCATCCTTCTGCCCTAACACTGCGCCAATGGCATAATCCGATGCATCTGTATGAATATGAAATGGGAGTGACCAATCAGGTCCTTTCAGAACAGGTGCCTGTGTAAGGGCGACTTTTAAGTCAATAAATGTTTTTTCACATTCTTCTGTCCAAAAAAAATCTACATCTTTCTTTAGCAGACTGTATAAAGGTCCTGTTGTTTGGCTGAAGTCCTTGATGAATCTTTTATAGTATCCGACATAGCCTAGAAAGCTCCGTACCTCTTTTTTCTTGGCAGGGGAGGGTAGCTTAGAGATGGCTTCAATCTTAGCAGGATCAACCTGAATTCCTGCAGCAGAGATGTAGTGACCAAGCACTATTCCCTCCTACATCATCATGAAACACTTTTGACTATTCAGTGATAGGTTGTGATCTTCACATCTCTGTAGTACTTTCTCCAAGTTGGCTTGAGCTTCCTCAAATGTCGTACCATAAACAGTAAAGTCATCCATGTATATCTCCATACAATCATATGAGATGTCTGAGAAGATACTTATGACTGCCCTCTGGAAAGTTGCAGGAGCATTACAGAAACCAAAAGACAAAACTAAATAGGCAAATGTTCCCCAAGGGCATGTAAAAGTAGTCTTTTCTTGATCCTCAGGAGCAATCTTGATTTGATTGTACCCACTGAAGCCATCTAAGAATGAGAAGTACTTTTTCCCAACTAAATTATCTAGAACTTGATCAATGAATGAAAGAGGAAAGTAATCTTTCTTTGTTGCCAAGTTGAGCTCTCTGTAATCTACACATACCCTCCATTTTCCTCCTTTCTTAGGAACAATGACCAATGGGGAAACCCACTGACTATCAGAGATTGGGTAGATAAAGCCAGCTGCTAACATTTTCTGCAATTCTTCTTTAACAATTTCTCTCAAAGCTGGATTAATTCTTCTTTGAGGCTGCCTGATAGGTTTGAAGTCACTGTTAATATATATGCGATGTGTATAGAGTTTTGGGTCTAAACCCTTCATATCCCCATAGTCCCATGGAAAAGCTCTTTTGTGGGCTTGCAACATTGTGGCTAGGGCAGTTTGTTGAGACAAAGGCAACTTATTATTAATATGCAGACAGTGGCTTGGAGATACTTCTATTTGTTTGGTGAAATCATTTATTGAGGTTGCTGATAAAGGTGGTGCCTGTATATCACATAATAGCAAATCATGGTGGCTTTCAGGATCCAGTTGCTGCAGGAAACATTGCTGAGAGCGGCCGTCCAAAACAGATGGGCTATTCAAACCATAACTAAACTGCAAAATGTGTAGAAGCAAGTTATCTTCACTCTAAAGCTGAGAAAATAGATCAGTTCATAGCATCATTAACTGAGCTAATGAATTGACTTCTTCAAATTCCCCTCCTAGATCTGGCCAAACTGGTTGAGACAAATCTGGCAGAGGTTGTGCAGGTGGGTATAAAGCCAATTTTTTCTTTGACTGACCATCATAAATTGTCATGTCTCCTGAACGACATCCTATAAGGGCATCAGCCGTAGCTAACCAAGGTCTGCCTAGGATAATAGGATATCCTCCTAAGGTTGCCTTAGTGGAGAATATGGTGAAATCAACAAGGTATTCCCAAGACTCAAGAGTGACAATGACATCTTCTATCACTCCATCAAGTGTAACCGTGGAACTATCAGCAAGCTGCAGGACAGTCGGTGTAGACCGAATGTTTGGGATATTCAAACACTCGATAGTGTGCTTGTTCATCACATTAACGGTTGCACCAAGGTCAACCAAAACATTTCTTACTACTTGACCATTGATATTTATTTTTACTACAGGACTTCTAGGATCAATATATTTTGGAATGACAACCTTCCCCAACATAATATCGGCTAACTGTCCTAGGACATGGATAGTCTAGGGATCCTTTTTCTTCCTTCCTTGTTTATTTAAACAAGCCTCTTTAATAGCTTTTCCATAAACTGGAACATCTTTAATAGCTTGAAAAAGAGGAATTTGAACTTGTACATTCTTTAACCGCTCCAAAATGTCAAAGGTAGACTCTTCAATGGTCTTGAGTGTAGTAATCTGCAATCTCTGAGGAAAAGGTGGTGTAGCCTAAGGCTGCAGGATAGGTTCCTTAGAGGCAGTAGCTGATACAGGTATATCTTCTACATGATCAGTAGGTTGTTCAGCAGCAGAGTCTGGAATCTCTGTAATTACAGGTGGCTGTGGAGCAAGGAGAGTGGTTCCAGACCTGAGATGGATATCATTGATATTTAGGGCATAAGCTAGATACTGGTTGACTTCTGCAGAATACATAGGTTGTTGTTGTTGCTGCTGCTTATTATTGGGATTTGGCAATGGTTGAGCAGGAATAGGCGTTTGTTTTGGAGGGCCAGTATTTATTGCAGGTGCTGCAGGAGGAGGCATAAGGGCCGGAGGTTGTGGCTGCTGAGACTGCAGGAATCCAGGGGGTTGGTTCTGCCATTGTTAAGAACTTCTCAATTGAAGGTTCTGCTGCTAGTTACCTAGAGGTGGAGTCCATTGTCCTTGTGGGTGCTGCCAACCTTCTTGAGGGGGTTGCCATTGAGGGCTCTAATAGTTAGGCCAGTATGGTTGAGGGGCATTCCAAGGTGGAGATGGGCCATATATAGGTTGCCATTGGTTATTATAATTAGAGTAAGGATTACCAAAAGTTAAAGAATCTTGAGGCATACCTTGTCTTGGAGCCCATGGTCTCCTTTGTGCAACAAAGAAGACTTGGTCATCATCACCTTCTATCATCTTAAAATCAGTAGGTAACTGCTTAGCCTCCATGTTGGCCACCATCTTGCATCTGTAGTCATGTTTCTTTTGTCTACAATGTGGACAGAACTCAGCCAGATTGCATGGTATCCAACTGTGTAGCCATGTTGTTTATGATGTCTTGCTTGAAATCAGACAGCAAATTTGTGATCTCCATCCGGGAAACTCCACTGGAAGAAGACTTTCCCACTGTAGCTTGATGACCTCTACCCTTCTTCACATTTGCTCGGGAGTAGTTGAGACATATCTTCATAAGATCATCCCAAGATGCTTGAGTGATATCTCTGCCTCCCATCAGGTCCAAGACATCTATGCAGGTATCATTAATTCCCCTTATAAAAAGTAATTTCTAAGATTCTTCATTAATAGTATGGTCTGAATTCTTTTTCAGAGAAAACAGGAATCTTGATATATAATCCTCCAGACTTTCATCTTCCTTCTATTGAATTTAGAATATATCATCACCTTTACTGCCACTCTTACAGTATTCCTTGTATTTCTCAAGAAATTTTGTTTGCATGGCTGCCCAACTATCTACAACACCCCTTCCCAAACTCATGAACCATCTGAGAGCTCCCCCCTTCAAGGTAGCATGAAACAGTTTCAGTTTGTGAGCATCTGAAGTGTAGTCATAACTGCGACAGAGGATATCAAACTCGAACAAGAAGGTCTCTGGGTCTTTTGTAACTAAGCCATAGAACTTGGGAAGTAATGAAGAAGGAATATTCTTAAGGTTGTCATTGTTTTGTTGAGCAATAATGGGGAATTCAAAAGCAGGAGGTCGATTAGGTGGATTACGTGCCATGTTCACCTGAACCAAGTATAGGAGCAAATGGATTTTCTTCAGGTTCTTCGTCAAATGGGCCGAATAGCAAGTCAGCACACAAACCTTCAGCAAATGGGTCAATATCTAAGTCTCCTTCGTCCTCAAATAGGCTATAAGCTGGTTCAGTTTTCTTAGCAATGGATGGCAAGTTGGGGAGAAATCTTCCCTAAGTGTCTCTTCTTCTATGCATGCAATGAAAATGAATGGTATTTTAAAATATTTTGAAAATACTTGAACAACTGACTAAACTACTGCTAACAATGACTATAGCAGGTTCTTAGATTGACACCATCCCCGACAACGGCGCCAAAAATGGTCGCACCCACAAAAGGATATGAAAATCACGCAAAACCTATCCTGGAATTGGACATTCCAACAGGTGACTAATACCTCTTCGTGGTCGTTCATTTACTTGTCAAACTAGAGAACGTATGCTTTAAATGGAGCGGCACTATATGTGCACTAAGAACCGGTTTCAGTCATGACCTATTGAAAATAAACACTTGGAAAGAAATTATATCTATGCTACAGGAAGGTAATGCAAAGTTCTCTTAACTCAATCAAAGCAGAAATCATAATAGTTATGATTGAGAGACAAACTATAAACAGGCCTTATGCTGCAGGAACAAACACAGGGATGGATTCCCGATGCTGCAGGAACAGTATAAGACTGAGCTTGTGCTGAAACTTCTAAAATGAAATCTAACTTGAATTAACAAAGGATAAACAACTACTCTCCTACAGATACTTACTAAGTGGGCCCCCTTAGCAAGCATCGACTAATTTACATAGAAGATTGTGCTCAGAACTCCATCAACTTTTATTCATAACATGAAATCATTTACATTGATTGTTCTGCTTCAGAAAACTAACAAAAACTCTGATTCATATTATAACTCTAACTCTTACATAATCTGCTTCTCTATCTATCTCCTTCTTACTACTTGTTCACCCGCGCAGGAGGAACACTTATTTAAATCAGGAAAACAACTAACTAACTAACCCTAATAGAGAAAGACGTGGATGTAAAATGTATCCCGAAATCGAGGAACAAACTTCATAAATGAATTTATCCGTTCAACCCGATCTAGAGAGAATCTAGCACTCCACTCTTTCCAGATTAAATGTCATTTAAAATCCTTCCCAACAGTTTCGGTCAAAGAGTCTTCGCCAGAGCTTCCTCGAAGTCGTGCAGGAAATGGACTTTACTGCAAGGCCGAGATTGGCTGTGCTTGACTCGATCATACTTTCTTCAACAACCTGCGAAACACAAGGTAACAGATGTGAAAGAAAAGGTGCATGGCACATACACAATATCCATTCATTAATGACATATTTAAATCTATTTCATCATTCAAAAACTACATGCATTATACTAGTCATTTGGGAAGTCAAACAGGGTAATAAATATAGATATGTCAACATGATAGGCTACAGGAACATGAAAGTGTATTGCTACAGGATATCCCCCAATAAAAGGTTTTAAGAGAGTTAAACAACCATGAACAACAAAAGTAAAGGTATTAAAAGTAAACCATGATATCCAAATTATGAGCATATTTTGGGCTCATCAGTGATTTGGAGGAGATCTACATGTCACAACCAAATCACTCAATTGGATGGGTAAAGAAAACATGGTTTTTTAGTTAAAGAAATATCTTCATAGTTTAAAATAGTCTCCTAGGATGTAGTATTAAAAGTTGATTCGTATATTCTTAAGTTGGGATTATCATGTCTAAATCATATCATCATGTTTATTATAAATAGAGTGATGATCACATTTATCATTATCACATTGTACATCGATGATATAATGTTATTTGGTAATGGTAAAGAAATGATTACAAGCCTCGAAGCTCAAATTTATTTACAGTTTAAAAATGAAATACTTTAGGGCTACTAAGTTTATCTTGTGAATGGAGATTAGATGGGATATGACTAGCATAAAACTTTGGATTGCTTAGAGGAAGTATGTCGGGTCTATTTTATAGCATTTTAGTATGGCTAATAACAAACTAGAAAGTCTTCCTATTTATGTGGGAACAAATATTTTAGTTGAGCATTGTTCATTAACATCTACAAAGATGGAGATGAGTTTTATGCCATATGCCAGTGTATTTAGAAGCCTTGCACATGCTATGATTTTCACCTAACTAAACATTACCCAAGCAATGCAAGTCTTTATTTGTTATATAGGTAGTCATTTATGAGAGAATTAGGTTGTAGTGAAGAGGGTCTTCTAATATTTGTGGGGTATTTCCAAGTACTAAATATGCTATCACAATGATATTAAAAATCACTAGTATTGTATGGATATTTATGGATACGTGGATTTTAATTAGGTTGAGGCTATTGATAGCAAAAGGTATAATAATATATGTTTGTAGCCTATTCAAATTGTTAATGAGTTAGATGAAAAATTGGTGTGTTGCAATCATTTTATCTGTGACAAAGGGAGAGTTCATGGTAGCTACTCATTCATATGAAGAGGCCATTTATATTTTAGACTAATCTTGGATGTGGAGCTTGTTGGAGTGTTCTTATTTTTCTAAAAAATCCTTAAGGTTTTATCCTTTTTGGTTTGCTAGGTTTTTGTCTCATATATTTCTTTTTCAAATCCCTAGTCTTTATGTTTCATGGCCCTTTATGTGCCTTAATACCATAATATTCTATTTTATTGTTGATTAGTTATCCAAGATCGTTCACTTCAATTTATGGCTTAGTCTTTATATGCATCATCATCTTACTGATCCCTTATTCTCACTAACTTTCTATTGCTCATGCTTACTTTGTTACCTTGATCACAATCATGCTTTGAACTTTGATCTCTATTGGCACTCCATATATCATTTTCTTATTACAACAAGAAGGCCCTTCATATTATGAGTTTTATTTTAAACTATTTGCTAAGACCATGAGCTAGTGATATCACACCATGTGTCCCTAAGTGTGGATTCATATCAACTAGTTCAATCAATGTTGTGATGTCACCACATTGAGATGGCATCTTTTGATTGGTCTATTAATTCTTATATGTATGCATTAAGGAGTGAGAACAAAAAGATCTTGTCATTTTGTGAAATTAGTGATACCCTATTACACCATGTAGTTCCTTCACATTGTGATTTAGAATGTGGACCCCACTTATATTCCTATGGTGCATGATGGATTTATTAATTTATGGTAGGTGTGTTGTGTTGGAATATAGGCGACAGTGTCTTATTGCATCATGTGGTTCTTTCACATTGTGGTTTTCTATGTGGTCCATACTCTCATTCTTTTGATGTGTGTTGGTCTTATGTATTATTGATATGTATGTTGATTTGGGTTCTATATTGGTGGAATATTCCTAGGTGGAAAATAGGTGGAAGTGTCTTATTGCATCACATACTCTTTTCTCATTATAATTTTGAGTGTGGATCCCACCTCCACTCATGCAGTGGGGTATGATTTTCATTACTTTGGTTTATGTTTGGTAATTATTTTGTGCATTGGCGGACATGTGGTGGGTTGCTATGAGAGAAATATGTTGATACATCTCCTTGGTTAGGTGATTGTGCATGCCATTTCTTGTGGTACTATGTTGAGTTGAAAATTTATGATTGGCTTGTAGATGCCTATGTGTGTACTTTGTAGAGTAAGTATTGAACTCTTGTCAACTTGGGACAATTGGCGACATTCTATTACATCACTCAACTCCTTCACATCGTGATTTTGAGTGTGGACCCCTTCCACTCCTTAGGTACGCAATGACATTGTCTTTTGTAAGGTAAATGTTGATGTATCTTAATGCCAGGTAGTGCTCTATGGTGGTAGAAAAATGGTAGATTTTTATTGCATCACATTTATGAGCATGGGTCCTACATTCATATATGCAATGATGGGAGGTAAATGTGAAATATTATTGTATATCACAACTTAGTTGTTAGGTGTGGAAAAATATCATGATATGATTGGGCCATATGTCAGCCACTTAACCACATGTTATCCACCCTAATAAATGGAGCATCCCTATCAGTTGAAATGAATAGCTTGTCTCCTCAATGACACTAGATGTAAATTATGAAGCATAATTTGATACTTAGCATATATTTTCTATTGTTAGATATCTTCTCATCATAAGTTTTAAAAGAGTGTACTATGAATGATGCTACAATGAGTGATATCAATTAATATTATTCACTTGATAAGATAAAAAATCAGAATTCAAACAAATTCAAAGGAGTTAATGGTAACACCAACAATCTTATAGTTTGTATAACATTTTATTATAATTGCTAAAGTTGTTGAATGACCCATAACCATTTATGATCTGTTGAGGTCCTATGATTTCCTAATCAGATTTTCTCTCACCTAGAAATAATATTTTATCACAATGGCACATATTCACATGCAGTAGTGGAGAAGGGAAATTGCCCATGCAGCCATTAATGTAACATAGTCTTCATAACCTTCATTATGGTGGATCTTATAGGATTTTCCTTTATATTTGTGTAAGAGGTTGGTCATTTTTTGGTGATTGATCATGTGACACATGCCACTCATCCATGGGGAACCATCCCAATATTTTTTCCTATAAGGGATAAATTTCTCATATGTAAAGGGTTGGAAAGTGAGGGAACACTTCTTTAAGAAAATATTAATGTTTCAGTATTGTTTGTTTATTTTTTTTATTATAGTTATTTATGATTATTTTATATGAATGAGGGTTTGATTGCATAATTATCTCCTTTTTTTGTATTATTAGTTCTCGAAGAGAAGTAACCTTTAAGGAGGGTGAAATATATTTTCCTATACATTTGCTATAGGACTTGTTGTTCTAGTTAGTATACTTTCAAGGAGAGTAAGAAATATTTCCGTAAAACAAGTAGGGTTTATAGTATTTGAAGAGTCGAGTAGAATTTTGTTGTTAAATGACATTTTGCAAATTTGGGTTATTGTAAGGCAATAACTAACACTACAAGGTAGTGGCATAGATTCTAAACCACCATAAGCATTGTTTTCAATGCAAAGTGGTGAAAAAACTTTGTGACTCTATATTCTCTTGAATAGGCATCAATTAGTCTAAAGAAAACCTCCCAAACCACTCATTTATAAACAACAAAAAATATTTGATGTGTAGTTTAATTTTTATTTTATTTTACCGTGTTCATGCCTAAGCAATAAGGAAACAAGGATTGCATATTATTGTGTTATATTTCAAGAATCCTTGCCTTGCATGCATGAACAATCTATTTGCTAGTTACTACTTTAAATGTGTGTGTCATATTTGTAACCCATTGATTAAAGAGAGTGCTACCCCCTAGGTTTTATAGAGCCCAAAGCATAGGAGATATGTGATTATCTCTCATTCATTGGCCCATCCTCACAATAGTTTTTATCATAATATTTTTCAACTCCTTAGGAACTATTGAAAGCAAGTTTCCAAAGTTTGTTGGTATGTGGCGACTGATCATGCTATATTGTACACTCTTCATGTATCCTCACCGAGGTTCGGGGTCGGCAGCCCTCGAGAAAAAAAAATTTCCCATTTTTTTGCGTCATCACCGAAAAAGGAAAAATCACTAAAAAAGAAAAAATCAACTTTGTAAAACCCTAATTCTAGAAGCTTCTAAAAAGCTTGTTATAAGCGGTTGGGATGAGAGTTACAATATGATGAAAAAGACGATTATTCACAAGATTGTAATAAGTTTTTCACTGGATAATAAAATCATTGGATGGCTGCGGTTTTGTGGATTTAGCCCAGATTGGGTGAACCACGTAAAATTCTCTGTGTTAATTTTTTTGTGTGTTTTATTCCTCTATTTTATTGATCAAATCTGCATTTAATTGTTAGATATCTACCTGCTAACCCTAACAAAGTCAAAGAATAGTTAGAGTTTACTATGATAGTAAAAGTGGCATTTGTTTGGAAAATAACCTATTTTTTTACACAAGGACACAACATATTAATTTCTAGTACCATTCTTGAGACACGGTAGAGCATGGAAAGCTAATATTGGAGAAATTTGACACTTTAACAAATATCAAGTAAAAGCATTGACAAAGCTAATAAGCATTGAAAAGTTCAAGTGGTGCTATGAAGCTACGGGTCTCTCAACCCCTAATAGTTAATTTCATTATTTTTCCCTTTTCCTCTGGCAATACATATGAAAAGTGGGAGAATATTGGGAGAGGTTTCATAAACTTTGCATCCTAATGTTCATATTTATTTATTATTTGTTACTTAATTGTGAGCTCTCATGAAAAATGATGTCTCGCTACGACGACCATTATTGCCACATGTATGCTTTATTACGACCTATGTATGTGTGTGTAAGGGAATGTCTTATGATGTAATATGTGTAAGAGTATCTATGATAATATACATTATGTAAGTGAATCTATGATTCATGCAAGGGCATGTAAGAGGGGAGTTACATTGTCGACATGAATTATTAACCAACTTATGATTTATTTTATGGCACATCACAAGGCATCTTTTAATGGGTTTGAATATTCTAAAGTGGAGAAACCATTTTGGGGAGGAGGCTACAACAATTTATGACATGTTATGATAAGGTGTAAGAATTTTTCTAAATATATTTTATTGACCACCTCATGAAGAATGACATTATAATTTGGGCCACAATACGGTGTCATTTTTGGGTTAGAGTTTAGCACATGGTTTTGGTAAATAACACTTGGGTTTATGGTTTGAGTTTTCTAATTTATTGGAGGATAGAGATGAAGGTTTCATAGTTAGTCTGCAAGTATAATTTTGGAGTTAGAATTACTCTAGATATATTTGTTGTGAAAATGTGTCTCAACCTTGCAATTATATACATTTTATTGTTGATAGGATGTATGTTGGTATGTGGTGACTAATCATGCAAATACTATACACTCGTAACAAGATATGGGGTTCGGGGCATCACCCTGATTTTTTTTTTCACTAACACGTCAAGGTTTTTCCGCTGACACGTCAAGGTTTTTTTCCTGTTGACATGTCAAGGTTTTTTTTGCTGACACGTCAAGGTTTTTCTATTAACACGTCAAATGAAAAATGACCTTGTGAAACCATAATTCTAGAAGGTTAAAAAAAGCTTGTTCTAAGTGGTTGGGTTGTATGTAGACGGGGGTGTATTCTGAGATTCTGATAGTGGTCATGTTGTCTCTTGATCCTTAGTGGTGATACTCTTGTGAGAAGCTTGCTCTGCAAGTATATTGTAATCTTTTGTTTTTTGAATAATATATTGGGCGGCTTTTGGAGTGTGGGGTTTTTCTCTCGAAAGGGTTTTCCCCACGTAAATCATTGTGTTGTGGTATGTATGATATTTGTGTTTATTTATGTTTAATTTTTTGTAACTATTAAAGATCTATAAATTTTTTGCATTATTCTCCTCTCAAGGTTAGTGTAGGAAGTTTTTTTGCTACCTTAGCTTCCTTACAATATTGCTAGTGATTCCTACTACTAAATATCCCTTCCTAGATTGTATTGCAACTATTATTATTATTGATTAATACATTGGTTTGGAATTTAGAGATTATATTTTTTTGAAAGGTTTTACCCAAGATACATCATTATGTGATGGTTATTTTTTGTTCATATTCCTTCTTGTGATATTTTAGATCATGTTTTTTGTACATTTGTCTCCTCATAAATTAGCATAGGAAGCATTTTTGCATCTTAACTTTCTTTAATTTGGTATCAAAGCTTGATCAAATCTTGTCCTAGATGGTGGAACAAATTTTTTTGGACTAATCTTGGTTTGGATGGGAGCGCACATAAATGAAATTTTTGTTTCAAGGAAAATGACAATCACTTAGTGATTGGAGATGGAAAGATTTAATAGTACTAATTTCAATATATGAAAACTTAAGATGGATGGCTTATTTGTATATTATTATGTATAGATTTTAATATCCACAAATAAATTCAATGTAATATTGTTGAAATATTGGATACTGTTGGATGAAAAGAAAGGAAGCCTTATTATGCTTTATTTGGTCAATTTAGTGTTGTTTGTTGTCTTTTTTGAATCCAACACAAAAAAATATTTGGAAGAAGTTGGGGAACTTGTACCAAGATAAATTCATAGCTAACAATATTTTTCTAGGGAAGAATATGCATACTTTAAGGAATTGAATACAATCCCCCATTACACTCAATGGGTGCGAAAATAGAAGAGGAAAATTAGTGCATGACCCTTTTGTTTTATTTCTTAAACTTGTGGGAAAATGTGGTAATGGATATTGGAATCATTGTGACAAAATATGTTCTTGATGAGATCACAGTTGCTCTTATTTTGAAGGAGAAGTGGTAGAAGGCTACCAAATTCACCAGGGAATCATTAGCTATTTGTGGATGACCAAAAGAAGGACAAGTAGGAGGAAAAAATTAGATATAGATCTCATGGAAGATCTAAGTATCCTGGAAATTCCAAGGTAAAATACTAGAACTATGAAAATATGGGTCACTTTAAAAGAGCTTACAAGGAGGATAAAAAAAAATAGATCAAATACAATAAATGTGATTATTCTTCTATGTCTTATAAAGAGGATATAGGATATGTTTTTATCATAGCCTTGGTAACACATGTATGTGAAGATGCATGAATGATTGACTCTAGAGCTTATTTCCACATGAATCTCCATGGGGATTGGTTTTTAGATTACAAGAAATATAATGGTGTGAAAGTATACCATGGGTAACAACTCACATACTAAAATTGTTGGTCCTAGGACAATCAAGATTTAAAACTCTAAAAAAAGGACCAAATAGGTTACTAGAGCCCTCCACATCCTTGGTTTGGCATAAAACTTGTTATCAATAAGTAAAATAAATGATGTACCCAGTCATAGGTTGTCTTCGATAATGGAGTTTGTAATATTTTGCAAGGATATATGGTACCAATAATGAGGTTTGAATTTGTAATCTCTTTCAAATTGAAGCACACACTTACATACAATCCAATAGTTCTTTTATAGATGTAATGAAGAGATTTACAAAGTCTACAACTTTGTCCTCAAAACCTGTAGTGAATAGTGATGGGTCCAATTAATGGCTAGTTTTCTTTACTATTTTATGCTTCTATCCTTTCATCTACTAAGTTTCACAAACATTACCAAGAATTTATATATCTTTTATATGCCCTTCATACACTTTAAATCAGACTTAAGTATGTGGAAATATAAATATGATATATTTGCATGAATATTTGTGGAATTTAGTATGATTCTATGATTAAAGTATGATTGTTAATGTTGTGGATGCCTTAGGGATAAAACTAACATCTTTCATCTAGAAGGACTATAACCCGTAGCAATAGGTTTTCAATCCTACAACACAAGGACTATGGATGGTTGTAGGGGAAGGATCAAAACAACCACAACACAACACTTCCAGCAGAGAGTAGGGGTGTGATGAGTCTAGATATTAGTTAGCTTTTATATCTTTTATGTATGCTTATAGACATTACCAGACAATTATTCCATACATATTCCTACATTATGCTATCTTTTATTCTTATTATGCAAACCCTGAACTTGGTTTGAGTATACAAAAAATATGGTTATGATATGATGATGTTGCATAATTTATGTGTGAATATGTATGAATTGTGATTGGATATATGTGCTTAGTCATGGTTTTTAGTATTGTGTACATGTTTTGTGAACTAACCCCTTGCAACCAGAGGAGGCATTGTAGCTCGCAACAATTGCAGGATGTAGCTTGCAACCGAAGGAGTTCCTGGACAACGAAATAGGGGATATCCCAAAATAAACAGAGAAAAGTAACTACAACATGGAGACACTCAATGAAGGTGATTGTGTATCATTATGACGTTTAATAAAGACAATGTAGAAGGAAGAACCATGTTACTATTGGGATTCTAACATAACTGATTTTGAGTGTTTCACGTTCCAGTTCTGTTACAACATAGTCACAATCCAACTTGGACTCTTTTTCTTTTCTTGTTTAGTTTAAATTTAACTGAATCTCTGTCACACTCTAAAATTTAGGAAGTGGTAATTAATGGTTTCAATTTAGTGTCTTATTTTGAATAAGCTCCCTCATGCCTATATGTATAGCTCGATGGTTGAGTCTTAAGATAGCTAGCTAGAAAAAAATTATTTAGTTAGTTAGTTTATCATTTGATAGTGAATACGGTTACTAGATACTTTCAGTTTTCAGTTGTTATGTAGACCATGTTTATTGTGCAATTATGATTTCATGAATAAGATCTTTCAACAAAATCTTATGTGATATTCTAGAGTTGTGCAATGAATGATTTTGAGTTATTATGATTGCATTGGATATGAGGAGTTAGATTTGGTTTTAGATTAGTGAATAAAGCTACTTGAGCAAGGGCCACTCAAGATAATTGTCCTTCACTCCTTTCTTTTCAATTATTTCATTTATGTTTAGTAGTTACCTCATAATTGCATGATTGTTAGATAGATTATTCATGTCATAGATATTAATAATTCTTGCTTCATAATGTTGTAGCAATTGAGTTTGTTGTACTCTAGAGTGTAGTATAGGTTTAATTATCAATTCAATTAATCTCCAACATTCATTTCTGAATAGTAGTTAGCTACAGTCTTATACTATAGGTACCCATAGCCATAGAGATATCTTTACTTTCTTTACTATTTTGTAGTCTTATGATTTTCCAGCAAGTGTAACATCTTTACTAGAATGATTTAGGTAGTTCCAAGTCTTTGAAAGCACATACAGTGCCAATGCCATTGCAAGCCTACTAGTTGTGGTCGATAATTCAATAAAGGTCTTTCCAAATGTTAAGTGGACTATTCAGCTAGGTTTTCCCTCTGAATTGTGTGATTTCCACCAAGTTTACTAGACACTAGTAGGGACTCTACATTTTTGGCACCGTTGTCAAGGATGGTGCTACTTTCAAAGATTAGTTTATTTCATTTCCAAGCTTTCCTAATCTAGAATTTGTTTTTAGTATTAGGAATGTTAGGTTTAATGTTCTCAAAATACCAAAGCATTTCACTAACATTGTGTAGGACCCATTGCTATAAAAAGTAGTATCTATTGTATGTGGAGGCAAAGAGACTCTTTGGGAAGATTTCTCCCCTCAAACCAACAAGCTAGAGCAAATATTAGTGACTACATTGATCAAAGTGATGGTACTACTGAAGAAGAATCTTCCCTTTCACCAACATCTATTGAAAACACTAAGGGGACCTTCCAAACAATGGTTAATGCAGCAGTGGATGATCCACAAGAACATGTGACCTTTTAATTTCCAATTACCAACTAAGAAAGGGCTATTATGTTGAAGAATATGCCAGCTTTAATATTACCAGTCTTCTATGGTTTGGTGACTGAAGATCTAGACACATTCTTGTTCAAGTTTGATGTCCTATGACTACACAACTGATGCTCATAGACTCAAGCTATTTCCTGCCACTTTAAAGGATGTTGCCTTGAGATGGTTTATGGGACTAGGCAAAGATGTTGTTCTAGATCGAGACACCATGAAAACAATTTTTTTGGAGAAATGTCAAGATTATTATAGAGGTGTTGATAGGAGAAGATATGATATTTTTAGAATGACGTAGAAAGAGGATGAACCATTGGAGGATTATGTAGAAAGGTTCCAATTCTACTTGAAGAAGAACCCACAGAATATACTCTCAGAACAATCCTCGAAGCTTATGTTCTTAAGAGGAGTTAATGATGACTACATGGATGCCCTCAATCTTTTTGGGCAAGGGGATGTGTCTCAATTACCCTTTGAAGATATTTTCAAAGTTTGTAGAAACTATTCTAGGACCTTTGCCAAAAGATTAAGGGGAGAAAGAACATCCACCACTAACAAGACACCTTATGGGATTTTAAGAGTGGAGTTAAGTAAACTACTATCCAACATGAAGGAGGATATCATAAGTCATCTAGCTACTCAATTGGACACTCTACATATAAAGAAGAAGCAGGGTGAGTTTGAAGCAATGCTCGCTGAATACCACCCCAATTGCAGACAAAGGAAAGTAAACTACAAGTGCAAAAGGGTTGCTAGTATTACAGAAGACAAATTAGAGAATCCTGATTTTCAACCATTAGAAGGAGATGATGGACAATTGTTTTATATTGCTCAAATAAGGTCATGGTAGCCAAGACAAGGTATGCCACAAGACCCTCTAAATTTCAATACATCCTTTCCAATTGGTAATCAAAATTTCTCTAGTTGGAATTCTTAGCCCTGGCTAAATAACCAAAACCAATGGAAAAACCCTCAGCAATGGCAAAAACCTTAGCAAAACTAGAGCCAACAATAGCTAAATACATGGCCACAACAAAATTTTCAAGGTGCCAACTATAACCCTAAATGGACACTGTAGTAAAAATAGTGGCAACCACAATGGCAAAAAAGCCAGCAGTAGCAACAACAAAATTTGAATTACCAATAGCCTTTGCTTCCTTCTCAACCACAACAACAGGCTATTATGCCTAATCCACCAAACACATCTCAACTACCAAGAGCCCCACAATTATTTTCCCAGCCTACACCTAACCCTAACAACAAGCATGTCCAACACTCTTATACTAACGAAGTTATACAATACCCTGCTTATGGAGTAGAGGTGAGTGATGTCCACCTCAGGTCATGAAAAACACTAGTTGGACTTTCATCCCCCCAAATCACTGAGATGGAGGATGAGGAACCCACAACTAAAGCTTTAGACAATTCAACCTCTCTGGAGCCTAGGTAAAATCAGGTAAACCAGACCACCTCAAGTCCAAAGCCTCCTTTCCCTGAGTGTTTAGCCATTCAAAATACCCAAGCTAAGACATACCTATTGGGTCAGGTTAAGGATGTTAGTATAAAAACCCCCCTCATCCAAGATATCAAAGATATACCAATCTATACCAAGATAGTAAGAGACCTATGTCTTGAGAAACCAAGGAGAAAGAGGAAGGACCCTCAAACAATTCATGTCCTAGCGAACCTTACTGATATTATGCTAGGGAATATATCTGTCCCTAAATACATAGACCCTGGCAGTCTAGTATTGGATGTTAAGATTAATGGGACCCTTATCAAGAACACCTCGGTTGACTTAAGGGCATCAATTAATGTCCTGACTAAGGAGACAATGCAACTACTTTAGCTAGCTAACCTTAGACCTACACCAATTTTTTTACAATTGGAATATAGGTCAATAGTGAACCCTGAGGGGATCATCGAGGACTTAGTCATTACTTTAGATTCATGGGAGTATCGTACAGATTTTATAGTCTTGCAGCCAAAGGTTTACCTTGTAGGATATCCACTCATTTTAGGAAGACCATGGTTGGCTACAATTGATGCATTCATAGGTTGTAGGTTTGGGAATATGATAATATCTAATGGGACTGTGACCAAGAAATCAATACTCTATCCACTAGCCCAACCTCATGAAAATCTAGTGTAGACTATATGGCCTACCTTAGATGAAGAAGACCACTATTCCCTACAAACTCTCGTGACAATAAAACACAACCCCCTGCTAGGAACCCAAGATGAGGATGACTTAATTAATCATATCATATAGAATAATTGTGGTAGGGACCCACAACAACAAGACTATATTTCATGTTTGTAGGATCCACTGCAGAACAGTATACCTATAAATTCATTAGAAGAAGTATCCCAACTATTCTGTTTTCTTTTTCCACAACAATGCGTTCCTAATATTAGTCGACTTGATCTCTCATTTGTGCAATTAAAATCCAAAACCTGAGAAATCATGCCAGGTAAAACCCTAAAAATCAATAATGGATTAACTGAAGAACAACATAATTCCTTGAATATTGTGCTACAGGCACACGCACCAGCCTTTGCATGGGACTACCATGATATGAAAGGGATTGATTCAAAACTTTGTATGCATAGGATCTACATAAATGACGGTTTCAAGCCAATTAGACAACCCCAAAGGAGAATGAACCTTGCCTTAAGAGAGATAGTTAAGATTGAGTTGCAAAAGCTACTTGATGCAGGCTTTATTTATCCCATTTCTGATAGCCAATGGATGTCACCATTAGTCATTGTTCCTGAGAAAGGAGGAAAATGGAGGATATGTGTGGACTATGGGGAGCTTAACACAACAACTAGAAAATATCACTTCCCCCTACCTTTCATTGACCAAGTGCTTGATTCTTTAGTAGGGAAAAAGTACTTCTCTTTCCTAGATGGGTTTAGTGGCTATAACCAGATAAAGATAGCTCTAGAGGACTAGGATAAGACTAAATTTACATGCCCTTGGGGTACCTATGCCTATTATGTTCTTCTGTTTGGACTATGTAATGCCTCAACAACTTTCCAAAGGGCAGTGCTAAGTATATTTTCGGACTATGCACATGATTCCATAGAAATCTACATGGATGACTTCACTACCTATGGAGACACCTATGAAGATGCATTTATCAATCTATAAAATGTTTTGAAAATATGTAAAGAAATGAGTTGTGAGAAATGTTTCATGATGATAAATCAAGGGATTGTTCTAGGGCACTTTATCTCAAGTGAAGGAATTTAGGTGGATCCCAACAAGATTGAGATTATTTCTACACTTCTTGTGCCACAAAAGCAAAAAGATGTCAGGAGCTTTTTGGGAAATGCACACTACTATAGGAGATTCATCCAATATTTCAATAAAATTGTAGCACCCTTATTTGTTTTACTCACCAAAGACATAGAATTTGAATGGACAGTAGAACGTCAGCATTCCTTTAAAGCACTTAAGACAACTTTGACACAAGCACTTGTCTTAAGAGGGTCGAACTGGACACTGCCTTTCCATATACACACTGATACTTCAGATCTTGCTATAGGAGCAGTCTTAGGACAAAAAGAAAGTAACAAGGAATATGCCATCTACTATATCAACAAAAATTTATAAGGAGCTGAACTTAACTACATTATCACAAAGAAAGAGATGTTGGCAGTTGTTTATGTTATCAACAAGTTTAGACATTATACCATTGGCTATCAAGTATTTATCCACATAGATCATACAACCATAAGATACTTATTGAAATAACCTATAGTTGGGGGGAGACTAGTCAGATGGATGCTCTTGCTATAGGAATTTGATATAACAATAGTGGATAAGTCAATTAAAGCTAATGTGGTGGTAGATTTTTTGTCTAGACTGCCTACACAAATAGAAGGTGGTGTTGTGGATGACTCTTTTCCATATGAGAATTTTTTTCTCTTACTGAACACACACCATGGTTTGTTGATATTGCAAATTACTTAGTGGCAAGGCAAATACCATCACATTTCTCTCCTAGAGAAAAGAGGCAGTTAGTGCATAAAAGCTTTCCATATTCTTGGGTAGTTGGTTACTTATTCTATACTGGTCTAGATAATATCATGAGAAGATGTATAAGAGAAGATGAGGTCTATGAAATTCTAAAATATTTCGATGACGAGCCCTGTGGGGGTCACTTTATAGCCAAAAGGACAACATTTAAGATCTTGACAACATGTTGCTATTGGCCAACTCTCCATAAGGATTCAGTGAAGTATATTAGGAGCTATGACAAATGTAAGAGAATGGGAAAACCAACAAGGATAGATGAAATTCCTTTGCACCCACAAATAGCACTAGCACCATTTGACAAATGGGGGGCTTGATTCCATTGGCCCAATTTCACCAGCCTCTAATAACAAAGAGTATATTTTGGTTTCTATAGACTTTCTGACAAAATGGGTTGAGGTTAAGGCATTACATTTTGCAAGAGATGGAAATGTAGCTAAGTTATTGTATGAAGATATCTTTACTAGGTATGGAGTACCTAGAGAAATTGTCACTGATCAAGATCCTCAGTTTACTTCTGACCTCATTTATCAATTGGTTAAAGAATATTCAATAAGACATAGAAAATCAAAACCTTATCATCCCCAAGCCAATGGGCAGGTAGAGGTTACAAATAGAGATATTGAGAATACTCTGACCAAAACAGTGCAAATTCACAAAAAGGATTGAGAATCTAGATTACTTGAAGCAGTGTGGGCCTACAAAACAACATGGAAAACAACTACAGGGTTCACACCTTATGAACTAGTCTATGGGAAAACAACAGCTTTGCCAATAGAGTTTGAGTATAAGACACTTAGGACAACAGTGGATTTAGGAATGGATTTGACAGAAGCACAAAAAGAAAGGTTACATAGTCTAAATAGATTGGATGAAATTAGAATGGAGGTCATGTATCATACAAAGATTATTCAAAAATAGAGAATTCAATGGCATAATCAATTTATAAAGGCCAAAGAGTTCAATGTAGGTGACTAGGTTTTAATGTATGATTCCAAATACAAAGACCACAAGGGTAAGCTACAATCTAGATGGTTGGGACCCTATAAAATTTAGTAGGTATTTCCCAATGGAGCAATAAAGTTACAAACTATAGATGTCATTAGATTCATATTGTTGGTGAATGGACATAGATTGAAGATATATAAGCAACCAGCTCAAAAAGATGATTTTCTTCTTTCTCCAATGCATCTATATGGTCAAAACAATGGTTTAGATATAGACAATCTATCACAATATAAAAACTCGACAGTAGATACTACCAGTTCTCACAGTGCCTCAGTAGATGACCTACACAATTTATCTCCTGAGGTTACTTAGGTATAAATTACTATCCCAAAACTTTAAAGCACACACAACATAATTACTATGATTCACAATCTTCTTTCAGGTATGCTTCATACTATCGAAGGGACCTGTAGCTTAATTTATTAAAGCTACCACAATCTAGTTTAAGACCTGTTGCAGTAGGGACCTATAGCTTAATACATATGAGTTGTCACAGTTTAGTTTGAGACTTGTTGCAGAAGGTACCTACAATGCTATCTGTCAAAATGTTTAAAAATTTATGCCAAATTAATTACAGTTCACCACCTTTCACTCCACTTTTTCCCACACATGCAACATGCTCATTCCATTCCTCGTTGACTATTTTTAATTTTAAGCATTCAAACTATCACTTCACATTCCATCATCCATAAATCTTGCTTCATTTCATTACACACGCCAACCTATCATTCATATCACCATACCTTGCAATTAACTCTTGTCAAATCAAAATCATACTACAAACACTCTTCAATTATCCTCACACGTGCAGAGTTATGTTCATCACATTCGACAAGTATGTATACTAAACTTCCATAATTATCATAGATTTCGAATGCTTTCATTGTGCACTTGTATTAAATTTTGCATGATATTTATTCATTAATTTTTTTCCCATGCTTTATAATCATACCCTTCACCTATTTTACGTGAATTGAAGTGTGGTCACTTCAAGATTTTAAGTTGGGGGGGGTAAAATATAATCCAAAATTTTGGTTTTCCACCACCAAAAGCCAAACGCAAAAACAAACATACAAACCCATTTTTGCCTTAATATCTTTTTGCACCTGCAACCTAAATTGTTGTCAATTTTAGTTGTCAAATGCCTAAATTTAGATCCAATTCAAAGCGATTCAAGCTGATAGAAGCTAAAACAAAGGAAAGAAGGGCATAACAATTGAAGTTGTAGTGGAAGAGGTGTATGCAAGTGTGGCAGATAGAGAGGGTTGGTGGGTTGTTGAAATTGAAATTTGAGTTGAATTTCTACAACATTGAGTAGAGGTAGAATATTTCACCATGGGGGGTGACATTATCTGAAGGGAACCATCAGCACACAAGAAAATATTGGAGGACATGTTAACTTTTCCAATTTTCACAAGGGCGGGATGGTTGGACTACTTTTCAAAGTTGATAGAATTTAATGAGGATATGACAAGGAATTTTGTAGCTCCATTATAGTGTGATGAAGCCACTATCAAGGGATTGAAAGTAGACACTTTAGAGGTTGCAATTGCACAAGTGTTTGGTCTACCGAGGGTTGGAGCTGAATTACCTATTTAAGCAAATGTAGTTGCTACCACAGATGAGTTCAGAGAGCCAAGAGAAAACCTTGATTAATCATCACAAGGTACCAAGAGACTGTCACTTCCATGGGTATGGGCCTCTTGTGCTTCTTATATCATTAGGTATATTACTTGTGATGGTAGGCAATCCCTTTTATACATTGTACATTTTAAGTTGTTAAGTCATCTTCGTCATAATAGATCAGTCAATGTGCCTAATTACCTTTACAATTTGCTAAAAAGAATGGGGTTTGAATATCAAAGGAAGCAAAATGATTCAGCCTTATCACATTACTATCTACTAGCCTTGTTAGTGAAAAGGAGCCTTAGGATTCAACATCCATAGTTGTCTTGGGATATTTTTTTAATCTATAAAGACATTAATCAAATTTTTGAGGAACCAACAGTTCCAAAAACCCTAGAGTCACCTATTGCATCTATAAGAGGAACTCGTCCTTGTTGGTATGTGGCGACTGATAATTATGGAAGCTTCTTAAAAGCTTGTTATAAGCGGTTTGGATGGGGGTTGCAGTAGGGAATTATTAGCGAGATTGTAATATGTTTTACATTGGATAATAAAATCATTTGATGGCTGTGGTTTTGTGGATGTAGCCTGGATTGGGTGAACCACATTAAATTTTGTGTTGTCTTGTTTCTACTATAATTTTTTATGTGTTTTATTTCTCAGTTTTATTGATCAAATCTACATTTAACTATTAGATATCTGCCTTCTAATCCTAACACTCCTGTTTCACCTACTAATTCACCTACCTGTAGCCAAGGTGAACTTGAGGAACAAAATGTGCAAGGATCACCACATGCAGCCTCTAGCCAACCGACAGTAAAAGAGATCCCATCTTCCTCTAAAACACCTAAGACCAGGAAAAAAAAGAGGTAGTTCTTCTACACCTTCAAAGGTGCAGAAAAAGAAGGCTACACAAAAAAAGACATCTACTCCACCTAGGCATTCAAGCCACTTAAGAAAGAAAGGTATTATGAGGGGAAGTATGGAGAAACTAGAAGAGGAAACAAGGGACATAGGACAACGAGAAGAAGATGTTATGATGGTTGAAATCAATTCAGAAATGAAAGGACATGTACCTACAAAGAGAAAATGGTATATATCTACTACCTCTGAGTCAGATTTAGAGGATGTTTTTGTTATTAATAAAACAAGAAAGAGAACCTCAGTTAGCCCTGACAATGAGGGTTATGATTATACAGGGGGTTGTCATGAGCAATTTTGAAAAGAAGGAAATGTTTTTAAGAGAAAGGAATGTTAGGAAGGAATTTGAAGAAGCATTAGAAAGGATCAAACAATTAGAAGAGTTGGTAAAGACCTGTGATCAAAGGGACAAAGAAAGGGAAATGAAGATACAAGAGTTGGAGGAAAAGCTACAAATATATGGACATGGAGAAAAATCAGACCTATTGACACAACTTGCCATGGTCAAAGCAGGGAATAGAGAACTTGCAGTTGAAAATAAGAGACCCCCTACTACAAAAACCCCAACTTATCATACAACCCTATCCCTTGGATACCAACTGTGGAAGGTTACTCAAGAATTTTCTCAACAAAGGAAAATTGGAAAAAGGAAAAGGAAGAAATAGTGGCAGAGCATACTAAAGTATTGGACGGAAAGGATATTGAATTGAAAAAGTTAGCAATTAAAGTGAAAGAGGTAGCAGACAAAGTTGCCCAGATTGTTAGATGTAGACCCCCAACCAGGACTTATGCTTAGTTTTTACAAGATTTTTTAAAAGTTTCCAGTTCAGTAGACTGATAAGTAACCAACCAATTTCCATGAGTAGAAATTTTAATTTCCTTAACATTTTTGTTGATGCTACACAAGATGAACAGGACAAACTTTGTGAATATTATCTACATAATTATGTAGTGCCAGAAGACATGGAATGGAACCCCTTAATGTTTATGGTGGATTTACAAGTAAGGTCTCTAGCATTCTATTTCATAAATGAAAAAAATTAGGGGTGAACTCATGGAAGAATATGTAGAGAGAGAAAAATTAGTTGCTCTCCTAGTGAGAAAATAATCCAAGAACCTTGATGAAATCATAGTTGAATGGTTACAACTTTTGGATTACAAGGGTGTAGCAAGGAAGATCATGTACTTAAGGATATTGGATTATAACAAAATGCAGACATTGATTGTTGGACTAGTTCATCATTATTATAGGTATGTGTAGGAAAGCTGGGATAGTTTGACGCCAGAATTGCAAAGGAAAGAGTTGTTGGTGTGAATAAAGCCTTGTACCTAGTTAATTCTTTACTAGGGAATTAGGGTACTTAGTTCATGTGTTAAGTTTACTTAGGATATAAGCTTTCTTCTAGAAGTATTAGTTGTCTTATCTAGACTTTACACTATCCTAGGTAGTTATGAGTTAGTTGTCTCATGTGATAGGATTAAGCCACTTGTCATGACCTTGTCTAATCCTATCTCTCACCCTTTCCTTTATATGCCAAACATCTCTAGCATCTTGTATATCATCTTGTATTGCATATTGATCATATTGTAATTCTTGTTTGGTGGAATAACATCTTCTTTTGTTGCTTCTCTCTACTACTTGTGAAAGTTATTTGGTGTTGCAAATTGAAGATCTTGGTTGCTCACTTCAACATGGTATTAGAGCTTTGAATCTAGAAAGCCCCTTCCTTTTTCTTAAAGAGTTTCTACCATCAAGTTTTCTATTATGATTTGAGTTTCTTTTTTGATCTTGCAAATTCTCGTATGCTCTTCTCTTGCATTTCAATACAATCTTGAGAATCAGAAAGGTTTTGCAATGATATGTTAATCCTATATTGCATGTATGCTTTTTGGTGATATTTGGTGATTGCAACAACTTTGGCTATTGTGGCAGTATCTTTTGTTGTCTCGTTGTGTCCAAGAGGCTCGAGAAAGTCAGATTTAGCTTCCGTTTCACTCAGTTTGGTCACCATTTGCAACTTTGGCAAACAAGGGTTTGAAGCTCAAATTTTTTGAAAAACTTTTTATAGGAGCATTTTTGGCAAAAAAAAAACCTTGCCATTCAAACAACTATTTATGGATTGAAACTGTGTCAAGTTTTTGTATCAACGTTTCAGATCATACTTCATGATCCATCATTAGGTTGATTGCAAGGAAGCTAAGGTAGCGGAACAACTTCCTACACTAATCTTGAGATGAGAATAATGCAAAACTTTGACAGATCTCTAACAGTTATAGAAACTTAAATAGAAATAAACACAAATATCATGCATACCATGACACAATGATTTACATGGGGAAAACCCTTTCGAGAGAAAAACCCCACACTCCAAAAGCCGCCCAATATATTATTTAGTAAATCACAAAGATTACAATATACTTGCAGAGCAAGCTTCTCACAAGAGTATCACCACTTAGAGATCAAGAGACAACTCAACTGCTACCAGAATCTCAGAATACATCACCGTCTCTCTGTACCACAGCCATAATACAACGCCCTCATAAAATAGGGTTACATTCTAGGGCAAGACAGGCCAACAAAATATCCACCATTAGATCTAAAACCTAATAATTAACGGTCTAGATTTACAATATATCATTTATATAATGTATGTCAGCCATTTTAGAAGTTTCCTAAAAAAGAACAAGAACTTATTTACACGCATCCCACTCTCCCCCTTATGCCATTGTATACACCTATCAATGTAGCTAGGAAATATATATATATAAATATATACATCCTATCAACAATAAACCGTTATATAATTGCAAGGTTGAGACACATTTTCCCAAAAAATCTCCCACTTGTCGAACACCTTGCAAGAGCAACGGGAGGAAGTAAACATTTTCTCTTAATTGTTAGGGGTCGAAAGGCCTATAATCTCTGAACACCATCTAAAATTCTCTGTGCTCACAAGCTTAGTTAAAGAATCAACAACGTTCATCAAAGTCTCTACCTTAACCAACTTCACCCTGCCATCTTCGACCATATCTTGAACAAAATGATACTGTACATCAATGTGCTTGGTCCTAGCATGAAATGTCGGGTTCTTGGCTAGACATATCACACTTTGAATATCGCAATAAATTGTCATTGCACCTTGTTTTATTCCAATATTTGAACACAGTCTCTTAGGCCAAATGACTTCTTTACAAGCATGAGTAGCTGCCATATACTCTGCTTCAGTAGTGGACAAAGCAACCATAGACCGTCGCTTACTCATCCAATTGATTGCACCATCGAATAATGTAAACACTGGTGGATCACCTGCTATCAATATCACCTGCCCAATCTGAATCCACATAACCATGAATATCAAGGGAAATATTGCCTTTAGTCACATTACTATGATAACACAAGGAATAATATGAAGTACCACGAAAATATCTGAAGACCCTTTTAACTGCATCCCAATGAACTCTACCAGGATTAGACATATATATGGAAAGAACTCCCACTGCTTGGGCAATATTTGGTCTAGTACAAACTATAGCATACATCAAACTTTCAACTGCACTTTGGTAAGGAACTCTGCTCATGTCTTCCATCTCTGATGGAGATGTTGGACAATTTGAAATAGATAACTTTGTTCCAACTGAAACAGGAACACACAATGGTCTACAATCTTACATGTTAAATATTTGTAAAATTGAATTGACATACTTAATTTGGCCAAGTCGTAGCTTTTTGTTCACTCTATCTCTTTTAATTTCCATCCCAAGAATGTGCCTAGTTGCACCAAGATCTTTCATTTCAAATTTAGTAGCAAGTTGAGATTTTAGTTCTGAAATCATACCTTTCCCTTTCCAATAAATAACATATCATCATATAATGCAATAAACAAGAAATGATCACCATTAGTTTAATAATAAACACAATGATTTGATTTAGAATGCTCAAATCCCAAACTCAACACATATGTATCAAATTTTTGGTACCACATCCTAGGACTTTGTTTTAAGCCATACAAAGATTTCTTCAAATTGCAGACCAATTTACTTTTACCTTTCACCACGTAGTGCTCTAGCAGTGTCATATAAATATCCTCCTCCAAATCACCATGAAGGAAAGCAATTTTCACGTCCATTTGCTCAACCTCTAAATCTAAGCAACAACAGTAGCAAGCAAAAATCTAATGGATGTCATTTTTGCAACAGGAGAGAATATCTCACCATAATCAACACCCTCAACTTGAGAGTAACCCTTTGCAACCAACCTTGCTTTGTACTTCTCAATACCTCCATTTGAACCAATCTTTTTCTTGAACAACCATTTGCAACTAACAGGTTTTTGTCCTTCGGGAAATGGTACAAGATCCCACATATCATTCTTTTTCAAAGATGCCTTTTCTTCATCCATAGAAATCTCCCATGATTCTGCATCATTCATACCTAATGCCTCTTGTATAGATATGGGTTCATCCATGTTAGTATTCAAAGCAAAAATACATTTCTAATAATCAAGTGTATACCTTTCAGGTGGTTGTCTATTCCTTGTAGACCTATGAACAAGTTGAGTTGGAGGTTCTTCCTCCTCTTCTGAAGATCCAAAGCTAGATGAGCTCTCCTCAACTTCTTATCTATCCTTGGGCCTCAATTCAACTTTCTTAGGCGTAGAAGGAAATTGAATCACATCTTCCTGTTTAGTTTGTTCTAGCTACAATGTAATAAAAGAAGGCTTAGTTTCTCTAAAAATAACACTTCTACTATATATTACCTTTTGTGTAACAGGGTCCCTAAGCTTGTATCCTTTCACACCATAACTGTATCTAATGAAGATAGATTTCACAACCTTGTTCTCCAACTTTGTTCACTTCTCCTTTGGCACATGTGCATATGCCTCACAACCACAAACTCTAAGATGTCTTAATGAAGGCTTGCGACTCGACCATGCCTCTATAGGCGTCTTATCAACAAGAGCTGATGTAGGAGACCTGTTAATCAAGTAACAAGAAATGGCAACAACTTCAACCCAAAACCTTTATTCTAGGCCACCACTCAACATACTCCTAGCCTTCTCCATTAGTGTCTTGTTCATTCTTTCTGCAACTCCATTATGTTGTGGAGAATACGAAGTTTTCTTCTGTCTATGAATACCACAATCTTTACAAAATCTATCAAAATCATTAGAGCAAAATTCACCACCATTATTAGTCCTCAAACATTTTATTTTCTTTCCAATTTGCAACTCAATTATTACTTTAAATTATTTAAATCGACTGAAAACTTCATATTTACTCTTTAAAAAATACACCCATGTCCTATTATAAACATCAATAAATGAAACATAATATGTGGATTTACCAATCGAAGGAACATCTACAGGACCAAACACATTAGAATGAATAAGATCCAATACACCACAAGATTTATGAGAACTCGAGTAAAACTGAACGTGGTTTTGTTTTCCATAAATGCAATGCTCACAAAAATCAAATTCAATATTACAATCAGACAAACCTTTAACAAGGTTTTTATTTTTCAAGGTCCTTAGACCCTTTTCTCCAATGTGACCAAGTCTCTGGTGCCATAACATAGTTTCTCTGTAGGTAACTTTGTTTCAAAAGAAAGAGCACCCTTGGGTACCCAAAAGTCATGACCATCTGCTGAAGGTGAAACCCTCACTTCTTCCACAAACTTGCTTTTCACAGAAGTACTATTGCACTCATCAATGCAAGCATCAAGCTTATACAACGTGCCATATCTGACACCTCTAGCAATCACCATAGCACCTCTAACCATCTTGCACCCTACATCAGAAAATACTACTTTCACACTTGCATCTATTAATTTGCTTACAAATAACAAATTTCGTGCTAATCCAAGGATATGCAACACACCATTAATCCTTTTTATTCTACCATTAGGAAATCTGATTTTAACTTTACCATGACCAACAATGTCTAAATGAGAATCATCACCCATGTACACCTTACCTCCATCAAATTCTTCATATTCAGAAAACCAATCTCTATTAAAGGTCATATGGAAAGATGCACCTAAGTTAATTAACCATGCATCATTACCTGCACGAGTTGCCAAAGCTACAATCAATGTGTCTCCATCTTCCTTCTCGAACTCAGAATCAAAATCAAATTTCTTCTTTTTTCTTCTTCTTTTCTTCTTTGCATTCCTTACAAACATGTCCAGGCATACCAAAGTTCCAACAAATAACTTTGGACTTTCCAGGAGATTTAGATCTCCCCCTAGACTTGGATTTGTCATGCTTCTCATTCTTCTTGCCTTTTTACTTAGGTCTTCCATGAACATTTAGGGCCTCCTTGGCAATGATGGATACCTTCCTCCTCATCTCTTCATAAAGCAAAGAACCCACCATATCTTTAGTCTTCAAAATAATAGAAGTACTCCCAATAGTCATAACAAGAGAATCCCACGAATCAGGCAAAGAAAAAAGCAAGATTTGACATTTTTCCTCCTCATCCATTTTGACACCAACTAATGCCAATAGAGCCACCAACATATTGAATGCTTCCAGGTGGTATGTGATTCGTCCACCCTCTTCTATTCTCAAGGAATATAATTTCTTCCTCAAGAAAATATTTTTCACTAAAGATTTGGCCCGATACATCTCACCAAGCTTCTTCCATAGTTTATGTGCAAAGGTCTCCTCATGAAAATTAATTTAAATAGAGTCTACCAAAAACAATATGATTAGACCCTTGGCTTTACAGTCTATAACATCATATTGAGTAGCCTAAGTAGGATCTGGAGGCCCTGAAACATTCTCATCAACAACATCCCACAAATCTCAATCTATCAACATATCCTCCATCTTCAGATTCCACATTTCAAAATTATTTCCAAAAAACTTATCCACCTTTATTCTCCCCGATGAACTCGCCATTTGAAAATTCTTGTAACAAGATCACAAAGTATCTTCTGTACAAGCTCCCACTCAAATTTGGATTAGTTCAAAAAACCCAACAACCAACAACTAAAACCAAAGGTGATCAAGCTCTGATACCACTTGTAAGGAAGCTAAGGTAGCAGAACAACTTCCTACACTAATCTTGAGAGGAGAATAATGCAAAAAATTTATAGATCTTTAACAGTCACATAAACTTAAATAGAAATAAACACAAATATCGTGCATACTATGACAGTGATTTACGTGGGGAAAACCCTTTCGGGAGAAAAACCCCACACTCCAAAAGCCGCCCAATATATTATTCAGTAAATCACAAAGATTGCAATATACTTGTAGAGCAAGCTTCTCATAGGAGTATCACTACTCATAGACCAAGAGACAACTCGACTGCTACTAGACTCTTTGAATACATCACTGTCTCTCTCTACCGCAACTGTAATACAATGCCCTCATAAAATAGGGTTACATTCTAGGGAAAGACAGGCCAACAAAATATCCACCATTAGATCTAAAACCTAATAATTAATGGTCTACATTTATAATGTATTATGTCAGCCATTCTAGAAGTTTCCTAAAAAAGTTAACAAAAAATTGTTTACACACATCCCACTCTCCCCCCCTTGTGCCATTGTATACACTTATCAGTGCAACTAGGATATATATATATATATATATATATATATATGTACATCCTATCAACAATAAATCGTTATATAATTACAAGGTTGAGAGACATTTTCTCAACAATGATAAGCAAGCAATTTTTGGATTGAAACTGTGTCAAGTTTTTGTATCAACATTTCAGATCATGGAGTATCATTCAAAATGTTGATACAAAAACTTGACATGGTTTCAGTCCAAAAATAGTTGACATTTGATTATTGTGGACCGTGGAAACTTGATGCTTTTAACTTTTCCATTGCGTGTAGGAGGCCAATGCATGAATTTTGATATACAATTTGCCTATATTTGACAAAAGTTGAATTTTGGGAAAAAAAATTAGCAGAGAAGCCGTATGGGCCCCCAACTTGTGCAAGTACAACGTCATTATTAATTTTTTTTTTCCAAATATATTTTGGGCAAGTTTGTTTATTTTTTATTTTTTTTCAAAAAATATAATAAAAAAAATTAAAAGCGCTTATTAAAGCATTGCCAAGTGCTTTTATTAGCACTGACAAGCACTTTTAATAAGCCTGCAGACAACTTAAGATGCCCATAGAGTGGCTTTGACTGTGTGTGGAGGTTTACCCGCCAATGGCTATAAGCCACAATTATCAAAACCGCTAGGAGGGTGGTATAAAAGCAAAACTGCCAGCAAAATATTTAAACCATGCGGTTAGTAGAGTAAACCACTAGCAGTTAATACAAATCAAATTATTTTTTGTGCCTACAATGCCAGTGGTCACGTGGGTGACTAGGTGCCAGCCCCCAAGGGCTAAAATATTGCTCTTGCTTAGCCTTCAAGGTGCCAAAAAGAATATTTTTTTTTAATTTTACATAACTTTTCACTAGAGCGGCGGATTTTTGCAAATGAGATATTGTTAGAAAAGTAGTTCGATGAACTTTGCAGTGGTGCAGGTGAATTTTTCAGGTTTTACCATTTTTTTCCAATTTTTTCAGCTCAAAGGTAGAAGTACATTTATTACTTATAACTAGCATAACTTTTACATACAAAGTCAAAATTTGACAAACTTTTTTTTTGAAACTGCTCAAAAAATCACAAGGAATCTATTTGTAACCTCTATTTTCAGTTTTGACAAGCTTTTTTTAATTGTAAAAACCACCATGTGTTATAAATGGTTAATTTGAGCTTGCCACTTGTTCAAATTGAAAAATTTATTCATTGTAATTTGTTGGGGGGTTACAAATTAAGTTTTAATACATTCTAGGGGGTGGAAGGCACAATTTAAGTGCCACATTGTCTTTTTTCTCTTGGTGTTCTTTTGTCCAACATGGCAGATCTAAGGCAAATTGAGCCACTCACTCTGCATAATTATCATACATGGAAGCTAAAAATTAATAAATTGTTACAAGGGTCTATGGCCAATTTTAGATGTAGAACAACATGAATTCACAAGGGAATATGAAAAATTTTCCCATAGATGTAAAATGGATGAAGCAAAAGGGCTCATTGGCTTACATGTTTATGATAACTTGTTTCATATTGTGGAGTGTAAAACACCTAAGAATATTTGGGATAAGCTTGAAGAATTGTATAGTAAAGCCAGTTAGTTCAAAATCTTGCAAATTCAAGCAGATCTACAATCACTCTCTCTAGATGCATTTCCTTCAATTCAGGATTTTCTTGCACAATTCAAGATGATTTTGTCACAATTAAAAGGATGTGAGCATGATCAAAATCTAATAATAAATGTATCTTCTTGATTTTATCTAAGTTAAGAGGCCTTTATCAAGTGTTCTCTTTTACTTTCTATTCTACTATGGATGCCATGGGGAAATATTATAAAATGTCTTCTTTTGAGTTATTTTGTGAGCATCTTACTAGGGAGGAGGCCAAGTTGATTCAATTGGATGCACTACCTAGTTCTAAGAATCATGATCTAAGGCTCAATCTTCCAAGGGTAAAGGAAAGAATAAGAAGAAGCCCAAGAAAAAATCATCTTTAGGTAGTGAGACTCCCTCAAAACCGAAGCCAAAGAACAATCAAAAGTCCACTCCATCTCCTTCTTCTACCTCTAGAGATTCTTCTTCCAAATCTAAGCAAAATAAAGGAGATCCTTGTTCATTTTGTGGCAAAATTGGGCATAATGAGGCTCATTATTTTAAGAGACTATAGGCCTTGCAGGAAGTTATGAGCAAGCATAATATTTTAGTGCTTAAGTCTTCTTCCATGTATAAAGGGCAAGACTTTCAGTATAGCCCATTCATTTATCTTCTGATAGTTGGATTCTTGATTCAGTTACTTCACATGACATGATCAATTCACGTGATCTTCTTGATTCCATTGTTCATACTTCTTCTCATATTGTAGTTGGGAACTCTTCACAAATTCTAGTTTTAGGGATAGGCTCCATTCAGATGCTAGATGGGTGCATTGAGGATGTTCTTCTTGTTCCTAATATTTTAGTGAATCTACTTTTCATAATCAGATTTTTCATTTTGGAGATGGAAAGATTGTTGATTTTACTCCACAGAATGTGACTATTAGACAGTTGCAAGATCTTGAGAAGGTTGTTGCTATAGGGATAGTTGATCATGAGAACCATTTGTATCGGTTTGATGAATTTGGGTCTTCATCAGGTTCATGTTTTATTGCTCATGCTGATTCAATGAGCAATCTTTGGCATGAAATATTTGGGCACTTGAACTATAGATATCTTCAGCAGATGCATGCACATAACTTAGTGGTTGGTCTTCCAAATATCTCTTGCATAGTTGGTGTTTGTCAAGGTTGTGTTCTTGGAAAGCAACATCAAGGTCCTTTTCCTAAGGGTCAAGCTACACGTGCAACCACATCCCTTGATTTGGTTCATAGCGATCTCATGTCATTCCCAACTCCTTTTTCAGGGGCTAAGTATGTGTTTACTTTCATTTATGATTTTTCCTAATGCACATGGGTCTAATTTTTGAAGCTCAAGAGTGATGTTCTCACCATATTCAAGACCTAATGCATTGTTCTTTAGAGTATTCGATAGTGAGGCTTGGGCATTCATTTTGGATGGTCGACGTAAATGAATGGAGAAGAAGAGTCAGTGAGTCACTTTTGTTGGCTATTGTGAGGATGTGAAGGCATACATATTATATGATCCTAACACACGAGAGGTTCATTTATGTCATGATGTTCAATTTGCCGAGTCTTTCACACAAACAAATCCTCTTTTGACCTTCATCACAACCTACTCAATCTTCTTCAGTTGATGATGTTTTGTTACTTGAGGAAGATTCTAATTATGGTCTTGATCCACCTCCTCCCAATTCACCCACTAGGCCATGATGGACTCGAGTTACTCTTGAGGAGGCTGGTCCTCTTGATGGTGATCCCATAGATACTCGCCGCACTTGTTCTCAGACTTCAAGAATAAGTGTTTTGAGTCATGTTGTTTCAAATGATACTGAGAAGTTTTTAGATGCTTTAGGTATTCCTGAGTGGGATAGTGTTATGGTTGATGAGTATTCTTCTTTGATGAAGAATCATACTTGGGATCTTGTACCTCTTCCTAAGGGAAGAAAGTTTATCCAGTGCAAGTGGGTGTACCATACCAAATATGCAGTAGATGGTTCCATTGAAAAGTACAAGGCTCGTCTTGTTGCAAAGGGGTTTTCTCAGGTTGAAGGAATTGACTATTTTGAGACCATTGCTCCTATTACCAAGACATATCCTATTCGCCTTGTTCTTGATATAGCTACATCATAAGGATGGTTAGTGTATCAGATGGATGTGAAGAGTGCTTTCTTGCATGGGGATTTTCATGAGGAGATCTATATGGAGCATCCACCGGGTTTTGTGTAGGACTCTTCACTTTTTTGCAGGCTTCGAAATTTATTGTATGGTCTCAAACAAGCCCCTCGAGCTTGGTATGAGAATATGAATAGCTTCTTGCTTGCTTTTGGCTACACTCGTTGTCATTCTGATCCTACAATTTATACTTAGTGACATGGAGAGGATCTTCTCATTCTTTTTCTCTATGTGGATGATTTGATTCTCATAGGGAGTTCTACTTTCATGATTTAGAGTATGTAACATGTCAATTGTTCATTGAAGTAATTTTTCCTAATTTTTCACTTTGCAAGTAAATAAACTATGTAACTAACCAATACCATAAATTTTTTCTTTATTTTATAGAGAACAAATGAACATAGATGTCACAACAATGATTCCATTCCAATATAATATTCCATAAATTACAACATTTCAAATAATGTGTACAAAGTACATACATAGCTCAACCGAGCTTCAAACAATAGATATAGATAGTCCAAGAACTTCCTTCAAATCCTTGTCTTCTTGTCACCTGCTGAGGAGGAGAAGCATCACTCAAGCACTTTTCTACCAACCACAGAATCATATATGGTCCCCCACACATCTATCATTTGATAGATGGCCCTACCCTTCAACAAATATATTGGTAGAGTAACCACATAATGACAACCAATCTGATCTTAGTGTTGTGTCCTACATGACTAGAACTCATATACCCACAATCTAGGACTAGCATGTAAATAAATGGATCACCGTGAATTGACATTGGAGCCAAAGGCAATCACATTACTTTGGCCAAAGTGTTCTCACCCAATACTTCAAGTGATAGTCATCCTACTTACATACACTACTCAAGCTTGATTTGAATTAAGGCCACTATATTTTATGCATAGGTTTTTCGTTCAATGGGTAGTATTTAACCCTAGAGACAACCTATTCCCTTTTCCTAAAACTTAATGGTATATCTACTCATAAAGCATAAATACAAGTTACCCTCCCTTCAAAGGATAATCAAACCCTTGGTGTAACTTTATAAGCTATCTAACATACTTAAATAACTTAGCTATGAATAACCCGTAAGCTATCCTTGCTTAATCATATCTAGTATACTTATATCTATGACAAATAATTCCTCCTATTATAGAGTAAATACAAGCACTTTCATAGAAAAACATAAAACAACTTCTTTTTCCTTTTCAAAGCAAATGTTATGCTTTCTTAATGCAAGTATTCTCATGCAACCCAAACAAGCACATAAAACTCAATCTTTCATAAATAAAGATAAATATGACAAGACTATATCCTCATTCTTGTATACGCTTAATTCAATTGACTAACTTGATGCACAAACTTCCAAAAATAACTTGCTAGCTTCACTAAATCCTTCTAAAGCAATACTTCACTATGAATTCTCTCTCAAGAGCACCTTGCACTCACAAAGTATTTCACAACTCTCACACTATGAACCTCAACTCCTAGAATAATTGCAATAGAATAAGTTAACAAAATAATGTGTTCCAAATAAGAGAGCTTGCCTCTCTATTTATATAACAAAATGAGACATTGCAACCTACAGAAGAGGCATGCCAGTTGACACATTTTACCATGCAAATCAACTCACACTACTCAACTAAAAGATGGCAACAATCAAAGAGTATATTCAACATATAATGCCATAGATCAACCTCTATGGTTGATAGCAACAAAAGACTAGTTCAATTTGCACATGATCAAATGATGACAATCGACTTGCTACAAAATAGAATTCTATAGGAAATAAAGCTTTCTCAATTTGGTGCCATGTATTTAGCCAACCTCCTTTTCCTTTGGCATGGTTATCTACTTTGAAATAGTCTTCTACTTTCAGGTGACACTCACACAATGTTGACTTGGTCATGGTTTCATTGAGCAACAGAGATAAGATGAGTCACTCCTCCATTTTAGTGTATATTTGGTGCTTTGACCAATTCATAGCTTGTTGTTCGCATTTCTTATTCTCATGCGTTTACACTTTATTTTGCAGTTGATAAATACTCTATCGCTTTATATTAAAGTGTCCAATGTTTGAGTAATTCATGTTAGCAATTTAAAGATGCATTTCCATAGTATCGACTATGGTTTATTTTCCATATCGACCTTATTGCTGCACAATACTTAGCATGCAGTTCAACCTTTATTCAATGTCAATATATGTTGTTTTCGACCTTTAAATGCTTTGCATGTATTATATACAAATTGGCCTATTTATATATATATAAATCAGCCTCTAAGCATCACATAGATATATAAATATATATATTTTATATGTACATATACATACACACACACACATAATCATATCGACTATGTGTGTGTGTGTATATATATATATACACATATCCTAATATCCATATATCCATATGTAAACATGTATCAATACACACGTATGTTTGGAAAACAGACATGCCCATACAAATGTATCAATATATGTACACATAAGTATGGGCATGTCCATTTTCCAAACATACGTGTGTATCGATACATGTTTACATATGGATATATGTATATATCTTATATATATACACACAATCAGTTGCACAATCAAGCACATACACAATTACTATTGTGTTGATAGGGAATAGATGTGTGATGTATTTATACATATACACATTAATGTCGTATTGTCCATTCGATAGCTCCATGCTCATAAGCAACCCATTCATAAGCATGCATAGGTATGTCTACCTGTGTACTCCCATGTACGTGTTCCTTCATGCGTATGGTCTATCATCGACATGCATATGTATACATATACATGCATTCCATGTGTGTTCTCCTCATCAATACAAGCATAGTAATATAGGGAAAAAATCATAAGCTCTAAACATATAAACATCATCCAAGAACGCACTCAATAGTAATCAAGACCCTTACTAATGTAAATACATCATACTAAGGATGACATACCAATTCTTGACATAATAACTTGAATTAACCATTCTACTATAAGTGTGTTTGTAAGCTTAGTTAGGTTACGTTACTGGTTACCTGACCAAGATCTTCTCCTAAGTGATACTTCCCCTTGCACCTAGAGGTTTGAACATATACCTGCATCCAACTAACACATTCCCACGGTAGTCAAATGTTCAACAAAACATGCTTTCACAATATTAGCCCCATAGTTAGAATATCTAATTCAATAACCATCCATTTCACATATATGCATTCCATTACTTAACATTAAATGAAATAACATTCATTCATAATTCATTGATAACAAAGGGAAAGCACACTTTATTCTCATTCAAAATTTGTATTACATTCACATGTACCCTACATAGTAATAATAAATAGTAAATACACAATTAGGGTGTAATAGAGTACACAACAAGCATTGGTGGAGTGATTTGATATGACCGATCTTGGTCTTTTGCATTACTTAGCCTTCAGGTTCATCAAAATTTTGAGGGGATCTTTATTTTATAGTAGAATTGTGCTCTTGATTTGCTTCAGAGATTTGGTGTGGCTGATTGCAAGCCTGCCCCCACTCCTTTTCAGTCAGGTGTTGTATTTTCTACCAGTTGCACTACTCATATAGTTCATCCTACCCTGTATCGGCAGTTGGTTGGAAATCTTTGTACTTGACACATAGTCATCCTGATATTTCCTTTGTGGTTGGACTTGTCTCTCACTTCTCTCAAGAGCCTCATGAGAGTCATTAGAAATCCGCCAAACGTATCTTGAGATACATTTAGGGCACTACTCATTTTGGCATTCATTACACATTAGGAGCATCTTAGATTGTAGGCTTCATTGACTCAGATTGGGCTAGTGATGTCAATGATCAAAAGTATACTTCTAGATTTGTCTTTTACCTTGGTTCTAGTCCGATTGCATGGTCATGCAAGAAGTAGACTACTGTTTCATTATCATCGACAAAGGCTGAGTATCAAGGTGTAGTTCTTGCTAGTTAGGAGGTTTTGTGGCTTCGTCAGTTGATGACTGAGTTTGGATTCCCTTCCACTCAGCCCACTACTCTTTGGTGTGACAACTAGAGTTCCATCCATATCTCTCACAACCTAGTGGAGCATCAATGTACTAAGCATATTGAGATCTACATGCACTTCATCAGGTAGCTCATCTAGGATCATGGTGTTCTCAACTTGGAGCATTTGCCTACAGATCAACAGGTTGTCAACATCTTCACTAAATCTTTGGCATCTCCTCATTATCTTTAGTTGAAGTTGATGATTGGGGTGAAGTAAGTTGTCCTTGGGGGGTCTTGATGAGTCCTCCTTCCTTTTTTAGTTTTCTTTGCAACTTTTTTCTCTCTTTTGGAGCGGAGTTTTCTCCCACAAGGTTTTTCTTCTTTTCTCTGCTTGTGAGAGTTTGTTTTGTACATGGGTACCGCATCAGACCTTGTTGTTAGGACTCATCTTGCATTAGTTTTTTCCTCCCCAAGTTGCACTTAAGGGGGGGTGTTGGTGGGAATAAAGTCTTGTAACTAGTTAATTCTTTACTAGGGACTTAGGGGACTTAGTTCACATATTAAGTTTACTTAGGATATAAGCTTTCTTCTAGAAGTCTTAGTTGTCTTATCTAGACTTTACATTATCCTAGGTAGTTATGAGTTATAGTTGTCTCATGTCATAGGATTAAGACACCTTTCATGATCTTGTTTAATCCTATCTCTCACCCTTTATTTTATAAGCAAGGCATCTCTAGCATCTTGTAAATCATCTTGTATTGCATATTGATCATATTGTAATTCTTGTTTGGTGGAATAACATCTTCCATTGTTGCTTCTTTCTATTGCTCGTGGAGGTTATTTGGTGTTGTAGATTGAAGATATTGGTTGCTCACTTCAACAAGAGCCCCACTAAGTGTATAATTTTATGCCCATGATTGAAAGAGTATGCAGGTACATTGATATTGATGTTGACAAAGGACTTGTATGGGTTCCACTTACATTCCAGCCACCAATACTCCTTTATCCAATGCCACATTGGACAAGAGATAAAATGGAGGAATGGGAAAAGGCTGAAATCATCAAAATGAGGAGACTTTCAATCTACAGAGGCTTTTACTTGAAGTAGGTCAAAGGAGTGAACACTGTCATGGATCTCAGAGAAATCACATTGCACTACAACCTCCAACCCTAGTTGATTTGCTTGAGGGAAAGCAAATGGGTAGTTGGGGGGAAATGATGAGTCCATATATTAGTTAGTTTTTATATCTTTTATGCATGCTTATAGACATTACCAGACAATTATTCTATACATATTCCTACATTATGGTATCTTTTATGCTTATTATGCAAACCATGAACCTAGTTTAAGTATATGGAAATATGGTTATGATATGATGGTGTTGCATAATTTATGTGTGAATATGTATGAATTATGATTGGATATTTGTGCTTAGTCATGGTTTTTAATATTGTGTACATTTTTTTTGAACTAACCCCTTGCAACCTGATGGAGCTTGTAAAATTCTGAGAAAATTTCCCTTAACTCCCATGAACTTGGTTTCCATTTTAAACCCTTGTCCCCAAAGTGAGTAGGGTTTTATTTAGAAGCATGCAAATGTTATAATTTTAGGTTGACTTGCTTGGTTAGTCATCGACCCCTTAAGTCATCTCTTGAGCCATTCGACACGTCAGTCTACCGACCCCATTAGCCCGAGGAACCGGTCATCTTTTTTCCACCATATCAAGCCTTTTTCTAAAGTCGAGTTTTAAATTTTAACTCGGTGACTTAAGCCTTAAGTCATTAGACCTAGTGGTCATGTCACCATCGGATAGACCAAGTCCCATCTATTAAATTTTAACATCACTTGATGTGCATATTTAAAGATTCCAAGATCAGGGATAAGATCTAGACCGTACCCTGCCAACCCGCGAGAGTTAAGTGTCGGCAAGATAAATGCAGTGAGGCTAGCGAGAAGAGGACACATGTCCAAGGTACAGTGCAGGACCCACTCCCTACTACCGCTCTCGTGGCCCGACATCTTCAACGAGCGACTAAGTTCAATCTGGCAGAATGATCTTCACCGTTCCTCGCTGGCTCGCTGGATTCAAATGAAAGGTGGTTATGACTAGCAAGATCAATGAGATCTCGACACCTGTCCCGACCCACTCAGACCATGGAGCCCACACACTATGAAGGAATCATCCGACATGGAAGAACTCCATTAGTTGTGAAAATTTTGGTGGAGCACCGCTAGAAATCAAAGGTGGTCAAACAAAGGCTGGCTGTCCGATCATCCATCAAGGCAAAAGATCAACGGATAGCATTCAAAGTTGGCCAATAACACGTGATGGCCGTTTTACTCTGTGCAACCAACTCGCATTAATGGCTAACATCCTGTAGAGTGATTGAGTTGATTTCAATTTGTCTGGAGACACAAATGTTGGTAATCATGAAGAATAGTTTACGGATTTCCATGCAAATGGGGATTAAATGGTGACAATACATCTACCAACGAGCTACCTGGGTTACGCATGCATGTTAGACATTGATTGTGAACATCATCACTCCACGATAAATGTAGAAGGAATAGCTACTATTCAAGTCATCTACATTTAGCAGCTAGAAGTGTTATTGATTAAGGCAAGGTGGTGTGAGCAATTATCAAAGAAGAAAAATGAGAGAACCAGTAAGGAAGTATCCTTGCTTGAGTTCTTGAAGGTCTGGTTCTGATGCACCAGAAGCTGCTCAAACCATGGAAGCCAACATTGCCACTGAAAATCACAGACTCACACCTAGTAGATGCAGTCAAAGGATATAATTCCAGGGTGATGTTGCAAGAAAAGAAAATGACAAAGGAGAGAGCCCATTGCGATCTCCCACGGGAGCATAGAAGAAAATAAGATATGGGTGCGGCTCCTAAGGATGTCAGCATTCACCTATCGATCTTACGAGCAACCCCTCTGAAATCGAGACCAACTTCGACTACTGTTGGTATTTAGCTCTTTTGAATGATGGTCTGCCCTCTGATGAGGAAGTGATATATGTTGTGCCGTTGGTGGTCAAAACCCCTAGTGGGCATACTGGAAGTGTGTTAGGCAAAGAAAAGAAAGAGGAGGAAGCCGAGGTTTCCTCTCCTCCTCTAGCAATGACTAGGAGTGGCCGTGTATACTGTGGATGTGGCACTGGTAAAGGTGGAGTGAAGGGTAAATAAGAATTTGCTGTGTGTGGGGTCTTGACTTTTTTGGTGTTGATGAAATTTGTTGTGGTGGTCCTATTTTTTGCGTGTGGGGCACATTCTGGTATTCGATGTCAATTGTGCGCCCTTGTGGAATTTTGGATACCTGGTTCGTTGTAGCATGGATGGCGATAAAGGGAATTTTGGCAGCACTTTGTATTTCCCTTCTTTGGTGACAGTTACATTTGGGCTTTCCCCAGTTGCACTATGTTTTGTAGAATTCAACATGTGGGGTTTTGAAATGCAAGTGAAATGCAGTTGAAATTTTGATAAATGAAAATCTGTAGTGAAATTGCATTTGAGCCCGAAGCTCGTTGCTCCCTTGTCATATAAAAGGGAATTCAAGGCTCACTTGCAAAGGAAGAAAAAGGAGAAAGAAAAGAAGATAGATGAAAATTTCTAGTTAGGTCTAGGTCAGGTGTATATGAATTTCACAATAGGAATAGAATAAGCGTGTTTGTTTTGAGCTCTCTTTGGAAGAACATATACATATTGTCTTAAATTGTTATGCAAATTTGACTCATGAATATAAATGAAAGTCTAGTTCTGATACATTTTCTCTCCTTATGTGGATTTGAGTAAATCTTGAATGGAATTGTTAATAATAGTTTCATTTTTCTTTTGAACATCAGTTCAAATGTATGTCTCTGTTTTCTACTTTGATTCAAGTAATCAACTAAATGCTAAAATGGAGTCATAGGTTTACAATTATTTGCTAGGGATTTGATAAGCAGCGGTGTATCAGAAATTGTGAGCTCCATAATGCAAAGTTGTTATGTGGGTAGTTCATTCTATTAAAATTTAAACTCATTTCTGTATTATTGATTATTGTGTGTATGACTCCATCGCCCAATTCAATATGGCACTAATCTATTTCCTTAAAGATCCACCTAATGGGTTGATCAAATTGTTGTATGGCGGCCAACCTAGAGTTAGAACTTGAATTTACTTTCAAATTTCCTAAATCTTTACACAAATTTTATGTTCATTGTCATATGGGATAACATTTGATGAAATGGTAGCAAGTTACTTAGAAACATGCCAATTTCATAGTAAACTTTGCATATTTTCCTTTCAGTTAAAATGATCTGTGAAAATAATGTGTTCTATCAAGAATAGTATCAGTGAACACCAATGGGAACACCCTCCTAGGTCCCACAAAGCCTAAAGTACAAAAGGTCTTAGTCTATGACTAGATCTTTTCAGTTGGCCAGTCATTTTCAGGAGTTTTGAATATAGGAATTGGCTATTTCTTAGAAGTTCCTTTGAGTGCACTGGAAAAACCACCAACATAATGGCGGTTCTGCTGGGGATGTACTCAGAAGTCTGGTGACAAATTGTCTTATCCAAGAGTCATCCAGATCTTAGAGATTCAAGTCTTAAGAGTCATTACGTAGAGTCATAGTATTTCACCATTCATACTTTGGTGGATCTGAACATCTCTGTTTAGATATTTGAAAAGTTCTTGCACTTGGACAAGATTTATTGCAATAGAGAACAAAGGATATGAGTGTGACTCCGCTGTTAGAGAAGACCTAGAACAAGATTTCCACTTAAAAGAATTTCATGTTTCGAAATTTATTCCTCTGTAAAGGAGGTGGTGACTCTATCTGAAGAACCAATTAAATTGTGAAGAAGATTTCAAGATTTGCAGAATTTGCAATCAAGAAAAAGATTAGCAACTGCTACAAAGTTTCCAGGGATTCTCATAAATCTAAAGCAAGCATTATTCTGTTTGAAGGAAGCTTATGAGAAAGAAGTCAAGGCTTAGGAGCATAGATGATTCCCTACTAGATGAATTTGCATTAAGACAAGGAATAGTAATAATTATTTTCATACTTCTTATATGCAAAGTTTGTAACTATCCATGAAGTATGTTATTCTTTTGGGCATTACCTTTTGAAGAATTTCTCTGTAAAGAATCAAGTTAAAAAGTATGCAGGGTGAAGAAGCCATGTCATCCCCTCGAAGGGATTTCGTTATTGAAAGGTATATGCCATTATTTTTCAGTGGTATTGAAGGTTTCCCTAACTTGATCCCTAAGAATGTTAGGAAACATTTGCCCAAATTCATAGGGCAAAGTTATGAATCAACCTCTAAGCATCTACAAATATTCATGGATGTTATGGGGGATTATGAGGTGAATCAAGAAGATGTTGTCATGAAACTTTTTGTTCAGTCTTTGAAGGATGATGCCAGGGATTGGTATTCATATTTTCCAACAAGTTCCATAGCTTATTGGAGTCAATTCATGATAGGCTTTGTGGAACAATTTGGTGAAAGGATGAATCCTAGTATGGTGAGAAAGAATTTCATGGAAATCCATATAAATGAAGGGGATTTAGTTCTTATTTTCAATCTTCAATTTGCAAAGGAAATAAGAGAAATTCCAGAAGATATAAGGCCAAATGATGCAGAATGTTTGGTTGTATACCTAGGAGCATTTGATAAGAAAATGAGCTTCTTATTAAGAGACAAGGAACCCACAAATTTGCACTAGGTATATCACATTAACATTGATATTGAGAATAATTTGAGATACTCAATAATGAAAGGGCCTACAATTGCTAGTAGTAGTTCTGGCACTACCCCCAATTCTGAACCAAGTAGATCAGAGGGTAAAAGGATTTGTTAGGGAGTGGACCTCATGGATGTTGTATCTACTTTACTCCCAAGAAATGTAGAATGTGAGCAAGCATCAACTTCACATCAGCCAAGGAAAGGAAAATCTGATATAGTCCTCTCTATCAAGAAGCTACATGAGATAAGGAGATATGCAAATGAGTCACCATATGACTTATTTTCAAGGTTCTTGGATATACTGATGGAGATACCTGGGAGTCTTAGAACCAGTGATCTAATGTGCATTAGTTTGTTTTGTGAAGTATATATGCCAGGGTCTAGCCAATGGTATGAGGATCTAAAGCCTCGTAGCCTTGACCAAGTAGTAGATTGGATTAATATTGTGGAAAGAATTGAGTAGGGTAATGTACCTATATTTGCTACTCATGATGTGAGTAATAGTTTCCATGTTGCAGATGATCAAAGGCTAAGATCACCAAGTCAAAGAGAAGCATCAGAATCAGAACAAGTGACTGTTGAATGTTTTCATTTGACTGACAACCTAGAAAAAGATGTAGACAGTAATAATGAGGATGAAGAGACAAAATATGAAAACAAAGAGGTGATGCCCAATTATCTTCCTTGGGATGTCATAAATTATGAGAAAACACAAGAAGTACAAGATGAAACCTCCCAAGTTGATTCAGTTAGTAGCCATCATGCATCTGTTAATCAAGGGAATGCACTTAATCCCAATGCCATGGTATACATGAGGAATCAAAGTAATGACATTGAACTTGAGGAATCTACCATCGAATATGATTCTTCATATGAAGTGGAGATGGAATCCCTTGCCTCTAGTAGGGGATATGTTAATAGCCTCACAGATGTGTGTTTCCTAGGCATTGAATAGTTCTCATCATGTGAAGAATGTTCTGAATGCGGGTCAATTGTTGCAGATATGAACGATGAACATAATAGTGCGATTGCTTCTCTGTGTTCTTCAAGTGATTATATTGATTTTGAGTATACTGATTCTCTGAATTGCTTGTATCCTGACTTTAAAGATGATGAGATACATCCAATTAATGCATGGAAAAATATTTTATTTGATGAAGATGTTTTGGATAATGAAGTTGCAAATGAGAATCCTTATTGGTGTAGGATTAATCGTCTTTTTGAGGATAGTTATAATAAATGTTTGGAAAGTTCCATCAATAGGCATGTTGTAGATGGTCCATATGAGGATCAAAGTGATGCTAGGGTGGGTAATTTTATTAATAAAGATGCTATTTTTGATTTTCCAAGTGCTAAACTGCACGAGAGGTGTGGAGATACAAATACCAATAAAGAAGTTCTTGAGTATGATGTCAACTCTGGATGTAATGAGGATATTCATAAGGATGAATATGCTTGCATTGAATCTATTGTGGTGAAGAATTGTATATTTGAAGGAATGGCTAAAAAGTCAGGCATGCATGTTCAACAGGATGATTGCACAGATACTCCCACAACAATGTCTCATGTTGAGGAGAAGGAATTACATGGTGATTCTGCAGAGTATGCTTTTACTTCAATAACTTTTCACCCAAGTGAAAAGAAATCCAAAGACATAGGTGATTGTGAAGATCATATAGGATAGTATGAAGTTGTAGTGGAATTATTTGCAGACACTCCCTATATGATTGATATGATTATGGAACTTCTTTCACCTCATGGGGTTAACACTTATGGAAGGAAATTGGATAATAGACCTAGTCATGCTTTCTTTCTTGAATGAATTGAGGAGTGGTCTAGTCAGATTCAGAGTGTTTATGAGACCTTCAAGTTTGATGAACAAATTCATGATGATCATATATCTCATGGTGATGTGGAATATGAAGGCTTCACCTTCTTGATTTAGTCTGAGGAACCTCTAACAGAAAGGGACAAAGCTAGCAATATTGCTCTAGGTTGCATAAGAAGTGTTGGTCAAAGTAATACTACTGATTTGGTGTCACATACTACTTATGTGCATTCATTACAGGGAAAACAGGCTAAAGTTTTTGATAGAGGAAAAATTGTACTTGAATTTTTGGGGCCCGGGGGCTCCACCTTGTAAATTTATCTTGTGTACATTTTGTAAGTAGTGTAAATATGTTGGTCTGGTTTGCTTGTTTCATGTTGGGTTTGCTTGCCTAGTTTGGGTGAGTTCCTTGGTTTTTGGCCTTATGCCTTGGTTTGCTTCAACTGGAGATTCTATTTCTCACCATACCCACCAGGGGTATGCGTCCTCGAGCATGAGCCATTGATGGAGCTTGTAAAATTATGAGAAATTTTCCCTTAATTCCCATGAACTTGGTTTCCATTTTAAACATTTGTCCCCAAAGTGAGTAGGGTTTTATTCAGAAGCATGCAAATGTTATAATTTTAGGTTGACTTTCTCAGTTGGTCATCAAACCCTTAAGTCATCTCTTGAGCCATCCGACACGTCAGTCTATTGACCCCATTAGCCCGAGGAACCGATCATCTTTTTTCCACCGTATCAAGCCTTTTTCTAAAGTCGGGTTTTAAATTTTAACCCAGTGACTTAAGCCTTAAGTCATTAGCCCAAATGGTCATGTCATCGTCGGCTAGACTAGGTCCCATCTATTAAATGCTAACATCACTTGATATGCAAATTTCAAGATTTGAAGATCGAGGAGAAGATTTGGACTGTACCCCGCTAGCCCGCGAAAGTTAAGTGCCAATAAGATAAATGCAACGAGGCTAGCAAGAAGCGGACGTGTGTCCAAGGTACAGTGCGGGACCCACTCCCCACTACCGCTCCTGTGGTCCAACATCTTTAATGAGTGACTGAGATCAATCTGGCGGAACGATCTTCACCGTTCCCTGTTAGCTCGTTGGATTAAAATGAAAGGTGGTTATGACTAGTGAAATTAGTAAGATCACAACACCTGTCCCGATCCACTTAGACCGTGGAGCTCGCACACTGTGAAGGTGTTATCCGACATGGAAGAACTCCATTGGCTGTGAAAATTTTGGTGGAGCACCGCTGGAAATTAAAGGTGGTCAAACAAAGGCTAGTTGTTCGATCATCCATCAAGGCAAAAGATCGACAAATAACATTCAAAGTTGGCGAATAACATGTGATGGCCATTTTACTCTACGCAACTAGCTCGCATTAATTGCTAACATCCTACAAAATGATTGAGTTGATCTCAGTTCGTGTGGAGACGCAAATGCTGGTAATCATGAAGAATAGTCTACGGATTTCCATGCAAATGGGGATTAAACGGTGATAGTATGTTTTCCAAAGAGCTGCCTGGGTTACACATGTGTGTTAGATGTTGATTGTGAACATCATCGCTCTATAATAAATATAGAAGGAACATCTACTATTCAAGTCATCTACATTTAGTAGCTAGAAGTGTTATTGATTAAGGCAAGGTGGTGTGAGCAATTATCAGAGAAGAAAAATGAGCGAACCGGTAAGGAAGTCTGCTCACTTGAGTTCCCAGAGGTCTGGTTTTGAGAGCAGAGTTCCCGGAGGTCTGGTTCTGATGCACCAGAAGCTGCTCTAGCCATGGAAGCCAACATTGGTGCTGAAAAGCACAGACTCGCACCCAGTAGATGCAGTCGAAGGCTACAATTCTAGGGTGATGCTATAGGAAAAGCAAATGACAAAGGAAAGAGCCCATTGTGGTCTCCCATGGGAGCACAAAAGAAAATAAGATATGGGCACGACTCCTATGGACACCAGCATTCGCCTATTGATCTTACGAGCATCCCCTCTGAAACTGAGACCGACTCTGACTACTGTCAGTATTTATCTCTTTTGAATGATGGTCTTCCCTCTAATGAGAAAGTGATATCTATTGTGTCGTTGGCGGTCAAAACTCCTAGTGGGCATACTGGAAGCGTGTTAGGAAAAGAAAAGAAAGAGGAGGAAGTTGAGGTTTCCTATCCTCCTCTGGAAACAATTAGGATTGGTCATGTATACCATGGACGTGGCACTGGTAAAGGTGGAGTGAAGGGTAAATAAGAATTTGTTGTGTGTGGGGTCTTGACTTTTTTGGTGTTGATGAAATTTGTTGTGGTGGTCCTATTTTTTGCGTGCATGGTACATTCTAGTATTCAACGTCGGTTGTGCGCCCTCGTGGAATTTTGGATACTTGGTTCATTGTAGCACAGATGGAGACAAAGGGAATTTTGGCAACACTTTGTATTCCCCTTCTTTGGTGACAGTTACATTTGGGCTTTCCCCAGTTGCACTATGTTTTGCAGAATTCAACATGTGGGGTTTTGAAATGCAATTGAAATTTTGATGAAATGAAAATCTGTAGTGAAATTACATTTGAGCCCGAAGCTTGTTGCTCCCTTGTCATATAAAAGGGAATTCAAGGCTCACTTGCAGAGGAAGAAAAAGGAAAAAGAAAATAAGATAGATGAAAATTTCTGGTTAGGTCTAGGTCAGGTGTATATGAATTTCACAATAGGAATAGAATAAGCGTGTCTGTTTTGAGCTCTGTTTGGAAGAACATATACATATTGTCTTAAATTATTATGCATATTTGACTCATGAATATAAATGAAAGTCTTGTTCTGATACATTTTCTCTCCTTATGTGGATTTGAGTAAATCTTGAATGGAATTGTTAATAATAGTTTCATTTTTCTTTTAAACATCAGTTCAAATGTATGTCTTTGTTTTCTACTTTGATTCAAGTAATCAACTAAATTCTCAAATGGAGTCAGGTTTACAATTATTTGCTAGGGATTTGATAAGCAGCAGTGTATCAGAAATTGTGAGCTCCATAATGCAAAGTTGTTATGTGGGTAGTCCATTCTATTAAAATTTAAAGTTATTTTTGTATTGTTGATTATTGTGTGTATGACTCCATCGCCCAATTCAATATGGCACTAATCTATTTCCTTAAAGATCCACCTAATGGGTTGATCAAATTGTTGTATAGTGGCCAGCCTAGAGTCAAAACTTGAATTTACTTTAAAATTTCCTAAATCTTTACACAAATTTTATGTTCATTGTCATATGGCATAACATTTGCTAAAATGGTAGCAAGTTACTTAAAAACAAGCCAATTTCATAGTAAACTTTGCATATTTTCCTTTCAATTAAAATGATCTATTAAAATAATGTGTTATGTCAAGAATAGTATCAACGAACACCAATGGGAACACCCTCCTAGGTCCCATAGAGCCTAAAGTGCAGAAGGTCTTAGTCTATGACTAGATCTTGTTAGTTGGCCAATCATTTTCAAGAGTTTTGAATATAGGAATTGGCTATTTCTTAGAAGTTCCTTTGAGTGCACTGGAAAAACCACCAACACAACCAGATGAGGCAATGTAGCCCACAACAACTATAGGATGTAGCCTGCAACCGAAGGAGTTCTTGGATACTGAAACAGGGGATGTCCTAGAATAAATTGAGTAAAGTAACTACATCATGAAGGTGTTGGTGTGAATAATAATGTCTTGTACCTAGTTAATTCCTCACTATGTAATTAGGGGACATATTCACATGTTAAGTTTATGTAGGATATAAGATTCTTTTAAAAGTCTTAGTTTGGTTTTCTAGAAGCTTTATCTTATCTATGCGTCATTTCCTAGGTAGTTAGTTAGTTGTCACATGTCATAGGATTAAGACACATGTCACAATCATGTTCAATCCTATTCCTCACCTTTCCTATATAAGCAAGGCATCATATGTACTTTTCCATATTCAATTTGGCATTCTTGCATCCTTAATGATAGCATGATATTTCTTCCATTTCTCTCTTGTGGAAGTTATTTTGTCTTGCAAGTGATCCTGGGGTGTTTGAGGAGTTCACCATAAACTCCTACGAGAGGCACTCAATGAAGGTGATTGTGCATCATTATCACGTTCAATAAAGACACTGGAGAAGGAAGAACCCTATTACCATTGGGATTCTAACATAACTGATTTTGAGCATTTCACATTCTAGTTTTGTTACAACATAGTCACAATCCAACTTGGAATCTTCTTCTTTTCTAGTTGCAGTTTAGATTTAATTGAATCTGTGTCATGCTCTAAATTTCGGGGAGTGGTAATTAATGGTTTCAGTTTAAAGTCTTGTTTTAAATAAGCTCCCCCGTGCCTATATGTATAACTCAGTGGTTGAGTCTTAAGATAGCTAGTTAGCCAGTTTTTAGCCAGTTAGTTAGTTTATCATTTGATAGTGAATACAGTTACTAGATACTTTTAGTTTTCAATTGTTATGTAGACCATGTTTATTGTGAAATTGTGATTTCATGAATAAGATCTTTTAGTAGAATCTTATGTGATTTTCTAGAGTTGTGCAATGAATGATTTTGAGTTATTATGATTGCATTGGATCTAAGGAGTTAGATTTGGTTTTAGATTAGTAACTACTTGAGCAAGGGCCACTCAAGGTAACTGTCCTTCACTCCTTTCTTTCAGTTATTTCATTTATGTTTAGTAGTTACCTCATAATTGCATGATTGTTAGATAGATTCTTCATGTCATAGTTATTAATAATTATTGCTTCATAATGTTGTAATCAATTGTGTTTGTTGTACTCTAGAGTGTAGTATAGGTTTATTTATCAGTTTATTTAATCTCCAACATTCATTTCTAAATAGTAGTTAGCTATAGTCTTATACTGTAGGTACCCATAGCCATAGAGACAACTTTACTTTCTTTACTGTTTTACAACCTTATGATTTTCCAACAAGTGTAACATCTTTACTAGAATGATTTAGGTAGTTCCAAGTCTTTGAAAGCACATACAATTCCAGTGCCATCACAAGCCTACTAGCCCTAATCAACAATTAAATGAAGGTCTTTCCAAATGTTAAGTGGATTGTTCAACTAGGTTTTCCCTCTGAATTAAGCAATTTCCACCAAGTTTACTAAACACTAGTAGGGACTCTACAGGGTGATCATTTAATGATCAACTGTGAGTCACCACATCACATTCTTATTCACTGAATAAAACTGCTTGGAGGGGAAGAATTTTGTTCTGAACGAGACTAACTCATGACATGAGTGTCCTTGGAAACACGTCTCTATCATTGTGGTTAACAATTAAGCACATAGTTATAAATTAGTTTTTCTACTCCTGCTTCATAATTATTTTCTATTTTAAGACTAAGTCCTCTCCCTATCTTTGAGGGAGAGTGGGCGGATAATTTATGAGTCTGTTTTCAGTCGTAGAGGAATAAGACTCCTCATAGACCCTATATAGCAGGATCTGTTGTTGAGGAGTAAATCTAGTTGCTAGTAGTTATTGACCATTGTTTCTAGTCGTTAGTTATTTTTCTATTATGAATTACAATAATATATATGTGTTATTGAATAAGAAATCTTCAACAAATTCTTGTCAGATTGTATTTAAGAGTTTATAGTTTTTATGCAATAAAGAGAGTTAGTTTGATATTATGATTTGTTGATTAAGTAGTAAGTGTTTGAAATATTTTGTGGAAGTAAAAACTCAATCAAGGGCCACTTGAGGTACTTCTAATCCACTCTATTTCCTATTATTAGATTTATTGATGCATTGTTGAATTTAGTTAAGGTAGTTTCTAGATATATACATATGTTTTAATTCATGCATGCGATTCTGTAGTTTTGGGTTGAATTTTGCAACTTCATGTTGGTTTCATACTCTAGAGGAATTAGTTACAGTTTAGTTTTAGTGGTTGATAATTACAGTCTTGAGTGATAGGTACTCGTAGCATAAGGTAGCAATTTATATTTATTTGCCTTGTTAAATACAAATCGACATTTCATTTTGTTTTCTAGATTTTATAGTTTTTTGTACATGTGTAATTACCTATAATCCATTTATATAGGATGTGTCTAGGATCCATGAATGCATATATTATACCAACACTGTCTAAAGTTTACAAGTCCTTGGTTGATAATTAAATGAATCCTTTTGTGAAAGATGAATTGTTCAGTTAGGAATCCACCCTTTGAGTTGTGTGTCTACCTAGTAGCACCAAGTTAATTAGATATTAGAGAGGCCCTACAGTTTTGGCACCATTATCAAGGATAGTGCTAAGTTCAAGATTCTCCTATGTATTCTCAATTCCTTTCAAGCTTTCATAGTTTAGAAATCATGTTTTAAGCATTAGGGTTATTAGGTTTTATCCATCAATAGAAACATGAGTTACTAATAATGTGCAAGAATCATTGATCTAAAGAGTCAACCATTACATGCAGAGGTAGTGAGACACTTTGGGTTTCTCCCCTTAGCACAAGAAGCATTAGAAGATACTATGAACAGAGTGAACAGAGCCAGGGTATCCCTAAAGAAGAATCATCCCTCACATCGGTACCTACACAAAATATAGAGGAGACTTCTTGAATACTCATAACCATCATGGCTAATGTAGTGGTAGAAGATCCACCAAAGCATGTAACATTTGAATTCTTTATATCCAACTAGGAAAGGGCTACTGCTTTGAAAAACATTCCTCCTTCAACACTACCTATCTTCTATGGACTGGTCATAGAGGACTCAAACACCTTCCTTTTTGAGTTTGATGTGTTATTCCAAAGTAATGACTACACCATGAATTCTTACAGACTCAAATTGTTTCTAGCTACATTGAAAAATGCTGCTTTGAGATGGTCCATTGGTTTATGAGGAGATGTTGTTCCCAATTGAAATACAATGCAGACAAACTTCTTGGAGAAATACCAAGATTACTGTAGAGGCATAGATAGAAACTGGGATAACATCTTTAGGATGTCACAAAAATAATATGAGTCATTGGAAGATTATATTGAGAGGTTTCAATTCTATCTCAAAAAATCCCATCAAAATAGACTCTCTAATGAATCCCTAAAACTGATATTTTGAAGGGGAGTTAATGAGGACTATATGGATGACCTCAACCTCATTGGGACAAGAGACATCTCACATTTACCATTTGATGAGATTTGTTAGTGGTGTTATGGGATATAGATCATATTCTCAAACCATGGGGCTTGTCGACCATGCTTGGGATCTTGAGATTTCACATGATAGCTCCAAGCCACCACTATAGTTCTACATTTATAGAAAATTTTGGACCTTGGTTCTACATCCCACTATTGTGAAGCACGAGCCAATAGTTAAAAAAATTAATATAAAATATATTGAATAATTTACTCAATTTGGCCCACCAAAATAGCCTAGAATGACATTGAAAATCCATAGGGCTTACCTAACATGTTAGGAAAAGGGGAGCAATGAATATAGAAAATGTACCTATCTTGGTTACCAATTGGAATTATGCAAAAGATAAGGGATAGTAAATCTACTACCACCCTCTTCAGGCAACTCCAAGGCACCAAGATAACACATAATGAATTTGAGAGTCCACAGTTAATCTTTGAAGGCCTATGTCAAAATGGAGTATGACAAATCGACGAATTTCAATGTGAACAAGATTAAAATACTTATGTCGCCACACTCTCTATGAAATCACTTATCTCCATTAGAGATCCTCATCCTAGTTCAAAACTTGGCTCAAGGGCCAGGTGAACTAGATCAATTTCTTTCCAATTCCACCTATTTTGAACTTGAAGGAAATTGGTCTCTCTTTTACTCTCTAACTCCATAACTAGAGGTAGGAGGATCTAGAGTATCCCTAATAATACCACAACATCATATTATTGCTTATTAACCTTGAAAAATGAAAACACTTATCAGAATTCAAAAAATTACACTCAAAAGTAAAGCCATTTTATGGACTTTTAAGAATGATTTCAGTTGAGCTCACCACCCCTATTTATGGGCTATGACATTTACTCGTGAGTTGTGTGAGGTATAATTATTTTTTTAGCGCTAATAAAGTAACCAAATTTACTCATGTGAGAGCCACTTACAATGTTATTTTGATTGACATTTGGCCACATGTAGAATGTACCTCAAGCCGACAAGCAGTAAGCACTCAAACAATATGAACTCTATTACAAATCTTATTTTGATTGATAACTAGATTCATGACATCATCAGGTATAGTATGACATGTAGTTTTCAATATCAAGTTATCAAATCAATACATTTCAATCGCTTCATATAAGAAGAGGAAAGTATTTCTTATCTTTAAAAGATTTCCCATTGACACATTAAATTAAGAACATCTTGAAAGTACACCTAACATTAATTTGCAGTTTTGTAACCACATTTTCTTCGACGGACAATACTCATGCAAAATTGTGGAAATAAATAAAAAGAAAACATGTGTCATACTTTCTACCATTTTTGCGGCTTCTCTCTTCCTTAGTGAATTTTACCTTGCGGATTAGAAAAAAATGTTTGCTTAGTGTGGGGAACTCTATTAAGCATGTGTTCACTAAAGTGATTTATTTTCAACACATGTAGAAAAGTATTTTTAAGTGAGCATATGAAATCTATTTATAAATCTTTAATAATGCATGTGAATAAAAGGTCAAATGATGATCTTTGTATATATAATGTCTTTAGGGTGATATCGGAGGTTTGAGTTTACAAGTGTGACACCACTTCACACATTTCATTCTAGAATGCAACTGCAGCTGTCCATCGAATGATGAAATTTTTGTGTACATTAATTTTAATTTTCTATTACAACTTAAGAAAATGGGAATGCATCGAATAAGTCCATCAATTCATCAAACAGTGAATTATTTTTGTAGATTAATTTTATTTTTTTGAGTATACACATTTTGATTTGTAAGAGCAACCCAGGGTTGCATTTATTATATTAATCCAAATAAAATAATCATTCTTATAGAAACATTGACCAGGCCCATATATAAAAACATTGACCATGACCTCCATACCATGACAAAATATTGTTACAAATGATTACTAATTTAATACATAATAAAACTTATATTAAAATTGAATAAGTTAAGCAAAATATTACATCGTACAAAAGACTAATATATACAACTCTCACTTGAGCTTGCAAGATCAAAAGGTGGCAGAAAGAGAGCACATGCATGTGGGTCCTCTTCAACATTCTTTATGAGAAAATGAATAGAATTTAAAATATTATATGACTCAAAATATAATTATTCACTAACAACAAAACATAAACCATTCAATTCTCTATTAAAATCCGAAGGGTTATCGCCAACAAGTCCATTGACCATTACATATAAAATTAAGACACTACTTTCACCATTCAGTAGCTTGTCTTTGTCAAGAAAGCCACCCAGTCCCACCATGGATAAATCAGACCTAAGATTGTAGCTCTCCAAAGCTTCAGACAAAGCAAAAAATGAGAAGATAGAAGGTTGGAGATAACTCCTAGAGAGGAACTTGACCAGTTTTGCACACCAAAGAATATCCATTAGATTTGAAGTAAATAAAGATGAAACCTCAAATGGGAGAGCTGAAGGATTATTATGAATCTAGTCTCTACCAATCACTATTATAACAACTGACTCCACTTGATCACATTGATATAAGAAAACACGACGTTGCTTCTCCCTTGAGAAAGGTAAATTGTCTCTCACTTCCTAGTGGTGACAAGGGATAAACACTTTGATTTGGGACCCCATTTCAAGCCAAAAGAATAGAATTATAGAAGTGAGCAAAAAGAACAAAATCTTTGAAGCATACAAAAAGAACATAAGCTCTGAAGTAGGCAAAAAGAACAAAAGCAGGCAAAAAGAACTGGAACATAAGTAGGCAAAAAGAACTGGAACATAAGCAGGCAAAAAAAACTAGAACATAAGTAGACAAAAAGAAGGGTTTCCCATGAAAATATATAGTTGAAAAATTAAAGAACGAAGAAATCAATACTTGGCAGTAACACATGTGAATTAAATGGCTTGTTGTACCTTAAGCATTATCAATATCCACTAACAAGTCACAATTAGTTTCGCTCGCTTTTGATCAGAACTTATAAATATGTTGACACTTGTCTCCATTCTAGAGACTTTATGTAGGAATTTGGTTGTGTGGAAAATTCATCCCAAAATAGAAGTATAGCATTCGATATTTCCACCACCCACACTGATTTTTATTTGCATACAAGTTTAATTCATATAACATAAAAAATATAGAATAAATATGTAATAATATAAAACTAATATTAATAAAAATAATATAAATATACATATCAACATTTATATCTTTGATAATGTAGCTCGTATAAAGGTGCTTGTAAAATGTACATAAGAAAGTCACTAAGTAACAAAATCTTGCTAGTAGTAGAATACAATATTCACATACATTTATCAAAATTATGACAAAACTTCATTCCTCAAAAAATCATATCCCACAATGACCAACTGACGATGTCCCACTAAAGTGACATTGTGGAAATTCAACACAAAGGATGTTAGGTTACAATGGCTCCTTCATTTAAGAAGCGAGGAATATCCCTTGGTGTGGGGATTCCCAGTCCAATGTGTGCAACAACCAAAACATCCCCTAAGCCTCCTAAATAATCATGTTGAACCATCAGATTCATCGGGAACAACACATCAACATGCATAACTCCAATGTCTAGTAAAGAATCCACAAACCGTGAAGAAATATTGGTGTTCACACGATATCTATCTGCAAATTCTAAAAATTTGAAACCCAACACCATCCTGATAAAGACTTTAGTCCATCTACTGCGTAACCTAAAAAATTGTGTAATTCTTTGGCTACTAATTGCTCCTAAGAAGGCTAATTGTCATCAAGGAATAGTTAGACAAATTGGTGTATCAAATTCCATAATTATTTTTGAACTAGAGTTTTAATCAAGATTATGATGAACTTCATCAATAATGCAATCTGAATTTATAGAAAATTTTGGACCTTGGTTCTGCATCCCACTATGGTGAAGCACGAGTTGATAGTTAAAACATTTAATACAAAATATATTACATAATTTGATCAAGGATCTTCATCTTGTTATCTTGCCTCAATTTACGTGTTTTAAATTTAATTTTGTTATAAGAATAATTAAATTTAATCAAAAGGTGAGCCAAATTTCCAATTGCTACATTCACACTTCGTCAACACATGGGAGAGCCTCAACCACTACAAATGTTGTTTGGATTGACATCTGGCTTCAGGAAAAGTACTTCAAAGCATTGAAAAGATAAAAAATTAAATGGCTTGTCGTACCTTATTCATTATCAATATCCAATAACAAGTCACAATAAATTTTTCTCACTTCTGATAAGAACTTATAAATATGTTGACACTTGTCTTCATTTTGGAGACTTTATTTAGGAATTTGGGTGTGTGGAAAATTCATCCTGAAATAGAATGAAATATAGCATTTGATATTTTTGCCACCCACACTATGATTTTTATTGACATACCAGTTTAATTCGCCACAAAAATATTTCATTGGTTTGAATAAAAGTTTAATTCACGATAAAAAAATTCATTGGTTTGAATACAAGTTTAATTCGCCAATGAAAATATTTTATTGTTTTGAGTACAAGTTTAATTTACCAACATAAATATTTTATTGGTTTGAAAAATAGGTTTAATTCACTAATAAAAATATTTTATTGGTTTGAAAACATGTTTAATTCGCCATGAATTTTTTTTATTGGTTTGAAAATAGGTTTAATTCGCCAATGAAAATATTTATTAGCTTGAAAACAAGTTTTAATTGCTAATAAAAATATTTTATTGGATTTTTAAAAAATGTAATTCACCAAGATTTTGTACAAACTTCTAGTGATTACAAAATATTTGATGATAAAATTAATATTTTTTTTTCCAGGAATCATACAAGATTTGCTAGGTTTTCACATCTTTTCTGAGGGGGGAGGTTCTTAAATTTATCCCTAGTTTTAAGGTAGAAAAGGGTAAAATTTGAAAGATATCTAGGAGGCATATATGAATGGATATGCTCCTTAAGTCACTAAAGAGAAAGATACACCCCTAAAGGGAGGCATGAAATACAATATTTCTAGCATGATATGCTTAAAATTGAGCTCATAAATGACATCAATAAAAGAAACATCACATAGAAACAAGCAACATCACATGAAGGGACATAAAGGGATATACATGCTTGGGGTCAATATATGTAAATAGGATTCAAAATTAGATAATAAGGACTAAATTTTTATTATTCCCCAAGCATGTAGAACTACAAATACAAAGAGGGAATGAAACATAGTGCTTGTAAGAAAGAGCAAAAGTTCAAACACCACCAAGCAAATCCTACCACATCTTGCCTTGAAGAGCTTGCAAACCATAAGATTGAAAATATACCATCTAGGGTAGGGATAGGATAAATGGGTCACGTCCCATCCTATAGATATATATATAGAGGAAAATATATGAATAACAAAGTAAGAAAGTGTAATGTCATAAAAGTGTAGCATAGGGGCAAATTTACATTTGTACATTTGGCCTCGCATCTATTTTACATGTAGTTGCATTTATGACAAGAACCTTATGGGTCAAAATTTTATGATTTTGACTCCATGAGAACCAATGATGAAGTGATAATAGTATTCCACCTCATTTCTCAAAAAATGATGAGTTGAACGCCTGTGTGGCGCATGAACGTCCGTGCGGTGCACTAGTGTCCCTACATTTTTTTGAGTTGGAATGAGGAATCTTGAAATCTTTGACTGAAAACACACACCTCTAAGGTAAAGTTCCAAAAGTAACAGATCCTCCCACCCATGCAACAACACAAAACTCTCTCTTTACTCTCATTTTGGAGGTTCTCTCATTCTAAATTCTCTCTCTTACTTTCACTTCATTCTCTTCTCAATCTTGATTTTACAGTGAAGCTTTGCTGGACTGAGGTCCCTCCAACATCCAAAGTTCTCTTACAAGCATTTGACCATGCATCTCTACAATCAAGAGGGGGCCATGGACTATTGGTAATGCTCTCTTGCTTCTTGTCTATTTGTGAATAGGTAAATTGTTACTTTGTTATCTCATGATACAAGTTCTCCTCCTTGAGTGGGGATTGCTTTTATCACTTCATACTTGTTTACTTTATCCACTTTTTCTACCTATCTAGCTTTTTGTGGAGGTGGGAACACCAAAACGGGGGTTTGACTACGGCAAGCCCCAAAACATCCCCAAAATTTCCCCTCATTCATCTTGTGTGCAAGTTGTCCAAGTGAAGCTTGGAGGAAGATATCAAATTCAGGATCATTTGTAAGTTGATTCTTTGCTCTCCTTTGTGTTTTCTAATATTTCTTGATTTTTGTTAATCTATTTAGTTTAACAAACTTCAGATTTGAGTACAATAGTAGATTACAGTATTTCTATCTAAGGGTTTAGCACTCTATCTGTACAGGAAGACAATGCATCCCTTGGACTCCAGCACATCGTGTTGGCATCCTAATTTCATGCTATAGTCCTTTGGCTGAGAGTAATCCCTTCTATAACAGAGATCTCAACATTTTTCTCCTTTAGATTATGAAGTAGTCTATTTGAATACTATTTTTGATAAACAATCCTTTGAAATTTCTTCATTCTACCTTCTAGCTCGATTAAGAAAAACCTAAGGTATTTTAGGGTAGTCCGTTCCATGGGATTCTCTTAGGAAGCAAGAGACTCGTGAACAATGAATCACCCTTCTCTACATTTTTGTGAACTCGACGTGAACATGTTAGATATTTTTCTGCAATGTTTTAATGTGTACGATGATGCTTTTTCTAAGAAAGATATTGATATGTTAGACAATGCTCTGGATGATTTCCTAGAAGCATCTTCCCCTATCTGTAGATATTTTGAACAAAATCATTCATCCCAAACATCTACTTCCTCATCACAATATGAGAAGTTGGTGAAAGTTATTGTGTTCTTTGTGGCTCCTCAAAAGCCTAAGAGACCTATTGTTTACTTGACTCCAACTAGTCCTTCACCTAAGAGAATTAATTATATTCGTGGGGTCCCATATCCCAATGATTTGATGGATTTGTATACAAGGTTTTTAAAAGCTATAGATTCTTCTTCTTACAATATCGTGACACACACATATAATGCTAGAAGAAATCAATAGAACTTGAATCAACAATATTTTGTACCCACATCTCAACCTACTTCAGTTCCTACTTCTTTACCACCTTCTCAACCAAGCCTTCCTTCAACACCTAAACCTATGACTAAAGCACCTGGTGAAATTATGATCTTATTGAGAAAACTTCATGTTACTCTGACCAATATCTCACTTTGGGACTTGTTTCATGCTACGTCGATTTATTAGGGTATGCTTCAGGAAGTCTTGTAAAAGATCCTCTTGCTTTCCTCCACTAGGTCGGTGGATGTTAATGTATTGATGGCTCATATTCATGCAAATTCGCTGAATATCATGTTCTATCTGCAAGAATTTTTTCCTTCGGATGTGCAAAAATAAGTGAACCCTTTAATGATTATAGTTAGTGTTAATAACATTGGTATTAGGCATACCATCATTGACACCGGTTCAACTCTCAATATTTATGGTATGTATCTCTTACCTAAAATTAAGGTTGATTCTTCTTCTTTAGCTACTTCTTCTTTGTATATTCATGGATTTGATAATGCTGGTCGTCGAGCCTTGGGCACAATAATATTCTTTATGGCCAGGACTCATTACCTTACCCACTCTAGTTTATGTGATGCCTGACCCCTTACCTTACAATATTCTTTTGGGAAGACCTTGGATTCATGCTATGGGAGCTGTGATTTCTACTTTGCATTGTTCCCTAAAGTTTATAGCTAATAATCAAGTGGTTACAATCGAGGTTGATCCTAAAGCTGTCCACCTTTATGAGTTGGTTGTTGCTGGTCGAGCCTTAGTTGTTTCCACTCTTAATAATTGTATTCCTTCATTAACCTTTGGCACATTGACATATTCTTCCATGGTGTCATCCGTAGAGACTACCCCAGAAACGAATGTCCCTGAAGAGAAATAGTTGAAAGCAGAGAGTCCTAAGTCTCCCTCTTCTTCTTCTTCTAAATCAAATGCATGTCTCGATGATGATTGGGGATCTTTGGAGTTCTCTGAATTATTTATCAGAGAATATAAAGTAAACCCCATTCATCTTGAACTTCCAATAACCTCAAGCATCTCCGTTAAGGAAGTTGATCGTCCTCTCGTTGAGAAGGAAAGTTGTGATCCTATTCAGGACCCTAGTTATTCCCTTACCGAGGAGGGTAATCACACTTCTACCAAGAAGGCCAATGTTTGTAATCCTAATGAGAAGTATGATTGTGGTCTCGTAGATGCATTTGACACCCATTGGTGGAATGACTCTCTCTATGTAGAACTGCCTTCCTCCCAGGATTTACAAACACTTTACGGCCCTGGATATAAGCTCATTTCTAAATATAGTTATGGGCGTAAAGGTCTTGGGTGTATCAAATAAGGAATTCAAGTCCCCATCCAAGCTAGGCTTTGTAAGCATCACTTGGGACTAGGATGCACTCCTGAACAAGCTATGCCAAAACCATGATGGAGTGTTAATACGATCGCAACTAAACCTCTCAATTTAGTCCATCCTGAATTGATCAAGGATAAGGTAGGATTTGATGAAGTTCCTCTCGATGTATTCCCTTCATAGGAAGCACTAGAATAATTCTTAGGTGCCTACTCTCGCTTGCCTCGCTTTCACCATAAGTGACGATTCCTATACCACTTGCATAAACAAGCGTACTTTGGAAATCCGTTTTGAATATGGATGAGAAGGCTCCTCTACCTAATATGGATGATGGTGTTTCTATGCCTCTCCCTAAAGACCGTATTCTTCTTCTCAAGGGGGATACTACCAAAGTTTTCATGGATCCTAAATTTTTTGAAAAGGTGATTAAGAATGGAAAGTGCCTTTCTTTAGAAGAAGCCGAGGAACACTCTAATCTATTACATTCTCATCCTAATATATTTGCTTGGTCATATGAGGATATGCCCAGTATTGACGAGTCCATAATGCTCCAAAATATCGTCCTATTTCTTGATGCAAATCCTTTGAAATAAAAGATCCAAAATATGAATGCCAAGGTTGCATTTTTGGTTAAGACTGAGACAAAGAAGTTACTAAAAGTAGGCTTTATCCATCCTATCGAAGTATTCACCTTGTATCTCGAGTATTGTTTTCGTTAGTAAACTTGATGGTCATATTTGTGCATGCATTGACTTTCGTGATCTTAATAAGGCTTCTCTTAAGGATGATTTTCCATTACCTAATATTGATATGATTATAGACTCGATTGTAGGTCATGCCTTGTCGTCCTTCATGGATGGCTTAATCTCAGGCTATAACTAGATTCATATTAACCCAAAAGATTAGTATAAGACAACCTTTACTACCCCTTGGGGTAAATTTTGCTTTGTGGTCATGCCATTTGGGTTAAAGAATGTAGGTGCAACTTACCAATAGGAAATGAACCCAATCTTTCATGATTTTATTCACAAAATTCTAGAAGATTACGTTGATGACATCTTGGTGAAATCTATAATTCGTCAAGCTCACATAATGAATATTTCTCTTATCTTTGAAACAATCTGACTCTATAAGATGAGGTTGAATCCTCTTAAGTGTGTCTTCGACACAGACACAAGAATTTTTTTAGGATTTATAGTTTCTCATCACGGAATCAAAGTTGATCAACACTAATAAAATCAATGCAATTGTTAACATGCCTCCACCTAGAAACATATCTTAGTTGTAGAGTTTGCAAGGGAAGGTTTAGGTAATTCATAGATTCATATCTTAGTTGGTTGACCATAACCTTTCTTTCACACTCTTACTAAAGAAAGATATTCATTTCATATGGGATGATGAGTGCCATAAGGCTTTTGATTCAATCAAAAGTTATCCAGCCAATCCTCTCGTCCTAATGCTGACTATGTAGGGTAGACCCTTTCTACTTTATATCGCCACATCACCTTATGCTTTGGTAGCTTTTCTAGCTTAGTATGATGATGATGGTAGAGAGAGGGCAGTCTATTACATTAGTGATGTCCTTGTGGATTATGAAACTCATTATTATACTATGGAGAAACACTGTTTCGCTCTTGTCTTTGCAACACAAAAGCTAAGGCATTACCTTCTTCATGCGAAAAATCATGTCATTGTAAAAAGTGATCTTCTAAAGCATCTATTCACTAGAATAGACATTGCTGGAAGGTTGGCGAAGTGGGTGATGTTGCTTTCTGAATTTGACATAAAGTTCATAACTTAGAAATCAATAAAGGGTCAAGTTGTTGCTAATCAATTAGCAGACACTCCCTCAACTCACTCCTTCCCTGGTCTAGACCTATTTTCTGATGAAGATACCTTTGCAATTAGTCACAATCTTGTATGGGATATGTATTTTTATGGATTGAGATGTTAGACTGGCTCTTAGGCGGGTTTAGTCTTAATCTCGCTCGAGGGTAAGCCAGTCCCTCTCTCCTTTCAATTAAAATTTCATTGCACTAATAATATCACCAAGTATGAAGCCCTTATTGCTAGTTAGTGTGTCGTGATTGCGTTAAACATAAAACATCTTTTCATACATGGTGACTTCAAACTAATTGTGAATCTAATTATAGGGACGTATCAAGCTAAGCAAAGTAAATTGTCTTAATATTGAGATTTGGCGTTGACCTTACGTTATCGATTCTCTTCTTTCACAATAGATAGTGTCTCTAGGAGAGAAAATCGACACGTAGATGACATGGTGAGCATTGCCTCCTTGGTGCCCTTAGATAAGGACACGAAAGAGTACCACTTTGTGGCTCATATTCTTCACTCTCCTACTATTTTTGATCAACCTGAATCTGATGCTCTCATGTGTGCTCATGTGGACTCAAAGGAATGATACTCTAACATTTACAACTATCTTAAGACTGGAAAGTTTCTTGATGATGCAAAAAAAAATGATCGCATTCAAATACAAAAACTTTTAGTCCGCTATGTTGCGTTATTGGATGTCCTTTATCAGAAATCCTACAATGGGATTCTCCTTTGTTGTCTCACTAAAGCGAAAATTCCCCTCACCCTTCAGAAGCCCATTCAGGCTTTGGGGGTGGAAATTTTTGTGGTAAGTCCCTGGTGCAAAAACTTATCCACATGGGATACTTGTGGTAGATGATGGAACAAGATTCCTTTATTTTTGTCACGAAGTGTCCACAATGTCAACAACATAGTCATCTTATTCATGCTCCTACTCAAGAGCTTCAAAATTAGACCTCTCCTTGGTTGTTCACAAAATGGGGGTTGGATGTTATTGGAAAGATATAACCTCCTTCTTCTAAAGGAAATGTCTTTATCATCACCACTACGAATTAATTCATGAAATGGATTGAAGCTATCCCGCTTCGATCCACGAACGTTGAAGCCATCTGTAACTTTCTTCTAAATAACATCATTGTTTGCTTTAGTTTTCCTTCTACCTTTGTTTTCAACAATGGAATGACCTTCAAGAACAAATAAGTGGAGCAATTCTTGGAGAAGTTTCATATTTAGCATAGATTCTCTACACCATACTATCCTCAGTCTAATGGCCAAGTTGAAGCGTCTAATAAAACTCTTGAGCTCATTCTTCAAAAAATAATAAATAAACACGGTAAGGATTGGCTTATTCAATTAACATATGCTTTGTGACCCTACCGCACAAGAGTTTGCATGGTGACAGGAATAATGCTTTACAACCTCGTGTATGGTGTTGAAGCTATCATGCCTTTAGAGTTGCAGATTTCATCTTTGAGGGTTTCCCTTAAAGGGTTAATTGATGATGAAACTTATCAGTCTAATGGATTTCATCATCATGAGTTGCTTGATGTCACTGATTGCAGGTCCTCGACCATCTTAAAGCTTATCAACGATCACTATCTAGACAATACAATCAAGGTGTTCTTCCTAGAACTTTCAAGGTAGGTGATCTGGTTCTTTATGAGAATCAGAGAAATGTAAATGCGTCACCTGATCAAAGGGGGAAATTCAGACTTAATTGGTTAGGTCCTTACATTTTCATCTTTGTGTATGGTTATGGTGCTTATGGATTGTCATCTATGGATGGGATGCCTCTAAAAGAACCTATTAATGCACCTTCATCGATACTATGCGTAGTGTCTATGTGTCATGTGTGTAACACTCATTCTTCGTAGATCACAATGTATCATATGTTGACATCCATTCATCAACATATTATTAGATTTATGTTATGATGTGACCGTGTGTGTGTGTGTGAGGTATACATGCATGTGTCTTACTCTATTGTGTATCCATGTATTACATTACATATTTTGGTTAGGAAATTAGATCATCATTGTATTTAATTAGCATACAACTTTGTGTGTTTATTAGATCATGATATCATCTAATCTAAACATGCATCCATAATAATAACATCCATCACATAATCATACATGAAAGTAAAGAGCATACACATAAAACAATGAGCACCATGATAACGAAACCAATATCTCATGTGTGTATATATATATATATATATCAAATGTATGTCATGTACATGTATCGTGCCACTGTCATAAAAAAAATGGCAACTGCATATGTGTATCAAATGTCTATACATAAAAATGTTGTTATACAAAATATATCATCGATACAAAAATGATATACAAAAATGGGCATCTAGCCCTGAGTGCATGTCTGGTTGAGCCCTTTGGCCCTGGTGGTGGCTATGATTGAGGTTGGAAGGTAGAGACAAAGCGGGATCTGTGTGATTGGGAAACTGATACTACTTCCTGTAATCCTTTGATCTCTCCCTGTAGGGAGGCTATCTACAACTCAACTCTCCTCAAGGCCTCTTGCAACTGTGAATCACCTGTCAGTATCACAACTGCTTCCTACTCTTTGAGGTCATTGAGTTGGCTTTGAAGAGCGTCACATGCCTTCTCGACACTATCAACTCTCATCACCACCTCATCTCTCTTAAAGAGCATAGTCTGTAGCTCCACTGATAGCTGGTCCCTTTGTCCAACAATACTAGTGGAATCGATGGTCCTTTGTATAATCTACACCCACCCCTCCTCGTACACCATCCTCAAACACACAAAGAACTTGAAAAGATGGGAATATATCCTCGCTGAAACTGGTCAATACGCCTCAAGAATGGTGCCCTAGATCAGCATGACGGGGTCCACTTCTAATATGCGTTGCACTATGAGTGCAGTCCATCCCTGTGTGTCCACTACAAATATAAAGAGAATGGACTCATCAATACTACATGATACATAAACATGTAAATCAAAACATGAACATGTACATGAGATAAAATATGAAAGTGCTAAAGTAAAATGGCATAAACAACTCTCATACTTGGGTCCCTGACCTGGTAGTGTAGGTCAAGGGGGCAAAAATGCTAGGTCTTGTGCCTCTCGTATGGGATGTTGTTGCTAGTGCTGCCTGTTGGTCTCTTACAATGATCTAACAACTAAGCCCTTACATCTGTGATTCAAAGATTGGACATCTAATCTGAATAGCTATTTCAATCATCATGAAGGTGTATTTAACTTGTCAACCTAGGGACGTGAACTTGAAATGGTTCAGCACAGTATGTGCACTAAGGATCCAAAGTAGCCATATTCATTCTATAACTAAGAAAGACATAATGCTGAAGGTAAAATTGCTTGGAAAGAAATAACATAAGTGTTGAGCATCAACCAACAACTATACTAAGTTGAAATGTGTGACAAAAATAAAAATATAAGAAAAAAAACATGAAACTACTCTGTCTGCTTTGGCTACAGGAATAGTCACAAAATAGAATTCTAGCTGCAGGAACAGTCACAAAATAGAATTCTAGTGGCTGCAGGAACAGTTAGTGCCAAACTTTTAACTAATTACTGAACATAAAGTAACAACTAAGCTAAAGGATGGAATGCTCACCAACGACCCCCCTTGGATGAGTATCCCTTAAGACAAATGTAAACTCAGATGCAAAAACTTATAAACTCATTTTATTCATTGGAAAACACAAGTACAATAGAGCATCATGACTGTATTACTAAAGAGCTAAGAATGCGAGTACATCATCAGATTAAGCAACCTATTTTGAAGGAGCATTCAAGTCTTATTTATAGGGAGAAAAGCTACTAACTAATCACCTAGCAAGGTAGTCAACTCCAACAGATTAGGAGGATGCCACTTTAGGGAAAGCATAAAAAGTGGAGAGGCGGTTACGCATGTGCGAAATCTAGTTAGGCATATTTTCCTTAACGCATATTTAGCACACAATAATGCCTATATTCACTCAACAGACAATTAAGACCATTTATGAGGTGGTTACAACTTCAATTTGAATGAGGAATCTCCTGCCGTCGAGAGTCTTCTCTTCATTGACCTTTGAATGACCACCTTGTTGACTGTTATGGTGAATGACCAACTGACATAATCTTCTTTAATTTTGTAGGCTGCTAATTATATCTGCAAAACAATATTAGTATGCACAAGAATTGCATATCTGTAACTATCTTAAAGTAGCATTCATTAATCCACATGTAAAATCAACACAAATAGTTCATATAGCATGCCAATGTCATTAAAGATCGTAAAAATAAGCTTATGCCCAATGTCTAGTTTTGAGGAAATATCATAAAAAGATCAACATCCAAGCATCAAAGTCTGACAACTACGACAAATAGATAATAAACTTCTATCAAAGTTGAGTCATAAATTGGACTCATCACTCCACCCAACCTAAGACTTTGCTGGTCCTCCAGCAGAAGGAGAGTTGTTCCTTTGCTTTGTTAATTCCCTGAAGTTTGCAACTGCCAGTTGTCCCACATCAGTGTCTATAGTTTTTGAATTGTGGTCCCAATAGAACCCTTGTTGTTTTTCCAATCTGCTCCATCTTTGTCTCTCTGCAGCTATATCATACTGGTAAAACCTAAAATTTGGCACAAGCCACAATAGGATAGGTGGCTGAAAAGTTAGTGGGAGCCAAAATCATTTCTTTGCCCTTCCAATCTGTATATATCTATCAACTCTCTTAAGTGTTGCAACTTAGTTCTGCATAAAGTGAGGCTCAGTTTGTTTTAACTCATCAGTTAGGCTATTCCACCTTTATGACAGGTATCCCATCACAGATTCTCCTTTGGTTTTTGCTACCTCCTCATATTCTTTATAAACTTCCTCTCTCTCAGAGAGGATCTTATCACCATATCTTGGTCTGTAAAGAATTCTATGCCAATCCATGAAAATTCTCTCTGGGTTTCTAGATTCAGCCTTGATGGACAGGGGAGTGTTGGATTCAATTTGCTTATAAGTCCTGAATTGTTTTCCCCAGCTAATCTCATTCTGTATCCAAGATATGAATGTCCTTAATTGGACATCCCCAACATACAACAGTGGATTCCAATAATGGTCTTGGGTCATGACATAATTATTTAAGTAAAATTCACACAACAAATTCTTCATTTAAGGAGGAGCAATCCTATAAGCATTGAAAAATTCAAGAGTCTCAATAGAAGGATTCAAACCTGAAATAATCCTTGCTAGTTTAAAAGAAAGATACTTCTCCCTCAGATACAGGGCATAAACCCTTGGAGGAGTCCTGCATTCTAATATCTAAGGTACCAAGGCTATCATATTGTCCACCTTCTTCTTTAAAGTAGTAATTTTTGCATCCTTGTCTTCAATTTCCTCATCTCTCTTTTGAATTTCTTTCTTCAGTCTGCATTTCTCCTCCTTCCATTCTTCTTCCCTTCTTTGCATCTCTTTCCATAAATTCATAGCTACCATGTGCATTGAAAAATCAGAGAGCCTATGTATTCCTACCAGAATTTTTCCTAGCACAGATGCTTGCTCTTCCTGTAGCACTGGCTGTAGGGATTTTGAATGTTCAGCCAATTCCGGCTGCAGGAACTCTTGTTTTGGCTCTTCCTTTTCTTGCAAGAACTCTTGTTTCTGCTCTTATTGTAGGAGCTCCTAATTTTCCTCAAACACTTGACTTTCAACTTATTCAACAATGGCAACAAGGTCTGCCAACATTACATTTGTCGCTTCCTCAAAAATGTCCTTTTTTTTAATATTTACCTACCCCATTGGGGCCTTTGTGTCCTCTTGTGATGTTTCCCTAGTCCTAGGTCTTCCTTGTGGAGACACACCAAAGGCTAGCCCAGCTGGTCTTGATTTTATAGGAGGGCTCTCATGTTCTTCTTCAGTTGCAGGAAGAACAGTGTTAGCCTTTTGTTTCTTAGAGCTTGGCACTTTCTTTCTTGCAGTTTACTTTTTAGATTTTCCCTTCTTTATTTCTACCTCTTTCTTTTGTGCCTTAGTTCTCATTAAGATGCTAAGAGGAACATAATCATCAGAATCTAAAGAGGAACTTTCTTTGTTTGAATGCTCTGCCTCAGAAGAGCTAATCTCTATGGTTTGTTCAGCTGCAAGAGGGTTTGCACTAGGGCCCACGCCAGAAGTTGAGGCACCAGGAGTAGCTTCAGTTGTGCTCAATCTTCTATTATCCCTACGAGGTTGAGGCAAAACCCTAGGTCACAAATGTTCTAGTCTAATTTGATCAATTTTTAAGAATTCTTCCCAAGTTATGTCAGATACATCATGTAAAGAATTTTCAACTAACAATTTGATCAGATAATGATGGGAAACAGAATTATCCATACCTTTTTGGGTCTCATCCACCATGATTGAGAGAAGGTGGTATAACACATTTGGCACATTCATTCTTCTCCCGTGCCTCATATGATTTAGAAGTTTGAAGTGCACGAAGTGTAGATTCAACTGGCGACCTTCGCAAGTAATGTACTTCACAACATGAACAACTACTTGCTTCCATGGCTCAGGCAAAGAGGTTCTTTTTGCACCTTGTTTGTCCACACTCAATGGAGGGTCACTAGGTTCTGTAAATTCAGCCCTAGCTGACTTGGCATCTCTGGAAACAGGGTAATTTTCATCGTCGGTAGGTAATCCTGTAACTTTTGCAATTCTTTCTTTAGTAGCCATTACTTCCAACCCTTTCACCGTGGCCTTTCCTTTAGACAATGTCTGGGCAAATTCCAACGCAACATCTTCATTAAAACCATTAAGCTTCAGGAAATAGTCTAACTAGCCGTAGTTTTTGAACTTGACTTGTGAAAGTGCATCTTGCAGTAATACGTCATGAACTGTGGGTTCATTCCTGATTAACCCACCTCCCATTGTTCAATTGTTTGCAATCAAGCAATCACTCTGCAAGATTTCCCTTCTTGCAATCTTTGTATGAAAACTAAACTTCTCCTTCTTGCAACGCTGCTAAATTTCAAATGTCGGTGTTGTCTAAATTTTACTGCGAGCCGTCATCTCACTCAAAATTCAAATCGAATCAATTTAAAGTTGTTGATGTGAGCCAACATGGATAGACACGTGGACATAGCATTCACACTTACCCCCAACCTAAATTTGAGCATGTGTCCTCACATGCGTGAGAGTTATGACAATTTGATAGGGCAAGGAATAATGACATGCTATGGAGAACATCTATATCAATTTATAGAAATTAAATGAATGTACTAAAAGACAATTAAGAGATAACAACTTGATGTGCACATACCTGGATTCTTGGAAGATCTGCTACAAAGATTATGGATAAAGTACTAGTCACTTTTTGAGAGGTTAGTTGAGCAATTAATGAAAGTGGAGTGGAATGGAGTGAAGTGATGATGGAATGAAGTGAAATTATGGAGGCATGATGGAAGAGAGAGAAAGGTGGAGATGGATGGGCAGATGGGTGAAGAAGTGGACCCCCACAGGAGTGGAAGTCTTTATTATGACAACTTACACACCTTAATTAGCCAGAAGGAGGGACACTAGGTCCCCTTCCTTCGACTGCAGGAAGTTCGGGTGTTGCATGCTAAGTGAATTTCTACAGGAATTCCTCCTTGGAAGTTGGCTTGTGATACAATTTGAGGCGATGACCATACCATTGACAAGCAGCTTAAATCTGATTGGGTCAATAGTAGTGAGTTGAACAACACCATTGGGGAATACTTCAACAACCTCATATGGTCCTAGCCACCTTGTTTGCAATTTTCTTGCATTATCCTGATACCTTGAGTCGTAGAGTAGGGCCCAATCTCCTGGTTGGAATTTCTTGTCCTTAATGAATTTGTTATGCCACTTGATTCTCTAATTCTGCACTACCTCTATATTATGCAAGGTTGCCTTCCTCATTTCATCCAATGCATTCAGCTGCTTGATCCTGTCTCTTTGTGCTTCAGAGATTTCCATCCCCAAGTCCATTACAGTCCTAAGAGTTTTATGCTCAAATTCAATGGGCATCATAGAAGTCTTTCCATACAACAACTCAAATGGTGTGAAGCCTGTATTTGTTTTCCAAATTGTCCTATAGGCCTAGACAGCTTTTGGTAGCCTGTTTGCCCAATCCTTCTTATGAACAACCACCGTTTTGGTCATAATGGCTTCAATTTCCCTGTTAGTCACCTCAACTTGTCCATTGGCCTGGGGGTGATAAGGAGTAGACTTCTTGTGCCTTATGTTGTACTCATTGACCAATGCTACAACAAAGGTTGATGTAAATTGGGCCCCTTGGTCAATCACTATCTCTCTTGGAACCCCATACCTTGTGAAAATCTCCTCATAAAGAAATTCAACAACCTTATTATCTCTTGCATGTTTCATGGCCTTAACTTCTACCGTGCTTAGTTACATAATCAGTGCATACTAAGATATAGGACTTACCATTTGATGGAGGATCACTGGGTCCTACAAAGTCTAATCCCCACTTGTCAAATGGAGTGATTACTACATGAGGGTAAAGGGGCATCTCATCAGATTTGGTTGGCCTGTCCATCCTTTTGCATCTATCACACTTTCTTGTATATCTCCTTGCATCCTTGTGGAGTGTTGGCTAGTAATATCCTGTATTTAGAATCTTCATTAATGTCCTCCACATGGTTCATTGTGGCATGCATGTAAAATATCATATGTCTCATCTTCCCTCACACATCTCCTCATGACATGGTCTGGTCTAGTATAAACAAACATCCTGCAATCCATGAAAAAGGAAATGATTTTTCAATGAGCACTCTTCTCTCTTTTGGAGAGAAGTGAGGAGGAAATCTCCTTGTGACCAGATAGTTAGCTATGTTAGCATACCAGGGTGTTCGCACAATGATGGAAAATAAGTGCTCATCAGGGAAAGAGTCATCTATGACCTAATTATCCTTTGATATAGTCAGCCGTGAAAGAAAGTCTACAACAATATTGGCCTTTCCTGGTTTATCTATAATGCTTATGTCAAACTCCTACATCAACAATAGCCATCTTGCTAGCTTACCTGAGATCAGGGGTTTATTCATGAGATACCTAATGGTTGCGTGATCTGTGTGCACAAAGATTTGGTAACCTGTTATGTAGTGCCTGAATTTGTTGAGGGAATAGATCACTACCAAAATTTCTTTTTATGTCACTATATAATTAAATTTAGCTCCTTACAAGTTTTTGCTGGCAAAATAAATAGAATTTTCAATAGCTCCTTCTTTTTGCCCTAAGACTGCTCCTATCGCATACTCTGATGCATCTGTATGGATGTGGAAATGAAGCTCCTAATTAGGACCTTTGAGTACAGAAGCATGAGTCAAAAATGCCTTCAAATCAGGAAATGCCTTATCACAATCTTCAGTCCACTGAAACTCAACATCTTTAGTGAGAAGAGTATACAATGGTGTTGCTATTTTGTTGAAATCCTTGATGAAACACCTATAGTAGCCTGCATGGTCCAAGAAATTCCTAACATATTTTTTTTTTTGTAGGTGTAGGTAGATTTGTGATCACCTCAATCTTTGCAGGATCTACTTGAATTCCTTTGTGAGAGATGTAGTGGCCAAGGACTACACCTTCCTGCATCATCATGAAGCACTTCTCACTGTTTAGAGATAGATTGTGGTCTTCACATCTCTCTAGGACTCTCCTAAGATTCTCTAATGCTTCATTGAAATCAACACCATAGGTGGTAAAATCATCCATATAAATTTCCATGCAATCATGAGAAATATCTAAAAATATACTAATGACTGCCCTCTGAAAAGTTGCAGGTGCATTGCATAAGCCAAATGGAAGTATTGAGTAGGCATAGGTCCCCCATGGATAGGTAAATGTAGTCTTCTCCTAGTCCTCTAATGCAATTTGGATCTAGTTATAGCCATTGAATCCATCTAGAAAAGAAATATTGTTTTCCTGCAAGTGAGTCCAAAACTTGATCTATGAAAGGTAAGGGAAAATGGTCTTTTTTGGTGGCAGCATTGAGTTTCCTATAGTCAACACAAACTCACCACTTCCCTCCTTTTTTGGGCACAATCACCAATGGAGGCACCCACTGGCTATCTGAAATGGGGTAGATAAATCCTGCATCCAACAATTTTTGTAGTTCTCCTTTTACAATTTCTCTTAATACAAGGTTAATTCTTCTTTATGACTGTCTCACTCGTGTACAATCATCCCTGATGTAAATCCTATGAGTGCAAAGCTTAGGGTCTAAGCCCTTCATATCATGATAGTCCCACACAAATGCATGCTAATGGGTCCTCAGTAAGTTTGTCAATTACAACTGTTGTTCTTCACTCAATTTGTTGTTGATGTGCAGATATTTTCCTTCTGTCACTTGCACTTGTGTAGTTATCTCTACCATAGTTGTTTCACTAATGCTTGGTACCTTAAGTTCATGTGGCAGAAATGTATGAGACATACATGTTGCTACAGGAAGTTATGTTGTAGGAAGAGTGGCTGCAGGAAGAGCAGGTAGAAGTGTCTTGACTGGAGCAACAAAATGAGAGGATGATGCTTCCTCCACTTCACAATGATTCTGAATTATGTTAGAAAATACTTCATCTTCATCTTGAAGCTGCATGAAAGATATTTTTCCTAACATTATAAGTTGTGCCACAAAATTAACTTCCTTGGCCTCTTCACCAACATGTGGTCATATAGAATTATCCAGATCATGGGATGGTTGAGCAGGAGGGTAGAGAACAATATTTTTGGTGCTCTTTCCATCATAAATGGTCATGTCTCCTGTCCTACATCCAATATATGCATTCGTTGTTGCTAACCATGGTCTTCCTAGAATGATAAGGTACCCACCAAGTGTGGCTTTAGGAGAAAGAATCATGAAATCTGCTGGGTACTCCCATGAGTCCAGAGTTACCACAAGGTCCTCTACTACACCATCAGGTTTAACAGTTGAACTATCAACAAGCTGCGGGATAGTAGGTGTAGGTCTCATACTTGCAACGTTTAGTTGTTGCAAGATATCCTTGGTCATTACATTTATTTCTGCTCCCAAGTCAATTAGAGCATTCTTTATCTGGATCCCATTTATGACAACTCCTACCACAAGACTCCCTGGATCATTATATTTGGGAACAACCACTCTCCCAAGCATGATGTCAGTTAGCTGTCTCACCACATGAACTGTAGTGGGGTCTTTCTTCTTCCTGCCTGGATTCTTAAGTCATGCTTCCTTAATTGCCTTGCCATAGATTGGAACATCTTTTATGGCCTGAAATAGAGGTATCTGGACACATATGCTTCAACTAATCTAAAATGTCAAAATTTGTTCATGTTGGAATCAAGCAACACTGAGAGGGGGGGTTGAATCAATGTTGTGCAATTTTTAACTTTATTAATCTAATCATTAAAGTGTTGATAACATTCAACCAAAATAAAAATGCATTCACATAAGACAAATAACCACAACACCATAACACAAGATTTTTTTTACGTGGAAACCCTGTTAGGGGAAAAACCACGGTGGAGGTTAATCCACAATATTATTTTGAGTATAATCAAAAGAAAATATTACAAGATGAGAATGCACTTGCATTCAGGAACACTACCTAGAGCTCATTGCTCAAAAATTGAAAGGCTTACTTCCTTACAAAAGTTTGGAATACTTCCAAAGAGTTTGAACTGATAAAGTAGCATCTATCAATGCCTGATTATAGTTCTGGTTAGGCTCAACAATCGAATTTAGGACCTTCTGACTGATTATTTTCTTCTATTATGTTCTGCTTCAATTCACACTAAAAATCCTTAATGCACAAGTGAAATTGTGCATAATCGCTCTACTAACCTTCTTACATTCACAACATACATCAACTCATATTGAACACACACCAAAATGATATAATTGATCACTTATATATATCCGCCACCAAGAATTCAATCACTACATGTCGACTTCAACAAAATAAGAAAATATTCACAAATAGTCAACTCAAATCATCGATAATATTCAATGCGAATCCACAAGAGTCAGCCACAACATAGTGAGGATCCCAAACCAAAATGTTCAAACACAAAAATACTTAAACAATAACTCCTCAAATATCCACGACACACTATATTCACCAAGTCGGCCTCCAAATACTGATGAACATAAAATTAGTTTACTGGACCTTCTAACTTCCACCCAAATTGATACGAGGCACCAAGATTTATAGATAACACATATTATCCATCGAACAATACTCCCTGAGATCCACAACATAAAATAATAACATAAAATCTGCATATGAATCGAAGAACATGAAGTTACCGAATGCTCTGTTCTAACTAAATAGATAACTATTGATCTTCAATTTGTCTGTCGGTATGAGCAAATTGCAATGCGTGGATCGACTGGATGACAAGGGTTTCCATCAATGAAAAAAATAGAAAACATATGCAGTGTCTCTTGCCAACAATCCCCCCCTTTGGCATTGATGGCAACACTTAGTGAAAAATGACTAAGTGTCAGATCAGTACCAAAAAATACACTGCTAGCCAAAACTCCAAAAAGATCTTCATCCACAGCTCAAAACTACAACTCCCCCTTATATGAATATACATTTTTCACTGTTCTATTCTCCCCCTTTGACATCAATAGAAAAGATGGGGAATCCACATACAAAACTCCTATAAACAAATAAAAACTTCAAACTTCATATGTACAAACTTTGTTTCAAACAACTTACACAAACTTGAAGATATCTACAAAAAAAATTCTTTAACAAGTTCAAGCTTGTGTCCCAACACTTCTTGAGACTTTCCAAAATAGTTATGTGACCACAAAGTAAGTAGGATTTCACTTCTACAGCTTCAAGGCTCACTGGATCACTAACTGCCATAGCATCTTGTGCTTCTTTCAAAGCATTCAACATGGTTTGCATCTTTGGACCAATTAGCCCTCTAAGTTCACCAGCTCTTTCCACAACTTTGTCATTATCATGCTTCAAAATATTTATTTTGTTGAGTAAGGATATGACTTGACCTTCTTGCTCTCCAACATAAATAGTTAAAGGATCAAAAGCATCAGAAATAGCAGCTAACTCTTTCTCATGATCCTTAACCTTCTTCTTATTTTCCTCGGTAAGTTTTGACAAAGACAAACACGACTTATAAATCCTTCCACCTTCTGACAATGCACTTTGAACATTTTTCACACAGGTAGCTAACAAAGATTTGTCATTTACTATCAATCCTTTCAACCTATTGATCTTCCTAGCATCAAATTCCTTCTGAACTTTGACCAAAGTTGACTTCTCAAGTGACTCAAAATGAGTACTTACCAAATTTATAAGTTTCTTCAACTCACTAGAGGAAGAACCGAATGGATCCTTAACATAAGTAGGCACGATCCTTTCCAAAATTCTAGATTCCAGATTCAATAACTCACTCTCCTCAATGTGAGACTTCAAAATTTCTTCCCTAGCCTTAGCTTGTGCAAATGATGCAACTTTCATTTCGTGAATTGGGGACAAGGTAGACAAATGAATAGGAGAATCTCCCAACTCAAGATTAAATTCTTCCTATTGCTCTTCTAGAAACTTCTTCACTGCCTCTGCAATGTCTCTTGCTTCCACCATAACTCCCTTTCCTTCAACCTTCTTTTCCTTAACTACTGCTTCCACAGCCACAAATTTTTGCGTCATTTGGAGCTTTAATTTCTTCAACTGATATCTCCTTTTCTTCAATCGACACAATTTTGGGAGCTTCAATCTCCATAGGTTCTTCTGTAGTATGTACATCAGGAGGAATCTGAGTGTCCTCAATTGTAACCTCTTCATTTACTGGACCAGATGAGATATCCTACACATGCTCTTCTTCAAAAACAACATCAATTCTATTCTTTAATAGAATTTTCTTCAAAATGCTTTTTTTTTCTTTTTCTACTTCTTTAGTTTACCCAACATAAGCGTGTTTATTCTTGTTTTTCTTTTGAACTCTCTTTTTTCTTCTTTTAGAATTGCTTTCATTTCTTCAACAGACATTACCAGACTTAAATTTGCAAGAACCTGTTCTCTTGGCTACTCTTCTTCAGTTCTAGCATTAACTCTCCTCATCTCCAAAATTTTATACAATTCCTTAAGCAACTGTGCCATTATCTCAACAAGAGTCATATTGAAATTGTTCAAATATTTTATTGTAGCCTCCTCAAGGACTCTTTGACCAATAGTATCAAAGGTACCATACACTTCACATAGGGGATTAAAATTTCCATCCTTAATTATACCTCTTTCAACTTCCTCTACTGACATACTTGGTTTTTCAGGCTTCATCTTCTTCTTTTCTTTCTCCTCTTCACCAGAGGGCTTGACTGTTGTTGCTGTAGGGGTGCTCATATGCTTTATTTCTCTAACTTCTTCATCATATTCTGTCTCTTCATTATCTAAAACAAATTTATACATTCTTGTGCTCTTATCCTTCCTTTTACCAGATACCTTAACCTAAGCTTTTGCAGGGACTGACTTCTTTGCATGACCAGATAGGGGTACTGAGCTCCTTGTTGATCTAGTTCGAGCAGAGGATGCTGTCGGACTAGCATATTCAGTTTTAGCAGGCTCTTTTACTTTTTCACTTTTAGCTTCTTCTCTTTTCCTTCTTTCTTCTCTTATAGCTTCTATAGGTATGCCCATGCTCTCTACAAAGACTTCCACTTCTTTCCTCACTTTTAAGACTATCATTGGTTTCTTCAATTGCTCATGGACTTGCATATTTTTCTCTACATATGTTCCAAACCTTTCTTCAGACGAATACATAGGCTTACTCAACAGATGTTGTGCGTATAGCTCCAAAATTCTCTCCTCAACTTCATAACCCATAGGCATAATCCAGACGGTTCTAGGTTCTGCCGCTTCCATCAAGCACTGATCAATATCCACCATAAAAAAAATTGTATCCTTATACTTCTCCACAATAGAAGTGGGAATTATTTCCCTTGCTTGTATTTCATTCTGAATGTTTTTGAGATATCCCCAGATTGGAGTTTTCCTGGCTTGCAAATCACCAAGGCCAAATAACATGCCTCTAATCTAAACAACAACAGGCTTATCACTTTTCCAATCCACCTTCCCTACTCCAAGAACTTCACCCATGAAATAAAAGAACAAACATAGCAACAAATTGCCATATTTAAAGGAATTCTTCTTGTCTTTCTTAATCTTACCAAGATTTTCCATAAGCTGACTTCAAATCAATTCACACAAATCATACTCTGCATTCTCCTTTACCATTTGATAGGCTACATATATGGCTGTACTAGATACAAAATTTTCTCGGCTGGAGTGACATATCTTATAACCAATGACCATCGAGGAAAATTTCACACCCACAATTTTCTCGGCTGGAGTGACATATCTTATAACCAATGACCATCGAGGAAAATTTCACACCCACATCAACGATGTTATCAATTTTCATTGCTCTTCTATCAAATACATAACTAGTTGCATCAGTGACTGTTTGATTTTTCACAGACTTCAAAATCAACAATCCACCAGAGGAATTTAAACTTGTAACAACACTTATAGCCTCTTTCGTAATCTTGAAGGGTTGATTCAACCACATGAATTCAGCATGAACTCGAACTAAGATGTATCAGACCCATTCATTTTCATCAAACACAGGAAATTTCACAATCTACGTGAATTTATTTTCCTATAGGGTTTTAAATTCAGGCTTAACACAAAAATCCTCTACAACAATGTGTTTGGAATACAGATTTAGCAACTATGAGCTTCCTAACTCCTCAATATTGGCATGAATGTATTCCCTAATATCTTCAATGTGCAAAATGCCATACGAAATCGATGAAAATGCACTTAAGGGCTCAGTCTCAACAGACTTGAAAGGATGCCATTTAAACTTCGGACGAGGTCTATCCTTGACTTCAACTACCAATGGAGTAGCCATTTTCACAGATTCACTGTTTTACAAGTTTTCCCAAAAAATACCTTTTAGCTAGATTAGGGTTTGAACTTTGAATCGCCTTCACGCTTGAATTCTTGCCAAATTTCTCCAAAGTTTGCTTCAGAGCTCTTCAAACTTCTTCTCAAAATGCAAAGTGACAAATGAAGGATAGAAATAATTTTTTATCATTCGCACACCTAACCATTTTGATGCAATAAATAATTTTTCCCTAACACATCCAGATACCTTGTTTCTATATACTGTAAAAGATAACTCTTATGCAGACCTTCAATTATGCATAAATTTGTTCAATAGCATCTGTAGATCGTTAATACAATCGTTGAATTCATCCACATCTTGATGTTGATTTATTGCAAGGGGTTTGAAAGATTTTCTTGGGAGTTCCCCCTAGGCCAGAGGCCTTAACCTAATTCCTGAAGGAATTACTAGAAGCTGATTTTGGTGCTTGATCATTTCCTGCAACAGAGGGACTCTTCTTTGCCCATGTCTTCTTCATCTACTTCCTGATCTGATCTACAATGACTTTCCCTTTTCCTTTTTCATCCTTCTGCATGTTTCTTCTCTGATTTACCAGACCTCTTATGTAGAATCTAGCAATATGACCAGTTTTGTTGCAATTGTAGCACACCATATTTCTTTGTCTAGACCAGTTATTCCATTGTCTTTCTCTTGATCTGCATTGGTTAGCAATATGGCCAAATCTATTGCATGTATAACATCTAACATTCCTATAAAATTTGTTCATCACATTTCTGTATGCATTTGACTTATGATCATACTTGTTACAATTAAAGCACTGACCGGAGAATGATGGACCATTTGAATTCATTCTACTTCTAAATTGACCTGCCATATGACCAAATTTATTGCAGACATAACATATACCATTAAACCTTTGAGCATTAGGTTGTCTTACCAGATACCTTCCAGTGTTGTTCATCTGATTTCCTTGTCTGAACCTCCTCTGTCCAAATTTCCTTTGTCCTTGTCTAGATCTAGAACTTTCTCCTTCTTCATATCCAAGACCTTGCTTGTCACCATCAGTCCTTTGACTTTTAATTAGTTCATCAAGCTTGGCTCAGCTAATATTGAACTTATCCTTGAATTCATTTGTTGTAGCAAGTTCATCTCTGAGATCAACAATGTGCTTTTCAAGCTCTTCCTCATTGTTTTTGGATTGTTCTAACTCAAGTTCCAACTAAATGAATCCATCAGTAATTCGATTGCATTCTTCAGATTTCTCTTTTAGGGATTGGGCAAGCTTTTCTTCATTTTTCTTCCTGTCTTCAATTTTATTAGTCATCCTCATCATAATAGATTCCATCTCATGCTTTTGAACTGCATTATCCCTGGAAAGCTTTTCACATTCTTTTCTCTTTTCCTTTAAGGTTTGACTTAGTTGTTCATCTACAATGCATTTACTGTCTTCCTACTTGATTTGATCACATAGTTCCCTTCTCTTCTCTCTGGACTTATTGATTTTTTCTTTCAATGACTCAATGAATCTCTCAACATTCATGAAATTTGCTTGTAATTCCCAAATTTCAGATTTTTCCTGATCAAGATCATCTAGGGCCACCATAAGTTGTTGTTGAAGACTGCTTGAATCCATTGAAACACTTTCTAAGATCTTCCCCAAGCTTTTAAGCTTCTTCTGAGGAATTGAGCTTTGATACCAATTGTTGGAATCAAGCAACACTGAGAGGGGGGTGAATCAGTGTTGTGCAATTTTTAACTTTATTAATATGATCATTAAAGTGTTGATAACATTCAACCAAAATAAAAATGCATGCACATAAGACAAATAACCACAACACCATAACACATGAATTTTTTTACGTGGAAACCCTGTTAGGGGAAAAACCACGGTGGAGGTTAATCCACAATATTGTTTTGAGTATACTCAAAAGAAAAGATTACAAGATGATAATGCACTTGCATTTAGGCACACTGCCTTACAAAATTTTGGAATACTTCCAAAGAGTTTGAATTGATAAAGTAGCATCTACCAATTCCTAATTATAGTTCTGGTTAGGCTCAACAATCGAATTCAAGACCTTCTGACTGATTCTTTTCTACTGCTATGTTCTACTTCAATTCACACAAAAAATCCTTAATGCACAAGTGAAACTGTGCATAATCTCTCTACTGACCTTCTGACATTCACAACATACATCAACTCACATCGAACACACACCAAAATGATATAATCGATCACTTATATATATCCACCACCAAGAATTCAATCGCTACATGTCGACTTCAACAAAATAAGAAAACATTCACAAACAGTCGGCTCAAATCATCAATAATATTCAATGCGTATCCACAAGAGTTAGCCAAAACATAGTGAGGACCCAAACCAAAATGTTCAAACACAAAAATACTTAAACAATAACTCCTCAAATATCTGCAACACACCATATTCACCAAGTCGGCCTCCAAATACTAATGAATAGAAAATTAGTTTACTGAACCTTCTAACTTCCACCCAAATTGATACGAGGCACCAAGATTTACAGATAACACATATTATCCATAGAACAATACTCCTTGAGATCCACAACATAAAATAATAACAAAAAATCTGTATATGAATCGAAGAACACGAAGTTACTGGATGCTTTGTTCTAACTAAATAGATAACTACTGATCTTCAATCTGTCTGCCGGTATGAGCAAATTGCAATGCACGAATCGACTGGCTAACAAGGGTTGCCATCAATGACAACACCATAAAACATGTGTAGTGTCTCTTGCCAATAGTTCCCTCATTTTCTTCCTTTTCTTTCATAGTTTCCAACCTTTGAGGAAATGGGGGTGTTTGTGCAGTTTGGTTGATTGGGACTGGTTCAGGATTCTTAGGTGCACTTGGCTGAAAGGGGGTATTCAGAGGCTCCTCTTCTTCCATAGGAAGCTCAGTGATAATGGGTGTGGAAGGAGTTGGCAAGGTAGTTCCTCAATGTAAGTGGATGTCACTTACACTCACAACATATGCAGGGAATTGATTTGGATCAGTAGAGTATGTTGGATGCTACTGTGGTTTGTTATTTGGATTAGGTGTGGGTTGAGCTGGTAGTTGAGTAGGTTTAGGTGTATTTGAACTTGAGCTAGCAGTAGGAGGCATTATAGCAGGTCGCTAGGGTTGAGAAGGTGGGTACATGTAACTATTTGGTTAGTTTTTCCATTGTTGTCCTCCCCTCCATTGTGATGTTTGCTGCCAATTTCCTTAAAATTGTTGCTAATTCCCCTAAGGTTGCTGCCACTGAGGTGGAGAGTTTTGGTGATTAGGCCAGGTAGTTGAAGGGTTACTCCAAGGTTGTGGTGGATATCCTCCACAATTGGATGGATATGGGGGCTGCCATTGGTTACCAGATGAATAGGAATTGAAATATGGCCCAACAAAAGAGAGTGGATCTGGTGGAATACCTTGTCTTGGAGCCCATGGCCTCCTTTGTGCAATGTAGTAGACTTGGTCATCTTCACCTTGGATTGGCTTGAACTCAAGTGGAATATGCTTGCTTTAGCTATCATCCTGCATCTGCAGTCCTTCTTATTTTGTCTACAATGGGGGCAATATTCTGCCAATATTTCCTCAGCCTCCTCTTGTTTCTTTTTTCCCTGAAGTGTATCCAGCTGAGTAGATAGATTGTTTATAATGTCTTGCTTGAATTTTTCTAGCAAGTGAGTAATCTCCATTCTTGAAACTCCATTAGTAGATGACTTACCCATGGAGGATTGGTAAGCTCTCCCTTTCTTTGAGGCTACCCTAGAATAGTTCTGACATATCTTCTTGATGTCCTCCCAAGGAACTTGGGTAATATCCCCTCCTCCCATCAGGTTTAAGGCATTAGTACAACTGTCATTAATTCCTCTCAGGAAAAGTAGCTATTGTGATTCTTCATTAAGTGTATGTTGTGGAGATTTCTGCAGACAAAACAAAAACCTTGCAATGTAATCCTTCAAGCTCTCATCTTCCTTTTGTTGCATCCTGAAAATGTCATCTCCTCTCATGTCACTGCCCCTATAATATTCCTTGTATTTCTCAAGGAAAATTGTCTTCATTTCCTCCCAAGTCTCCATAGTATTTTTGCCTAGGCTCATGAACCATCTTAATGTAGCCTCTTTCAAGGTGGTAGGAAATAGCTTAATCCTATGGGCATCAATGGTATAGTCATAACTTTTGCAGAGTATGTCAAAATCGAACAAGAAAGTATCAGGATCTTCTATGACAAGTCCATAAAACTTAGGAAGGACTAAATTAGGGATATTTTTGAGGTTATCAACTTCATTCTAATGGGAAATGGGAAAAGGAAAATCTAGCTGGTTAGGTCTATTTCTATTTGCATCACCCATGCCTGCTTGATGTAGTTCCAAAGCAAAGAGATTCTCAAGCTGATTTTGGTCTTTAGAGGAAATTTCAAAACTAGTTAGATCGGGAAATGCATTAGCAAAGGGAATTGGATCTTCTTCTTCTTCCCTTGGCAGATTCAAATGCTCATCTAGCTGGAATGGATCAGGTTTATTAGGAATAAATCTCCCATGAGCATCTCTCCTCCTTCCTCTATGCATACGGTATCAACTCACTATTAGCTAGCTCACACAAAGAATTGGAAAAAGAATGGTGGATCATTACTTTCCTAAATGAGGGGTTTAGTAGGAATAGACTTCAAAAATACTACAACAAGAAAACTATCAATGACTCCAAAGAACTCCCTAGTTTGATACCATCCCCAACAACAGTGCCAAAAATGTTAGCCTCCTACAATGATCTAACAACTGAGCCCTTATAGCTGTGATTGAAAGATTGGACATCTAATATGAATAGCTATTTCAATCATCATGAAGGTGCATTTAACTTGTCAACCTAGGGACGTGAATTTGAAATGGGTCAACACAATATGTGCACTAAGGATCCAAAGTAGCCATATTTATTCTACAACTAAGAAAGACATAATGTTGAAGGTAAAATTGCTTGGAAAGAAATAACATAAGTGTCGAGCATCAACCAATAACTATACTAAGCTGAAATGCGTGACAAAAATGAAAGTCTGAGCAAACAAACAGGAAACTAATCTGTCTGCTTTGGTTGTAGGAACAGTCACATAATAGAATTCTAGTGGCTATAGGAACAGTCAGTGCTAGACTTTTAACTAATTACTAAATAGAAAGTAAAAACTAAGCTAAAGGATGGAATGCTCACCAAGTGGGCCCCCATGGATGAGTATCCCTTAAGACAAATGTAAACTCAGATGCACGAACTTATAAATTCATTTTATTTATTGGAAAACACAAGTACAATAGAGCATCATGACTGTATTACTGAAGAACTAAGAATGCGAGTACATCATCAGATTAAGCAACCTCTTTTGAAGGAGCATCTGAGTCTCATTTATAGGGAGAAAAGCTACTAACTAATCACCTAGCAAGGTGGTAAACTCCAACAGATTAGGAGGATGCCACTTTAGGGAAAGCATAAAAAGTGGAGAGGTGGTTACGCATGCGCAAAATCTAGTTAGGCATATTTTCCTTAACACGGATTTAGCACAGAGTAATGCCTATATTCACTCAACATATAATTAAGACCATTTATGAGGTAGTTACAACTTCGATTTTAATGAGGAATCTCCCGCTATTGAGAGTCTTCTCTTCATTGACCTTTGAATGACCACCTTGTTGACCGTTATGGCGAATGACCAGCTGGCAGAACTTCTTTAATTTTGTAGGCTGCTAATTATATCTGCAAAACAATATTAGTATGCACAAGAATTGCATATCTGTAACTATCTTAAAGTAGCATTCATTAATCCACATGAAAAATCAACACAAATAGTTCATATAGCATGCCAATATCAGTAAAGATTGTAAAAATAAGCTTATGCGCAATGTCTATGGTTTTGAGGAAATATCATAAAAAGATCAACATCCAAGCATCAAAGTCTATGACAACTACGACAAATAGATAATAAACTTCTATCAAAATTGAGTCATAAATTGGACTCATCATTGTCGTGGGGTTGACGAACTCTACCGGTATTATTGTTGAGATCAGGATAACGATTGGAGGAGAGGACATCCTCCACTATTGCCTCGGCCTCGCCTCCATTTTTCCAGCCTCCTCACCTCGTTGAAACATCATCTTGCAAGCCTAGATCCCCCATGGGGACATCCTCTGGAAAAATTGGTGCAGGTGGTGCACCATCAACCATGTGCGAAAGTTGTAAGTGATGCCTATGTCATCTACGAGATGCACCTTATGCTAGTCTTGATCATCTACCTCATCATTCGAAGGGATGATTTCAACGATGGTCATCCGCCAACGGTCACTCGACTGCATAGCGTTCCTCATGGCATATGTGTAGGATGCAGCTTTGGGAGGGATAGTCTGAATGATACCATACTTTTGTATAACCCTCCACCAATAGCAGGGCATAATAGTATAGTCCATGTGACCTAATAAAAACTAGTCACACTGTATATTTTGCACATGTCTATAGTAATCTACTCATATAAACCATCTATATGGTCACCATCGAATCTATTCAACTAGAAAAACATCAAAGTACGACTGCCAAAACTATAAATGGTCGTTCCTCCATTGTCGCACTAGCTCATACCAGTGAGCCATGGGCACTGAGTATTCCCTCACCTGAGGGTACCCAGTTGGTCGAATGCACGTAATGTGATCAAATTCCCACCCCTGTAATAGGGTGAATGTGGTGAGGCTAGAATATTCATAATGTACAAACCTACCCAACTCATGGTATAGGTGAGAAAGCATGCTACAATCCCATGCAAACACCATTCAATGATCCTCCATCACCCTAATGGTATGGAAAAGGAACCTATGAAGGTGAGAGCCTCGCTTATCCATGCTAACATGCATGGCTACTATGATGATCGTTAGTCACCGTATCAAGGGGACCACCGCACCGCCTTGCTCAAACCGACGGATGTAGATGTGGCCAGTCCTGTCGCCACCATCATCACGACCTGAGTAGTATCAGAATCCCTTTATATGCTTGCAAGTAGAGCATTAGTCATCAATAGTCACTCGACGTCCATGGATGGGGAGACCAGTAATGTGATATACATCTTCAAGGGTGATGGTAATCTCACCCGTCGACAAATGGAATGTAGAAGTGGTGGTGTCCCATCGCTCCATCAGGGCCATGAGCATACGGTTGTGAAACAACATCTCTGGAATGGTGTATACATACCATATCATAGATGCTCCTCCTCCCCCTGGGTCATGCGTCATGCTTGATCTCGAATAAGTCAAAGCACTCGCTCGCTAGGATACTCTCTAATCTCAAGATAATCCTACAAAAATGAAAAAGATTCAAGTCAGAACACTCAACATAAAAAATTCTATCTTTTGCATAAAAAATTTCTAAGTATAGCCACTGATACAAAGGTGCACTGCACAGACGTGTGTGTGACATTATGTTGTTCAAGATCTGCCATTAATGGTTGGCTAGATGCTAGCACACCAGGTGGATGACTGTGTGACAAAAGGACCTTGGCGCATGGGTGGGACGAAGTTGTGCCACTAGGACGCCTGTGTTGCAATTTTGTAAAAATATATCTAAAAATATTAAAAATACACAAAAAACAAGGTTATTGGACTCACCTGAGTGACCTCACAGTCCTCGACAACTGCCTATTGAAGCAGGTCAATCTTGGGCTCGACATAATCTCATCTACATGGCATTTTTCTGGCTTTTCTCTCACAAAAGACAACAAAACTCCTACAATGAATAGTGAAAATGACCCTCCTTGAGGCTCACCTGGGTATATATAGGCCCCCCGAGGAAATTTTTTCTTGGTGATTGTGGTCCCACCGCTTTTCTTGATTTTACTGCACTCAGTTGGAGGCAAAACTAGGAGTGGGATATACTCAATCCATCATATTTTTCTTCTGAACCACCAAGTTTTTCTTTAGCATTCTTCTCGCCTTGGTAGCTTCTTTCGATTTCTGAGCTGACTTAAAATTTGAGTTTTGTAGAGAAAATTTTTGCATGAGCTTTCATGCTAGATACTATAATTTTTCACTGAGATCGATCACTACGAGCAATATCAATACATGCCTGCTTGACCTCTACGGCTTCTATAGTATCCCTTTTGGCACGTAAATCTATAATTTTTTTTATGTTTGCTTTGTGTGGTCTCTTCTCTACTTTAGTGTGGTTGATATTTTCCAAAATCTAGCCCACTAAAGTGGGGGAAAAATATAATGTTGTAAAATTGCACCATGGGGGCAATTTCACATTTGTACATTTGGCCTCGCATTTATTGTACATAGCCACATTTATGACAAGAACCTTATGGGTTAGAATTTCACGATTTTGACTCCATGAGAACCAATGACAAAGTGAAAACAATTTTCCACCTCATTTCTCGAAAAATGATGAGTTGGATGCTTGCGAGACACACAAACGTCCGCATGGCATGCTAGCGTCACTAAATTTTTTCAAGTTGGAATGAGGAATCTTGAAATATTTGACTGATGACACACGTCTCTAAGGTAAAGTTCAAAAAGTAATAGATCCTCCCACCCATGCAACAACACAAAACTCTCTCTTTACTCTCATTTTGGAGGTTCTCTCATTCTAAATTCTCTCTCACTTTCACTTCATTCTCTTCTCAATCTCGATTTTACAGCGAAGCTTTGCTAGACTGAGGTCGCTCCAACATCCAAAGCTCTCTTACAAGCATTTGACAGTGCATCTGCACAATCAAGAGGGGGTCGTGGACTATTGGTAATGCTCTCTTTCTTCTTGTCTATTTGCGAATAGATAAATTGTTACTTTTCTATCTCGTGATATGAGTTCTCCTCCTTGAGCATGGATTGCTTTTATCACTTCGTACTTGTTTACTTTGTCCACTTTTTCTACCTATCTATATTTTCATGGAGGTGGGAACACCAAAATGGGGGTTTGACTGCAGCAAGCCCCAAAAAATCCCCAATATTTTCCCTCATTCATCTTGTGTGCAAGTTGTCCAAGTGAAGCTTAGAGGAAGATATCAAATGTAGGATCCTTTGTAAGTTGATCCTTTGCTCTCCTTTGTGTTTTCTAGTATTTCTTGCTTTTTTTTAATCTATTTAGTTTAACAGACTTCAAATTTGAGTATGATAGTAGATTACAATATTTCTATCTGAGGGTTTATCACTCTATCCATACAGGAAGCCAATGCATCCCTCGGACTCCAGCACACCGTGCTAGCATCCTAATTATGTGCTATAGTCCTTTGGCTTAGAGTAATCCCTTCTATAATAGAGATCTCAACATCTTTCTCCTTTGGATTCTAAAGTAGTCTATTTGAATACTATTTTTGATAAACTATCCTTTGAAATTTCTTCATTCTACCTTCTAGCTCAATTAAGAAAAACCCAAGGTAGTTTAGGGTAGTCCGTTCCATGGGATTCTCTTGGGAAGCAAGAGACTTGTGAGGAATGAATCCCCCTTCTCTACATTTTTGTGAACCCGATGTGAACATGTTAGATATTTTTTTGCAATGTGTTAATGTGTATGATGATGTGTTTTCTAAGGAAGATTTTGATATGTTAGATGATGCTCTGGATGATTTACTAGAAGCATCTTTCCCTATCTGTAGATCTTTTGAACAAACTTCTTCATCCCAAACATCTACTTCCTCTTCGGAATATGAGAAGTTGGTAAAAGTTATTGTGGTCTTTGTGGCTCCTAAAAAGCCTAAGATACCTATTGTTTACTTGACTCCAACTAGTCCTTCTCCTAAGAGAATTCATTCTATCTGTGGGGTCCCATATCCCAATGATTTGATGGATTTTTATACAAGGTTTTTAGAAGCTACAAATTCTTCTTCTTGCAATACCGTGACACACACATATAATGCTAGAAGAAATCAATAGAACTTGAATCAAAAATATTTTGTACCTACATCTCAACCTACTTCGGTTCCTACTTCTTTACCACCTTATCAACCAAGCCTTCCTTCGACAGCTAAATGTGTGACTAAAGCACCTGCTGAAATTATGATCTTATTGAGAAACTTCGTGTTACTCTAACCAAGATCTCACTTTGGGACTTGTTTCAGGTTGCATCGGTTTATTAGGGTATGCTTCAATAAGCCTTGTAAAATATCCTCTTGCTTTCCTCCACTAGGCCGGCGGATGTTAATGCGTTGATGGCTCATATTCATGTAGATTCCCTGAATATCACGTTCTATCTGCAAGAATTTTTTCCTTTAGATGTGCAAAAACAAGCAAACTATTTAATGATTATAGTTAGTGTTAATAACATTGGTATTAGGTGTACCATCATTGACACCGGTTCACCTCTCAACATTTATGGTATGTATCTCTTACCTAAAATTAAGGTCGATTCTTCTTCCTTAGCTACTTCTTCTTTGTACATTCATGGATTTGATAATGCTGGTCATCGAGCCTTGGGTAGAATAATCTTGCATTTATGGCTAAGACCCATTACCTTACCCACTCTAGTTTATGTGATGCCTAACCCCTTACCTTACAATATTATTTTGGGAAGACCTTAGATTCATGCTATGGGAGTTGTGATTTCTACTTTGCATTGTTCCCTAAAGTTTGTAGCTAATAATCAAGTGGTTACAATCGAGGTTGATCCTAAAGTTGTTCACCTTTATGAGTTGGCTGCTGCTAGTCGAGCCTAGATTGTTTCCACTCTTGAGAATTTTATTCCTTCATTAACCTTTGACACATTGACATGTTCTTCCATGGTGTCTTTCGTAGAGACTACCCTAGGAATGAATGTCCCAAAAGAAAAACAGTTGAAAGCAGAGAGTCCTAAGTCTTCCCCTTCTTCTTCTTTTGAATTAAATGCATATCTCAATGATGATTGGGGATCTTTGGAGTTCTTTGAATTATTTATCATAGAATATAAAGTAAACCCCATTCACCTTGAACTTCCAGTAACCTCGAGCACCTCCATTAAGGAAGTTGATCATCCTCCCATTGAGAAGGAAAGTTGTGATCCTATTAAGGATCCTAGTTGTTCCCTTACCAAAGAGGGTAATCACACTTCTACCAAGGAGGCCAATGTTTGTAATCCTAATGAGAAGTATGATTGTGGTCTCGTAGATGCATTTGACACCCATTGGTATAATGACTCTCTCTATGTGGAACTGCCTTCCTCCCAAGATTTATAAACACTTTACGACCCTGGATATAAGCTTGTTTCTAAATATGGTTATGGGCATAAAGGTCTTGGGTGTATCAAATAGGGAATTCAAGTCCCTATCTAAGCTAGGCTTCTTAAGAATCACTTGGGACTGGGATGCACTCCTGAACAAGCTATGCCAAAACCATGGTGATAGGAACAACACTTTACAACCTCGTGTATGGTGTTGAAGCTATCATGCCTTTAGAGTTGTAGATTTCATCTTTGTGGGTTTCCCTTAAATGGTTAATTGATGATGAAACTTATCAATCTAATGCATTTCATCAGCATGAGTTGCTTGATGAGCGCTGATTGCAGGCCCTCGACCATCTTAAATCTTATCAACGATCACTATCTAGACAATACAATCAAGGTGTTCTTCCTAGAACTCTCAAGGTAGGTGATCTGGTTTGTTATGAGAATCAAAGAAATGTAAACGCATCACCTGATCAAAGGGGGAAATTTAGACCTAATTGGTTAGGTCCTTTCATTTTCATATTTTTGTATGGTTCTGGTGCTTATGGATTGTCATATATGGATGGGATGCCTCTAAAAGAACTTATTAATGCACCTTCATCGATATTGTGCGTAGTGTCTATGTGTCATGTGTCTAACACTCGTTCTTCGTAGATCACAGTGTATCATATGTTGACGTCCATTCATCAACACATTATTAGATTTATGTTATGATGTGACCGTGTGTGTGTGTGAGGTATACATGCATGTGTCTTACTCTGTTGTGTATCCATGTATTACATTACATCTTTTGGTTAGGAAATTATATCACCATTGTATTTAATTAACATACAACTATGTGTGTTTATTAGATCCATGATAACATCTAATCTACGCATGCATCCATAAGAATAACATCCATCACATAATCATACATGAAAGTAAAGAGCATACACATAAAAAAATGAACACCATGATAATGAAAACAATATCTCATGTGTGTATATATATATATATCATGTACATGTATCATGCCACTGTCATGAAAAAATAAATGGTGACTGTATATGTGTATCAAATGTCTATACATCAAAATGTTGTTATACAAAATATGTCATCCATACGAAAATGATATACAAAAATGGGCATTTAGCCCTCGAGTGCATGGCTGGTTGAGCCCTTTGGCCCTGGTGGTGGTTGTGATCGAGGCCGAACGGTAGAGACAAAGTGGGATCTATGTGATTGGGAAACTGATACTACTACCTATAATCCTTTGATCTCTCCATGTAGGGAGGATGTCTACAACTCAACTCTCCTCAAGGCCTCTTGCAACTGTGAATCACCTATCGACATCACAATTGCTTCCTGCTCTCTGAGGTTATTAAGTTGGCTCTAAAGAGCATCACGTGCCTTCTCAACACTATTAGCTCTCATCACTGCCTCATCTCTCTCAAAGAGCACAGTCCGTATCTCCACTGATAGCTGGTCCCTCTGTCTAGTGATACTAGTGAAATTGGTGGTCCTTTGTACAATCTGCACCTACCCCTCCTCATACACCATCCTCAAACACACAACTGACATGAAAATATGGGAATATTGTCCTACTAAAATTGGTTGGTACACCTCAAGTATGGTGCCCTAGATCAGCATGACGGGGTCCACCTTTGATATGCATTGCACTATGAGTGTAGTCCATCCCTATGTGTCCACTGCAAACATAAAGAGAATGGACTCATTAGTACCGCATGATACATAAACGTGTAAATCAAAACATAAACATGTACATGAGATAAAATATGAAAGTGCTAAAGTAAAATGGCATAAAAAATTCCCGTACTTGGGTCCCTGACCTACTAATGCAGGTCAGGGGGCAACAATGTTAGGTCCTGTGGCTTTTACATGGGATGCTGTTTCTAGTGCTGTCGCGGGGTTGATGAACGCTACCCGTATCATTGTTGAGATCAGGATAATGACTAGAGGAGAGGACATCCTCCACTGCTGCCTCAACCTCACCTTTATTGTGCTTGCCTCCTCACCTAGATTTTTCTCTCTACCCTTGCCTCCTCACCTCATCGACACATCATCTTGCAGGCCTAGATCCCCCATGGGACATCCTCTAGAAAAATTGGCATAGGTGATGCACCATCCACCATGTGCGAAAGCCACGAGTGATGCCTACGTCATCTACGAGATGCACTTGATGCTAGTCTTGATCATCTACTTCATCATCTAAAAGGATAAGGACAATGTCAATGATGGTCGTCCATCGATGGTCACCTGACCACGTAGCACTCCTCATGATCTATGTGTAGGATGGGACTTTGGGAGGGATAGTTTGAATGATACCATACTGTTGCATAACCCTCCACCAATAGCAGGGCATAATAGTATAGTCCATGTGACCTAATAAAAACTAGTTACACTATAGATTTTGTAGATGTCTATAGTTATCTACTCATCTAAACCACTTATATGGTCACCATCAAATATATTCGACCTGAAAGACATCAAAGTATGACTGCCAAAACTATAAATGGTCTTGCCTCCATTGCCACACTAGCTCATACCAGTGAGCCATGGGAATTGAGTAGTCCCTCACCTGAGGGTACCTAGCTGGTCGAGTGCATGTAATGTGATCAAATGTGATCAAACTCCCACACTTGTAATAGGGTGCATGTGGTGAGGCTAGAATACTCATAATGTACAAACCTACCCAACTCATGGTATAGGTGAGCAAGCATGCTACAACCCCATGCGAAGACCATTCAATGATCCTCCATCGCCCTAATGGTATGGAAAAGGCACTTGTGAAGGTGAGAGCCTCACCTATCCATGGTAACATGCATGGCCACTATGATGGCCATTGCTCATCGTATCAAGGGGACCACCGCACTGCCCTGCTCGAAATAGTAGATGTAGATGTGGCTAGTCCTGTCGCCACCATCATCACAACCTGAGCAGTATCAAACTCCCTTTGTATGCTCAAGAGTAGAGCATGTGTAATCAATAGTCACTTGACGTCCATGGATGGGGAGACCAGTGATGCAATATACATCCTCAAGGGTGATGGTAATCTCACATGTCGATAAATGGAATGTAGAAGTGGTGGGGTCCCATTGCTCCATTAGGGCCATGAGCATACCATCGTGAAACAACATCTCTGGAATGGTGTATACATACCATATCCTGACTCATCATAGATGCTCCTCCTCCCCCTGGGTCATGCGTCGTGCTTGATCTTGAATAAGCCGAAGCATCCGCTCGCTAGGATACTCTCTAATCTCAAGATTATCCTACAAAAATAAAAAAGATTCAAGTCAGAACACTCAACATCAAAAATTCTATCTTTTGCATCAAAAATTTCTAAGTATAGCCTTTAATACGAAGGTGTGATACACAAATGTCTGCGCGACGTGATGTTCAAGATCTGCCATTAATTGCTAGCTGGATGCTAGTGCACCAGGCAGACAACCACGTGACAGAAGGACCCCAATGCATGGGCGGGACAAAGTCATGCCGCTAGGACACCTGTGCTGCAATTTTATAAAAATCTATCTAAAATTCTTAAGAATACACAAAAAAAAGGTTATTGGACTCACCTGAGTGACCTTGTGGCCCTCAACGACTGCCTATTGAATTAGGTAAATCTTGGGCTCGACATAATCTCATCTACATGGAATTTTTCTGTGTTTTCTCTCAGAAAAGACAACAAAACTCCTACAGTGAATAGTGAAAATGACCCTCCTCGAGGCCCACCCGGGTATATATAGGCCCCTCGAGGAGATTTTTTCTTGGTGATTGTGGTCCCACCGCTTTTCTTGATTTTACCGCACTTAGTTGGAGGCAAAACTAGGAGTGGGCATATACTCAGTCCATCATATTTTTCTTCCAAACCACCAAGTTTTTCTTTAGCATTTTTCTCGCCTTGGTAGCTTCTTCTGATTTTTGAGCTGACTTAAAATTTGAGTTTTGTAGAGTAAAATTTTGCATGAGCTTTCATGCTAGATGCTATAATTTTTCACTGAGATCGATCAGTACAGGAATTATCAGTACATACCAGCTCGACCTCTGTGACCTCTATAGTATCCATTTTGATACACAAATCTATAATTTTTTTTATGTTTGCTTTGTGTGGTCTCTTCTCTACTTTAGTGTGGCTGATTTTTTTCAAAATCTAGCCCACTAAAGTGGGGGAAAAATATAATGTTGTAAAATTGCACCATGGGGGAAATTTCACATTTGTACATTTGGCCTAGCATTTATTGCACATAGCCACATTTATGACAAGAACCTTATGGGTTAGAATTTCACGATTTCGACTCCATGAGAACCAATGACAAAGAGACAACAATTTTCCACCTCATTTCTCAAAAAATGATGAGTTGGATGCCTACGCGACACATAGACGTTTGCATGGTGTGCTAGCGTCCTTGAATTTTTTCAAGTTGGAATGAGGAATCCTGAAATCTTGATTGACGACACACGTCTCTAAGGCTAGGTTTCAGAGTAACGACTCCTTCCACCCATGCAATAACGCAAAAATCTCTCTGTACTCTCATTTTGGGGGTTATCGCATTCTAACTTCTCTCTCTCAATTTCACTTCATTCTCTTCTCAATCTTGATTTTACAGTGAAGTTTTGTTGGACTGAGGGCCCTCCAAAAACCAAAGCTCTCTTGCAAGCATTCGATGGTGCATCTATACAGTCAAGAGGGGGTCGTGGACTATTGGTAACACTCTCTTGCTTCTTGTCTATTCGCAAATAGATAACTTGTTACTTTGCTATCTCGTGATACAGGTTCTCCTCCTTGAGCAAATTTTCTACCTATTTAGCTATCTGTGGAGGTGGGAACACCAAAATGAGGGTTTGGCTATGGCAAGCCCTAAAACAGCCCCAACATTTTCCCTCATTCGTCTTGTGTGCAGGTTGTCCAAGTGAAGCTTGGAGGAAGATATCAAATGCATGATCCTTTGTAAGTTGGTTCTTTTCTCTCCTTTCTATTTTCTAGTATTCCTACTTTCTGTTAATCTATTTAGTTGAACAAACCTTAGATCTGGGTATGCTAGTAGATTACAGTATTTATTTTTGAGGGTTTAGCACTCTATCCATACAGGATGCCAGTGTGTCTCTCGGACTCCAATGCACCATGATGGCATCTTGATTCCACGTTGTAGTCCTTTGGCTGAGAGTCATCCCTTTTGTAATGTAGATCTCAACATTTTTCTCCTTCAAATTCTAAAGTAGTCTATTTGAATACTATTTTTGATCAACTATCAGTTGCAATTTATTCATTCTACCTTCTAGCTCAATTAAGAAAAACCCGAGGTAGTTTAGGGTAGTCCGTTCCTTGGGATTCTCTTAGGAAATAATTGACTCATGAGTAGCAGATCCCCCTTCTCTATGTAAAAATGTATATATAATAATATATATATAATTATATATAAGAAGATATATGAATAAGAATGTATGTATGATAAAATATATGTAAGAAGAAGAGAAATATGTACATAGTATACGAAAGTTATATGAATGTACTCCATTGATATTAACATGATGATATTGAAATTATATATATATGGTATTATCTGATATTATGTGAATGTATAATTGATTAGTTAATCCTCTATCTAAATCAAAAAATTATTACCTTTATATGACTGATTCTAGGGTATAAACTACAACACTTAGAAAGTAATTGGTGCTTAGAACTTTGATCTATGTTTCCTAAGTTTTCTTGCTAACATTGGTTCTATTGTTGGGACCTTGGTTAGGTTATATGAAGGATAGTAATATCCAAAATTTTAATTTTTTGGACACAAAAAAGATAGGAAAATGAAGGAAGATATGAAAACCTATGGAAATATCCTCTTGGTGTCTACCCTATGAGAGGGGGTTAGGCATCGAGGGGATGGAGAATGGAAAGGGGGAAGGATTCTGAAAGTGGTGCTTGAAGAGGTGACAAATATGAAAATTCATCAAATAACTACCATGGGAAACAATAAAAGGACTAATGTAATCCCAAATCAATCACACCCATTACAAAAGGAGATAAGAAAAACATAAAAGAGGTTAGAGAACAAATTGAATTATCAAGAAAAGTGAACATGACAAGCCCAAATGGAGAAGAGAGAAGATAAAAATAGATCATCAAGAGAGAAGAAAGACACTTTAGAAGGATGGAAATTATGGAGAAGATGATAATTAAGTGGGCCAATGGGGGTGTTGTTGAGCATGCCAAAGTGGGTGTTGCCAAAGGAAAATAGAAAGAGAGTAAAGAATAAGAATGGAAGACCCTAGAGAAATCAAATTTATGCTAGGAAAAAGTAGGACAACTTATAACCAGTTTAAAGAGGAACATTTATGATTATGGGGAATTTAGAAGGTTGTTGTTGGGACCTTGCAATAACACAAAGACTCCAATCCTACACCAACCCTCCAAAAGTCCTACCATTAGACTAAATATATCAAACCTAACCATTAACCTAGATGATATATTTATGAAACTTATAAAAACCCCAGAGAAGGCTCCATATATTCAAGCAAAACATTTAGAAGTGTTAGTTAATAGAAGCATAAGGAAATTAAAAGAAGAAGAAATAAGAAAAATTAAGGAGAAAATATTGAATTTGAGTAAGGAATTATGTTCACTAACGAATAAAAAGTCACTAACAAATAAGAAAGTGAAACGATATCTTGAGGAATGAAAAACCCTCAACCAAGACCCATCCCATAAGCTATATAAGAGTAGAAGAAATTTGAAAGAAGAGATACCACAAAGTAAAGAGACAAGAGAGAAAGAAGGAAAAGAAGTAGATTGGGAAGAGATACTTGGGAAATAATACTTTGATGTAAAGTAAGCAAGAGATAAGGGTAGAGAAAAAAATCCCCATACTGTTAGGAATGTAAAGAAAAAAAAGGAAGAAATGAATAGTTTACAAATCCAAAAACTTAAATTATAAGTAAGAATAATATGGAATCATCGATCAAAATCCCAGTCTTTGGAATAGATACAAAAAAATATGCAAAACATATACTCCTATTAGAATCTATGTGGGAAATATAGGACATTGATGAGGATAAACCAAAGTTATTAGATTTTGTATCTTCATTAAGGAAAGTAGTATTAGATTGGTACAAAAAGACCTACCCGAAGCATGGGAAAATTTGGAATGAAGTAAAACAAGAGTTCCTAAAAAAATTTGACACTCCAGATATCCATACAAAGTGATAGAAAAATGAGGGACCTAGTGCAAGGAGAGGAAGAATTGGTGAAGGCCTATGAAAAATATTTAAGGAAGTCTACCACAAATTGGAGGAACCCCTAACAAAGTAACAAAATTTTGAATGGTTCATGTTCATACTACAAAAAGATATAAGAGAAGCCTTATATGGAAGAATATTTAATACTTACACAGACTTGGTTACAATGGCATACTATATAGAAGCCCATACATAGCGCAGACCCCAAAAAGATAACATAAAAGAGAATCTTGAGAAATTGTAATTGGTGGTAGAGAAACTAACCATAAAAAATGGAATTTTGGCAAGAGGAGACACAAAGAAAGGTAAAGAAAGTTGGTGCACATATTTTTCAAGGTAAGTTCATCTTTGGAATGATTTCCCTTAAGCCCAAGGAGAAATAATTGCATTAGCATTGCGTTTGGAATTGAAAAAGATATTAGCCAAAATAAGTATAGTATATTGTAGAACTTGCCAAGAATGGGCTAGTCACCTCACTAAGGATTGTCCTGCAAACCAATTTCAACTTTGGAATACAACAACTCATCCTAATCCAAGATTCTCTATGAACCACAACTATGACACATACATGGATGGGTAAAATTACAAACCCATGTCACACTTTATAAAGGAATTGTCCAACACAAACAAAAATTCTCAACTTTGACCACATAAAAGTGGTCTTTATGTTTTGAATTTCAAAATGACGTAAACTAATGAAATGTAGAACTCTTGATGGAGTTTATTCCTATAATTTTTCAATTTAAAAAAAAATTAATTTGATTATTTTCTATAAATTTAAGATTAGATTTTGAATTGCTGAAAATTTTGAGAAAAAGTGACATTGAGTTGACGTCAAGAAAAAAATAGAAAACAATTTAATTTTCCCCTGATTTTTTCCCAAATAGATAACTTCAATATCTAATGCATAGAAAAAAATTAATGTATATTTTCCTTGTAATAACGTGTTAAAGTCAAACATACCAGAATTTGATAATTTTTATTTGACGTTAAATATTAACGTGTTAAAGTCAAACATACTAGAATTTGATAATTTTTATTTGACGTTAAATATTGTCTAATTTTTTATCTTAAAAAAAAATTATACCCTTTTGGAGAGGATTCTTTCCTCTAGTGCACCATATATTTTTATTTATTTTTAATATGTTTTAGTATTTTTTTAATTTCTAATCAATCTCATTTTTATTTTAACAACCTACTTGCATTATTTAAAAAATATATATATATTAAGACTAATCAAAACATCCAAAAAATTATATATTTAGATTCTTGACTCTGAGCTCTACAAAAGAACATTTTTTAGTTTTTTGAAAAAAAATCATTCTAATTGAAGAAGTATCATGTTCAGGTGAAAAATTTCAGAAATTTTTGAAAAAAGATGAGGTGGCTGCCAACAAGGATGCCACATAAAAAGTTTTGGGTGAAAAGGTTTCAACTGAAACCCTTTCACCTAAAAACATACATGTAAATTGAGCCAAATTTTAAATCAACCAAGGAAAAAATTATGTTTTGTTGTTTCGAGGAGCAAAAGGGTTTTTCCCAAAACCTTATCTGCCATATATAGGCCACATAGTTTCAGGTGAAACTGTTTAGGGAAAAACTATTTCGCTTTGAACTATTTAGTTGGCTGAAAGTGTGGCACAGGTTTCTGCTTTTGTCTAGATATTAAAATGGCATATGTCAAGGTGTTAGGGTTAGAAATGGCAGATATCTAACAATTAAATGCAGATTTAATTAATAAACAAAGAAACTAAAACACACAGAATAAATTACGACACAGAGAATTTAACGTGGTTCACCCAATCCGGGCTACATCCACGAAACCACAATCATCCAATGATTTTATTATCTAGTGCAAAAACCTATTACAATCTTGTGAATAATCGCATTTTTCATCATATTGTAACCCCCATCCGAACCCCTTTTTAACAAGCTTAGAAGCTTCCAGATTAGGGTTCTACAAAATCGGGTTTTTTTTCTTTT
>VDFB02271358.1:904981329-905004349 GCA_007258455.2 Sequoia sempervirens
ACTGTCAAGAGCCTTTCTATCCAAAATCTCCCAGTCCTCATCAGACATTGCTGCGGGTTTCTTGGTTTTCCCTTCCAATGGCCGCCATAAATCCTTCTGATAGAGGTAGTCCTCCATCTGCATCTTCCATAACTGATAGTTCTTCCCATTAAACTTCTCAACCTTCTTACCCTCGTCTGCCATTACTCCCACTCAACCTTGAGACCTTCCTATAGATGATAATCGAAACACAACCCACTCTTATACCACTTGCTAGGGTTAGAAATGGAAGATATCTAACAATTAAATGTAGATTTAATTAATAAACAGAGAAACTAAAACACACAAAATAAATTATAACACAGAGAATTTAACGTGGTTCACCTAATCCGGGCTACATCCAGCAAACCACAACCATCCAATGATTTTATTATCCAGTGCAAAAACCTATTACAATCTTGTGAATAATCGTGTTTTTCATCATACTGTAACCCCCATTTGAACCCCTTTTTAACAAGCTTAGAAGCTTCCAGATTAGGGTTCTACAAAATCGGGTTTTTTTCTTTTTTCATTGATTTTTCCCTTTTTCGGTGACGACGCGAAAAAGTAGGAGGATCAGTCATTGATACATGTCAGGGTGTATAGTATAGCATGATCAGTTGCCACATGCCAAGATGAAGAATAAAAATAGAAACAAAAATCAAGCATGGAATATGAACACAATCACAACAAAGTGATTTACCCTGAAAAACCCCAAACCAGGGAAAAACCAGCAATCAAGATCTTCATGTTAACCCTCAGTCCCAACTGGCTGAGCTTGGAGGCTTCAACCAGCCACACATACAATGGAGTCACCAAGCCATTATATAGACTTCCATACATGCAAAACCATGGGCTCAAAACCACTTATGGTTAATCCACTAACTTTAACCCAAGAGCTAGTTTAACCCAACACAAGGGACTTGGGGAAAGGCCCTTTATATGATGCAAGTTATAGACAACCACCTTGGAGAGATAACAAAGGTTCTTATGCATTGAAAAATAACCCATTGCAAGATTGCATGGGAGATAATAGGCAATCAAACTATAGAGGATGAAGAGAATACGATAGAAACAACCACCAAAGAAGTGATGTCACATGCTATAATTACGAAAGGATAGGTCATTATGCTACAAAAATTTTGGGAAGAAAAGAAAAATAAACTTCTATTTTATGGAGATGATTCTCACGACATATTCAAATGTGGTAAAGCACAACAATATTATCAAAATACATTACACTCCAGAAGCGATTACTTGAAATACCATAAATGAGCCAAATTAATCAAAAGAATACTACTGAAAGAAATTAAAAGTTTTCAAAGAATGGTTCAATGGTTATTTGATACATCAAATGAAGAATATTCTAATAAAGAACAACAAATGAAAAATAAGAAAAATAAAATTAAAATGAATAAAAATAAGGTTATAGTACTGACTAGACAAGGAACTGATACTAGAAAGAATAAACAATGAGAAACTGAAGAAGTTAGTGAGGAATCAGACTTGAAAGAAGAGGACTATGATTACTTCTAGTCAATAAAACAACAATCTGATAAGGTAGTAGAAAGAGATAAACAATAAATTATATAACAACAAAAATATGACAAAACATGTTCTTCAAAAGAAGAAGTGATGATGCTAAACAATTTAGCCTCTTTAGCCTAGAAAAATGACCTCTTAGTTAAATTAAAATAGCTAGGAAAATATTGGAACAAACAAAAACAACAAGTCCAACTTGTAGAAGACTAGAATTGAAAGAATGGCTCTCTTTTAATTGCCGCACACATCAATAATATTAAACTCAAACATGTGATGGTAGTGTATAAGGGGAATAATGGGAAGTGATTAAAGAACACAATTAAAGCAATTATGGTTAGAAAACATCAAGAACCCACAAGATAAAGATCAATTAAACCCATTAACCAATGAAGTTGAATGCTAATTAATCAATCAATAAAACACAAATCAAGAATCTAAATCTAATTAAGGATCAATTATTCAAAGAAAACAACTAAACCTAGTACTCCATTATATGGAATGATGCCAATTTATGATGTGGATTTCTCAATTATGTATAACCCATGTTGCAAAAGCTTGGTTGATGATGATCTTGATTCACAAATGCTCAAAAATACTCTCAAAATAATATCAAGTTCTCACATAATTATGAATGATTTCAATGAAGGAGATGACTTGTTTTATAGAATTCTAAGAGATTTGATCAACGATGGAGATCAGGCGATGAGATTAGATCAAGAGATCAATGGTGGAGGATTAATGAGATCTTCAGCTAATTGAAAAAAATAAATTTGATATATTTTGGAGGGAAGATATTTTGAAAAAGGAAATTCCCTTTATTGAAAATAGTATATGCCACATGCAAGTTGGAGGAAAAATAGTAATTAAATAATTAAGAAATTATTTAATTGTGAGGTGAGAGGAAAATTAGGATTTATTTAAATAATTAAAATGTGTGCAAGAGGGAAAATTAATATTTAATTAAATAATTAAAACTATTTAATCAAAGTGGAGAGATATAAATTTGAATTTAATTAAATAATTCAAAATTATTTAAAAGAGGGAAATTGATGAATTTTAATGAATTAATCAAATAATATTAATTATTTAATTAATAGAGGAAAATAATGAATTTAATCAAATAATTATGAATTATTTAATTCAAATTGAGGAATCAGAAGATAATGAGGAAAATGATGTAAATAGGCTAATTATGAGTGTGTGATGCATTCAGACAATTTTAGATGTCTACAGGTAGACCTAGGTGCATACTTAAACATTATTCTGACAACCACTTGGGAGAAGTTAGGAAGACCCAAGTTAATCAAAACACCAATGGACATCGGTTTGGTAGATGGATTTGGTATGGAAACTTTAGGAACATGGAAAAATGTGGAAGCAAACATTAAAGTATTCAAACAAATTATTGATTTTGAGGTAGTTGAGATGAAGGAACCATTTAAAAATTTTAGAGCATTGCTAGGCTTGAGATGGTTTTCCAATTCTAATGGGATAGTAGAATCTAGAAAGGAAGAGATATCTTTTGCGGATGACAATAAGATAGTACATATCCCAATAGAAGAAAGGGAAGACAACATATGTAGAAGAAATTTAACAAGAAAGAGAGGGAGAAGATCCAAGAAATCTCTATTCTATCTCAAAACTTCCCACCACAAAAGAAGAAGATCCCAATAGCTTTGGATAAAGTGACCTCGATAGTGACAATAACAGTATTGATAGTGAAGGAGTTCTAGATGCATGGATGCAAGGAGAATAGAAACTCACTTCTCGAAAGGTATATGGGTTCCAAAAAGAATTTATGATACTCCACAAACCCATAAGCCTTCCATAAACTACCACAAACACAAGGAAGATATAACAAATGGAAAATTCCAACAAAAAATCACCAATCCCACATCTCATGGCCATATCCAAGGTCAAAATACTCACTATGCCAAAAACCAGTAACCACCAAAAAATAATAAATTGGCCTAAGATTAAGTATGGAAACAAAAAATCAATAACACGTAGTAGAACCAATCATGTTAAGATAATTACAAATTTAACATTCAGGTTTAATTATAAGCAAGCACCAGGTAGGCTTGATTTTGAACGTCAATTTCCTCAACGTAAACCTAAAAATATAAAAAGGCATCAAAAATATTACACAATTCGAAAAGCACAACTCAACTCATAAAGTTAGAACATAATAACTCACCAAGAAAAAAGAGAATTAGGAAAATAATGGGTAGAAAAATGCAGGAAGATGAGAAAACTACTACACCATTTAATACATTCAACTCACAAGAAAATTATAAATACATCACTCATTCTTCCCTTCTTACTTAGTGTTTATTCTAATCTTGCAAAACCTCGTGCACCTAGACTACTAAAAATCAAACCCTAAGCAAGCTATCAATCCACTGCAAATTTTAGCTTCCAAAAATGGTCTCACTTATCCTCGTTGACATTTCTTAGAAGCCTAAGCCAAAATACAAAATATTTCCTTACAAAGCAATGGAGACTAACCTGATAGGAACATTCTTTAAGGTACCCATAGATGTCATCTACATAGAAGACATCCAAAAATATACCCATACACCCCTAAAAGAAATAGATCACATTAAGTTTGAAGAACTAAAGAACACCGTACTGCAACCAAACACACAACAATATATGCCACAGTATAAGAATATCTTAGAGAAATGACTGGATGTTTGGAAGGAGTTTCTAGACTTCATGGTGTAAGAAGAGTGGGTCCGAATTATATTGAGATGATTCCATGATGAATATCTCTACCTGGACTGGCCCTATAGAATCATAAAAAATTCCATCAAAGCAGTGACAGGCCTATGGGCACAAGGAGAAATACCACCAAAGAAGGCTATCAAGAATACAAAGGTCACAAGGTTAACCAGAGCAACATATGTTAGTTGAAGCCTCAATGCCACCAAAATAACCAAGTTGGCACTCAAGTATGCCACCATGGGCATCACCTACAAAGTATATTACACAAACTGGGAGGACTTTGCTAATGCCACCACCATTTATGTAGCCTACCAGATGGTAATGGAAGGAAAGGACATTGACCTATGTGAGGTTATGTGGCAGGATCTCCTAGAAAACATTCAATGCACCAATCAATCACATTATCAATTCAGGTATGGGACCTTACTAATCTGTCTCACCTTCTACTTTATATGCAAGAACTCCTAACCTTTGAGGGAAAAATTTAGGATGCCACTCGATCGGTTGCAACCCAAATATAGGAGCATGTTAATCACTAAATCAATATGCCACATCCTACACTACAACCTATTAAGGTTTCTTCAAATCCTTTTAATAGAAGTTACAGGTTAGGGAACACATCTCTTATGAGGCGGTCTGCAAGTACATCAAAGATATCATCTTTGTAGTCAACGAGAATATACCTTCATGGAGGAAATCAAACTTGGGACAATCTGTATATCTCAACTCCTATACGAGGCGACAAATGCAAATATCCACTCCTATTCTTCCACACTCCTCAGCCTCCCCAAGGGCCCGCAAGCTGAAAAATTCACAACCTATCGAGAGTACATGCATAATTTGGCTAAGAAGAAATAAGAAGAACACTTCGAGAAAAACAAGGATAAGTTGCATGAGAAGTGGGGTCTACTTAAGCAAGAGACAAAAGAACAAAGTACATCCACTCCCAAAGGTTCAAAAGTGTAAAATTCCCATTGCTCAACTCTAAAATTTCTCCTCTGTTTTATCACAAGTGAATTTAAACTAATTTCCAAACACATAGTGATAAAAAAATTCTTTTCAAAACAAGCTAATATGCATAATTGATATAACAATAATTCATCTTTCTCATTTCATTCAACAAAATGTACAATATTTCCAAAGAAATTATTTCATAATTTAGATACAAAACACATTTTCCATCTTTCAAAGAAATAGATACAAGAAACATACATAGCTCATTTGAGCTTCATTGGCACTAGAAATACAAATGATCTAGGAAATACCCCTTCAAATATTGGTTCACCGACTGAGAGGAGAAGCATCACTCAAGCACTTTTTCGCCATCCACGAACTAACTACGGTCCCTTGCACATCTACCACATATGGTAAGATGGCCCTATCCTTCAACGAAGAGCTTTGGTCTAGAAACCTCAAAATACTAGCCAATCCTGAGTTGGTGTGGTGTTGTGTCCTACATAACTAGAACTTTACCATATAATGTCTATATTCTACATGTGTGACAATCCTAGACTAGTATGCTAAAAGGTAACACAATGAACTAATAGTGTAACCAGTGGAAAATTACACCACTTTGGCCAAAGCATTCATCACCCCTAATTCAGAATGGACGTCACACACTCATCCACCATTATAGCTTAATTTGTTATGACCATTCATATTCTATGCATTTGCTATCCCCTTCATTGGATTCAACCTAATCCCAAGAATAATCTATATACTCTAAGTTCACTATGACTCATCTAATAGGTAAAACATGTGTTCCATAATCTACCAAATCAAATCTAGCTTTAGTTATATGGACTCCACTCTATTGAAGTACTTAGTACTATATATATACACTCACTCCTTAATATGGAGTACACACAAACACTCAAGAAATAGAGATTCCATACTATAATCAACAAGTGACTTTCAATTTCACATAGGTTGAAAACAATCTTTCCCTAAAAACATATTACGTTTTCCAAATAAAAATAAGTAATTCACAAAACCATTCTAAAGTCAATCAAAGCATAAAAGAGTAAGATTTAACATGCATGTAAGTGCAAAGCTCCAATTCGAAGTAGCTAGTTTCCAATCCTAGACTCCTCAAATCAGCTTTCAACTTAGCAACAATCACTCCCACTCTTCCCAAATACCCTCAATAAAAGTCTTGTGAAACCTCTCTCAAAATCTCACACAAAAACTCAGAAGAATAGAGTAGCTCTCAAAAAAATAACAACAAAATGCAAATATATGTCCCTTTGAGGTAAAGAATGCCTCTATTTATACACAAAAAACATCTACAAGCTAGAAATAGTGTAAAAGAATCGACACTTCTCAGTTCAATTGATTCAACTCAGCAAAGTGAAGAAAAGGTGACAACTTACAAACTTAAGAATAAAAAAAACTACACAACAAGTTGCTTTATTCATGGACAACAAGAATACAATTTAGAAATGCAAGGTAAATTATTACACACGTTGACTCTTTTTATGCCAACTTCTAATTGACTTATTCTCCCATTCAATTTGGCTTCCATCACTGTACATAGCTCTTTAACATACTTCTAAAGGTATGCAGTTATTTGGTGTTTCAAATAAAAGATTAAGCCAAAGATTTTAAATGCATTTGAAATTTCCTTCAATACTTTTGACTACTCCTTATAACCTTTTCTACATGCCTCTTATAGTGTTGCATACATTTTTCATAACATGGTAACACTTATGAAATGTTTACAACGTTGCCTCTTTGCGTGCTACACATTATTGCTGCACTTTACATTATTTAAGATATGTGCTATACATTATATCATGCATAGTATGCAAAGTGCATTAAAACATCAACACTTAATATATAATCAACACTTATTCAAACATTATAATATATCAATAATAATATATATATGTGTAGTATATATATTTCAATTATACATATATACGTATATATATATTAACTTATACGATTATAAATATATGTCATTCAATATTCGAATGTGTAAACTTATATTCATTTATTTCCAAATTAATATCGCACATGTATATATATATACATATGTATATTTATATATATATATTATACTTGTATGGACATTGCCTTCACGTCAATACATACACGTATATCAATATATACACATATACATATATATTCATCGTATATTACCTTAAAAAAATTCAATATACACAATTACAATAACATTGACTGAAATATATACACTAAATATATGTATATACATGTCGCTTTGTCCATTCGATGCTCCCATGCATATGGGTAATCCATCCATAAGCATGCATAGATACGTCTATCTATGTATACTTATGTACGTATTTACTCATGTGTATGAGTTCATCGTAGGCATGCATATATGTATGTATATATACATCCTATGTATATATCTCATCGATTATACTCATAAAGAAGTACTCATAAATACAAAGAAACTCAAACACTTAAATCAAGCATGTTTTCATAATCCAACCAAAACCTCTCCTTGTTCACAAAAAACCTAACCAAGGTATCTTAGCTTTTTCCCATAAATATTGAATTGACTTGACCTATCTAAAAGTGAGCGTGTGAAAGATCAGTTAGGCTCATTAAGGGTTACTAGACCAAATACTCTTCTCCTGAGTGATACTTCCCCTCCCTTCCGGAGGCGTGAACCTATACTTGCAACCAACTTGGCATATTTGCAATGTTATTCAACTGATCACAAAATAATCATTTGCATTATATATTCTATAGTCAGAATTAAGACATATATAACATCAATTTGAATCAACCATTTATTCATTATATTTCGTAAGATTCATACAAACAAGGTACAATCACATTTATTTCCATCAAAGTTACAAACACACTCATATATGCAAGTATTTCATCTATCTAGGTAATAGTAACTACGTAAATACACAACAAGGTGTAACATATCCCCCCTTGTGAATCATCATCCCTGATGATCTTTTGTAGAAAACATAGATATAAAGCATAAAACATAACACATAAATATTATTTTTGAGAACTCTCAAAAGCATGTAAAACATGTGGAAACTTTTGCTCTATTTCAACATAGTCTTCCCAAGTAGCAGAATCTCTTGCGTATTGGTCCCACTAGACTTTTCACTATAGAACCTCTCTGTTATGTAAGCAAAGCTTACACATTTCAAGCACCTTACTAGTTTCAATTGTTACCACTCTTGGGTCCTGTACCTGTAAAGCATTCCAATCAATGACATGATTGTCACCTGGTATATACTTCTTTAGGTATGAGACATGAAAGACATTATGCATCCGAGCAAGAGCTGGTGGCAATGCAATTCAGTAAGCAATAGGATTTACTTCCTCTAGAACCTCAAATGGACCTACGTATCGCGAAGCTTGTTTGGATAACTTCCCAAACTTGATGGAACTCTTTTGAGGTTTTTCTCTCAACAACACCTTTTCCCCTACTACAAACTTTCTAGGTACTCTTTTAGAATCTGCATAGCTTTTCTGCCTATCATTGGCTTCAACTAGTAAGCTTATCCCAGTTTATAGGAGTTCAACATTTTTGACCATACAATGCTTCAAAAGGAGCCATCTTAATCGCAAAATGATAGGAATTTTTATATGAAAAATCCACTAAAGGTAAGTAATCTTTCCACTTGTATTGTTAATCCATGCAATACATTCTCATTAGGTCTTCTAATACTTGATTCACCCTTCCAGTTTTCCCATCCATCTCTGGATGATATGAAAAACTTATATTCAATTGAGTTCCAAGTGAGGAAAACAAGGTTTTCCAAAACCTAGATGTCACACGAGCATTCCCGTCTGAAATAATCTTCTTAGGAATCCCATGTAATCTAAACACGTCTTGAACGAATTTTTGAGCTATGACATTGTGCTTATTCCTTGACATAGGAAGACCCTACACAAAGTCCATACTAATGACTTGCCACTTCCTCTCAGGAACATCATGAGGATACAAAATACCTATTGGGTGATGATGTTCAACTTTCACCCTTTGAAATTCTAAGCATCTTTCCACAAATCTAGTAGCATCTCCTTTCATCCCTTTCCAGAAATATAATGGCTTCACATCAACCATCATCTTAGTCACACCTGGGTGTCCAGAATATGGTGCTTCATGCACTTCTTTCCACATCAGATTTCTCAACTATTCAAAATTAGGGACATAAATTCTTCCTTTAAACCTTAGTAATCCATTAGGTTCAAATTGAAATCCTTCATACCTTGCATCTTGCATATTATCCATGAGTGCTTTCTTAATTTTTTCATAGTACTCGCCACCCTTATATTTCTACAATACTTGTCCCTTAAAGTCAGTTTGAATGGATACCATTGAGGAGATATGCATTCTATGACTTAGGGCATCAACAACCCGATTCTATTTTCCCTTGATGTAATTGATATTGAAGTCATAATCAGATACCAACTCTAACCATCTCCATTATCATGCATTTAGATTGGGTTGGGTAAACAAATACTTAAGACCATGTGATTAGTCTTTAGTTCAAATGACTTTCCAAGCAAATAATGTCTCCGCATCTGCAATGCATGGACAATTGCTGCTAACTCCAAATCATGTGATGCATAATTTTGTTCATAGGGCTTCAACTTTCTTGATTCATAAGCTATGACCTACCCTTCTTGCATTAGTCCTCCACCTATCCCTTATCTTGACACATCCGTGATGACAGTGAAGTCACCCTCTAGATCTAGTACCTTCAATATCAGAGCCGTAGTCAACTTCTCCTTGAATAGATCAAATGCTACTTGACATTTTTCCATCCACTCAAACTTCTTTCCTTTCCTTTGTAATGAAGTAGAAGGAAAAGCTATCATGGAAAAGTTTGCAACAAAATTTTGATAGTAGCTTGCCAAACCCATGAAACTTCTAATCTTTAGTACGTTCTAAGGTATTGGCCATTCTAGCACCGCTTTTATTTTAGCTGGATCCATTGAAATTCCCTCAACCGAAATTATGTGTCCCGGATAGTGCACTTTCTCCTGAAAAAAAGTACACTTAGAGAGTTTCCATACAACTTATGTTCTCTTACTGCTGAAGAACTATCTCTAAATGTTTGCAATGCTCCTCTTCATTCTTGGAATAAATTAAGATATCATCCAAGAATACTAAAACAAACCTATCCAAACAATCCCTAAATACATTGTTCATCAGGTTCATATATGTTGCAGGTGCATTAGTAAGTCCGAAAGGTAGGACTATGAACTCATAATGCTTGTATCTAGTTCTAAAGGAAATCTTGAAAATGTCTTCATCTTTGATTCTCAGTTGATGGTAACCTAATTGCGAATACATTTTTGAAAACACAACCACTCCTTGCATCTGATCAAAAAGATCATTGATACATGGCAATGAGTACTTATTCTTTATCATAGCTTTGTTAAGCATCTAATAATCAATACACAAGCGCAGTGTTCCATCCTTCTTCACAAAGATCATTGGCTATCCCCGGGGTGAAACATTGGGTCTTATCAATCCCTTAGATAACAAGTCCTCCAATTGTGCCTTGAGTTCCATTAATTTCATAGTAGTCATTCTATAAGGTACCTTGGATATAGGTTCAAATCTTGGTACAATTTCAATGGAGAAATCAAATACCCTCTTGGGAGGTAATCCAGGTAACTCATCTAGAAATACGTCTACAAATTTCCATAAAATTGGATATTTCTCCATATCCATTCCTCCAGATTCCACCATTTCTCCTTCTTCAATCTCAAGAGAATCTTATGGTACACAATCCATGACATTATCTTGAGGAGTGACTTCCTTGGATTCTTCTATTTTAACTGCAAATAGTTGGAAACCTTTCTTTTTCACCCTAAGCATTTGCATGACAAAAATTTGTCACAACTTAATCTCTCTTGGTGTTCCTTGCAACGTCACCCAATTTACTAGATCATCTAGACACTCTACTACCTTGGAATGACAATATACTTTGGCTATATGTTTCCATACCCAATTCATTCCTGGAATGACATCATAAGATCCTAAGGGTGCTATGTACAAGTTTACTTCAATTGAGAAACTAGGAAGTTCTACCTTGGCTTCAAACAAGCATTGCTTCATCGTTGCTCTAGTTTGGTTTGCATACTCAACAACCCAAGAATTTTCCATAAATCCAAATTTTCTAGATATTTGATTAGCTACTCTAGGTGAAGCAAAGTTTTCTATTGCTCTAGTATCAATAAGTACATAAATAGGTATTACCAAACAAAATACTTGGAGTTTCCACTGGTGTGACCTGATATTTAGCTTATCAATTGTGCAAGGATGCATGGATCTTTTGTTGGAATGCAGTTCATTATGGAGGAAGAGAATTTCCATGCTTTGAGATCCTAAAGGTTTGTTGGGGGCATTGAGCATCATAATGATCCCCTCCACAAGTAAAGCATCCTTTTACTAGTCCATTCCTTTTCACAGTCTTGTTAGAATTACTAACATTTCCTCCAACATTGTTGAAGTTGTTATTTCCTCAAAAATCTCTATGAGATCCATTATCCCCTTGCCTTTGACAATCTTGTGCTCCATTAGAATTCTTTGGAACCTAATTCACTTGAGACCCACCAAAATTCTTTCAGTTCCTATTCTCCCAGTGGATTGAAATGGCTTTGAGCTTCTGCTCTTTCTTGGTTTCCTTTTCATATACTAGATCCATATTGGTTGGACCATGTACATCCACTTCACCACCTATTGAGCTATTCAACCCCATGATGAACTTTCTAATTCAAAATGTTCATCCTTTTGGTACATTGGCATGTACTTCAAAAGACAAGTGAACCTTTCCCAGTATTCATTCATCGACATATCACATTGCTTCAAATTTTGGAAATCAGTAAGCTTTTTGTCATAAAAGAGTTGGGATAGCCATCTTTTCTAAAATATTTCAACAAACTCATTCCAAGTTAAATTTAGGGAACTAAGACCAAGTTCCATCTTTTTGTTCATCCACTAGTTAGAAGCTTCTCCTGCTAACTGGAAAGCACCCCAAACAACTTTGGTGACCTCAAAATAGTTTCTGAAATTCCAAAAAAAATTTCCATTTGAATTAACCAAGCCTTAGCCTCATCTTCGCTATGCTTCCCTCAAATTTTGGCGAGGTAACTTTTCTCATATCCTGGACAACTCAATTGTTACACATTTTCTTTTGCTACTTTCAGATTTGGATAGAGATTCTTCTTCCCTATGTTGAATTGATTGGTTAAGGTGATGAGATTTCTCTCCTTCATCCGTATTAGGTATTTCTTCCTCTTCACCGAATGAAATTTCCTACTCTTCTTTTTCTTTTCCTTTCACTTCTTGTTCAAGTTTTTCTATCCTTGCCCTAGTTTCGTCCATGAAGGCAAAAATGTGGTCCAACTTGGTTTCAGTATTATTTGGACCTTGTCCAACTTCTTGACTTTCTCCAAGATTAGTCCTCGTTCTCACCATCTTTTCAAGAAAAAATTATACCTGAAGGTTCATCTATATTAGCTCCTACAATGATTAATTAATATATTAAAAACTTTTCAAAGGAGCAAACATTCACATACAAGAAATTCTATTTTTCTCACAAGTTTTGATTTAGAAAATAACTTTTCATTTAATCATAAGGATTTCAATTTCCTTTCATTTACATTGAATGACCATTCAAGTAGTCAAGAAGGGTGTATCCATCAGATTCAATCTCAGATACATAGCTCAATGGGGTATACCCCTCAGATTTTTGTTCATCTCTTATTTGCTCTTCTCTATCCCAAAAAGGATAGCATCCCTCAGATGTATCTTCTAATACATAATTTCAAGGTACATAACCATCTGACTTGCCACTTGAGGCTATGACAGTTATTTCAGCCATGGGTAAAACATGAGGGTCTCTAAATAACATAGCTAGACTGATGCTACATCTTAAGGGAATATCCCTAGAAAGTGATAGTGAGTCTGATTTTGCCGGTGAGACAAAAGATAAATAGTTAGTTAGTTAGTCTGATTTTGAAAGTGATTGTCTCGGTATCACTTATCCAAATGGCGTTGTCATAGTTAGTTCCCTCTATGGTATGAACAAGGGCTTCCTTTTCCTTCTTGGCCCTTAGGTAGCACTGATTATCAATTATTGAATTTCTTGTAGTTAACCTGAGACACACCATCTCGGCATAATAATTTTATGAATATTAGATTCACATAATGTTGGAAGGGAAAACATAGCGAGCACATAGGTTCTAGAGCTAAACCTGGTAGCTTTGATACCACGTGTAACATGCCCATTTCTCAACTCTAAAATTTATCCTATGTTTTACCACAAGTGAATTTAAACTAATTTACAAACACATAGCGATAAAAAAATTCTTTTCAAAAAGAGATAATATGCATAATTGATATAGCAATAATTCATCTTTCTCATTTCATTCAACAATATGTACAATATTCGAAAGAAATGATTTCATAATTTAGATACAAAATACATTTTCCATCTTTCAAAGAAATAGATACAAGAAACATACATAGCTCATCTAAGCTTCATTGACACTAGAAATACAAATAATCCAGGAAATCCCCCTTCAAATCTTGGCTCGTCGACTGAGAGGAGAAACATCACACAAGCGATTTTTTGCTATCCACAAACTAATTGCGCCCCCCACACATCTACCACATATGGTAAGATGGCCCTACCCTTTGATGAAGATATTTGGTTTGGAAACCTCAAAATACTAGCCAATCCTGAGCTGGTGTTGTGTCCTACATAACTAGAACATTTCCGTAAGTGTCTATATTCTATGTATACGACAATCCCAAACTAGTATGCTAAAAGGTAATAAAATGAACTAACAGTGTAACCAGTTGTGAATTACACCACTTTGGAAAAAGTATACATCACCCCTAATTTGGAATGGACGTCACATGCTTGTCCACCATTCTAGCTCGATTTGTTATGATCATTTATATTCTATGCATAGGCTATCCCCTTCATTGGATTCAACCTAATCCCAAGAATAACCTATATACTCTAAGTTCACTATGACTTATCTAATAGGTAAAACATGTGTTCCATAACCTACCAAATCAAATCTAACTTTATCTATATAGACTTCAGTCTATTGAAGTACTTAGTACTATATATATACACCCACTCCTTAATATGGAGTACGTACAAAAAATCAAGAAATAGAGAGTCCATACTATAATCAACAAGTGACTTTTGATTTCACTTAGGCTGAAAACAATCTTTCCCTAAGAACATATTACGTTTTCCAAATAAAAACAAGTAATTCACAAAATCATTCCAAAGTTAATCAAAGCATAAAAGAGTAAGATTCAACATGCCTATAAGTGCAAAGCTCCAATTCAAACTAGCTGGTTTCCAATCCTAGACTCCTCAAATTAGCTTTCAACTCAACAACAATCACTCCCACTCTTCCCAAATATCCTCACAAAATATCTCAATAAATTTTTTGAAAAACCTCTCTCAAAATCTCACACAAAAATTTAAAATAACAAAGTAACTCTTAGATAATAACAACAAAATTTAAGTATGTGTCCCTTTGAGGTAAAGAATGCCTCTATTTATATACAAAAATCAACATCTACAGGCTAGAAATAGGGTAAAATAATTGACACTTCTCAGTTCAATTGATTCGACTCAACAAAGTGAAGAAAAGGTGGAAGCTTACAAACGTAAGAATCAACAAAATTGCATATCAAGTCACTTTATTCATGGAAAACAAGAATACAATTTAGAAATGGAAGGTAAATTATCACATAGGTTGACTCTTTTTATGCCAGCTTCTAATTGACTTATTCTCCCATTCAATTTGGCTTCCATTGTTGGACAAAGCTCTTAAAACAGACTTCTAAAGGTATGCAACTATTCATAATTTGGTGCCACATAAACTTCTTACGTGCTATTTGGTGTTTCAAATAAAATACTAAGTCAAATATTTTAAATGCATTTCAAATTGCCTTCAATACTTTTCACTATGTCTTATAACCTTTTCCATGTGCCTCTTATAGTAAAGTGTACATTTTGCATAGCATGGTAACACTTAGGAAATGTTTATAGTGCTGCCTCTTTGCACGATACACATTATTGTTGCACTTTACATTATTTAAGATATGCACTATAAATTATATCATGTATAGGATGCTCTTTGCATTAAAACACCAACACTGAATATATAATCAACGCTTATTCAAACATTATAATATATGAATAATATATATATATATATATATATATATATATATTTCAATTATACACATATATACATATATATATACATATAACTTAACATGTTATTATATGTATATGTATACATATATACATACACACACACATATATATTAACTTATACGATTATAAATATATGTCATTTGATATTTGAATGCATAAACTTATATTCATTTATTTCCAAATTAACATTGCACATGTATATATATACATTATACATATGCATATTTATATATATTAATATACTTGTATGGACATTTCCTTCACATCAATATATACACGTATATCAATATATATACACATATACAAATATATTCATCATATATTACCTTCAAAAAATTAAACATATACACAATTGCAATAACATCAACTAACATATATACACTAAATATATATATACATATATATATATATATATACATGTCTCTTTGTCCATTCAATGTTCCCATGCATATGGGTAATTTTTCCATAAGCATATACTTATGCACGTATTTACTCATGTGTATGAGTTCATCATAGACATGCATATATGTATGCATATATACATCCTATGTATATATCTCATTGATTATACTCATAAAGAAGTACTCATTACAAAGAAACTCAAACACTTAAATCAAGCATGTTTTCATAATCCAACCAAAACTTCTCCTAGTTCACAAACAACCTAACACAGGTATCTTACCTTTTTCCCATAGCTATTGACTTGACTTGACCAATCTAAAAGTGAGTGTGTGAAAGATCAATTAGACTCATTGAGGGTTACCAAACCAAATACTCTTCTCCTCAGTGATACCTCCCCTTCCTTTCAGAGGCGTGAACCTATACCTAAAACTAACTTGGCACATTTGCAATGGTATTCAACTGATCACAAAATAATCATTTGCATTATATATTCTATAGTCAGAATTAAGACATATATAACATCAATCTGAATCAACCATTTATTCATTATATTTTGTACGATTCATACAACAAGGTACAATCACATTTATTTCCATCAAATTTAAAAACACACTCACATATACAAGTATTTCATCTAGCTAGGTAATAGTAACTAGGTAAATACACAACGAGGTGTAACAGGAAGGCTCCATATTGACACTTAATCATGAAACTCCCAAGCAACATATGAGGTTGGCACTTTATGCTTGGTGTAATTATAGGTGCCACTTGCCAACAATAGAGAAGTGGAATTGATCTTAGTGCTTACAGATTTCCAAATTTGGCAAGAAATTGAAAGATATTTTCTTACACAATAAATATAAATCTGATCCCACCACTAGAAATTAAATGAAAAATTATGCACTTAAAAAAAATCACCCAAAAATATTACCATAGGAGCCAAAATGGAGCCCCAAAAGTTCCCAAAATGAGAACAACTCAACAACACCCATGAGAATCTACATTTTATGGAAAAAAACTAGGTACAAAAGTAAAACCTGAACATACCCACTATGCAAACTCCATTCCTACCCAACCATGGGTGTTTGAAACTTACCCTCCAAAAGTAAAACTACAACAGAGAGGGGGGAGGAAAATTCTTAAGAGCTATTGGCATGATGAGATGTTGATGTCAATAGTTTGTGAGTTTAAATTTGATGGTTACTCGATCATCAAAATGGAATATTCATTTCTCTCCTTAATATGCTTTGTGAATGAAATATTCCCTACGAATATTCTCTTTGCAATAAATCTTCGGCGATATCAGAATACGTGATGGGATTTCGATATGTGGGTAGAATATGGCTTTTTGAGGCTAGAATATTCTATGTGTTAGTTTTAAAAAATTATCCAACAATGATGGTAAGTGGGTCTAATTGGTGGGGTTGTAGGGCCTGTGTGGCAGGAAAAGGCCTTGCCATGTGGCAATGCCTCTTGTGGTCTATGGGTTTGCAGTTCTGCAGTACATGTTGACGTAGGTATTGTGAATATTTGAAATATATATATATATATATATATTTTAAATCTGAAAATTTTAAAATAAAAAATAGATTTATTTATTTATTTTTACCTAGTGAAATATTTTTCCTTGCAAATTGTGAGTGAAATTGGTCAATTTTCTGCCATACAACTATACGGTTGTATGATTGGTTGTATGATCAAATTGGATGAGAAAACCTCTGATGCCTAGGGTCAAGTGCTCCAATTTTGGTGAATTGACAGTCGAGCTTGGGGTTTTTGGGCCTTCTAGACATAACGACAGGGGTGATTTTGGCCCAAAGTACTCCAAAAATTCATCTAATTCTTGAATCTAGTAACTCCTTCCCAACTTGAAACCCTTGTAAATCGAACAATATATGATGAAATTTGATGAAATGAAAGGAAAACCTAAATTTCTCTAATGCCCTAGATTCAATGGTGAGGTCCTTGAAACCCCAACTTACACCCAACAAAGTTTTCACACCAAGATTGGTCCCTTGGATATGGGAAGAAGTCTACAACATTGAAGCTCTAATACCATGTAGGAGTTTATGGTGAACTCCTCAACCCTCTAGGATCACCTGCAATATAATAATAACTTTCACAAGAGAGAAATGGTAGAAATATCAGGCTATGATTATGGATGCAAGATTTCCAAAATGAATTGTTATAATGTACATATGATACCTTGCTTATATAGGCAAGGTGAAATGAAGTACCAACATTAAATGACTATGTCATAATTAAATGACATGATCTAACATTAAATGACCTAGGACACAAGCATTAAATGCCAAAACATAAGATAAGATCTAGTGACAAATAAGACTAACTAGAAAGATTCCCTCCCAGGCCCTAAGTGGACTTAACATGTAAATAAGACCTAGATAGGTAAAACACCTATTTACACCAACAAGAACCCCCCTTATAGAGCCTCCACAAGGCAAAATTAGTATATTGAGGAAGATAATACTCACTACCACACCTCCCTAGAAAGAACAATAAGAAGAATAAGCAATAAAGGCCCTCCTACAGATGAGTGTGGATAAGAAACCAAAGCAGAGGAAAGAAATAACACAAAGGGAGGTTTCTCCACAAATAGTAGATATAAAATAAGAGGATCAAGTAACACCAAAGGAAACCTCTATCTTGGAGGACACAACCATCCCCAAAATTTCACCACTAGTAGATGAGGATCAACTATATAACAGTCTATTCCAAAAAGAATTCTTAGATATGACCCTCCAAAATATCCTAATATAGAAATTCTAAATAAATTGATCACAAAAAGGGAAATAATTAGATATATGGTAGCATTTAACATATCATCAAAGGACCTAATTGATCAATTCTCGGACTCCCTAATCACCATACTCAAAAAGAGAAGAGAAAAAGTAGCTAAGGAAGAGGAGAAACTAAAATATTTGGTCATTGGAGAATTATCCCTTGTAATCACACTTCTCCAAAAGCATAGGATAATAGAGATGCAAACCAAAGAGCTTTGATCTAAGCATAGGTTAGAAAAACTAATAATAGAGAAACTATAGATTGCTTTGTTATCCTTAAATTTGGTTGAGCTCAATTTGTGGGATAACCCCTATGAAACTTATCTATTTTGTCGTTCATGAGCTCTAAGCACGCAAACCAAGGTGAATTACATTGGTCCTCCTGCATGGTTCCCTAGCCTTGGGAAGTTATTTCAAATGTTTTCCCTTTTTGTTTCATCAAAAATTTCCGTTTGGTACAAGTTGTGAAATCTCAGTTTCTAGAGTTATAAAGTTTTTAGTACTTGTAGGAGCACTGAATTTTAGTGCCCTTGCAAGTCAAAATGCAAAAAATTAAAAAGTTGCAGGAGCTCAAAAATTTAGCACCCTTGCATATTGTCTTGTGCCTTATCCATTTTTTGGCAACTGTAGTGTCGATGAATTTTTGAGACTCTACAATTCAACTACATTGTTGAAGAATTTTTGAAACTCTACAACTGTAGTGTTTGGGTTTTCTCCTATTATGCAATTACAGTGTCGGGGTTTTTCCCCACCTTTGCATCTCAAACCACTAAGTCACATGGAGTAGCTTAAAAATTCAGTGCCCTTGCACTCAAGTGTCCTTCCCACATGCAGTAGCTTAGAAATTCAGCACCCCTACATCTAAAGTGAAATACCCCATGTAATAGCTCAAAATTTCTCCACCTTTACATCCAACATGCAATATCTCAGAATTTTTGAGCCATTACATCTAAAGTTTAATACTACATGCAAGAGCTCAGTTTTTCTCCACCTTTGCATTTGAATTGCCAAAGCATATGCAGTCACTCAAAATTTTCCCACCAGTGCATAAAATTCTTTTTTTTTCTAACACTAGAAACTATGAAAATTTTGCAACTACTCTTGCATACCATTCTGATCTTTTGTGTCTAAATTCTTGAGCAATTTTGATTTATTTCTTTCCTGTCATTGAGCTAGAAAGCCATGAAATGCAACCAGAAAGTTCTTCCCACCAAATCAGTTGTCTAGGAATATACATCCATAGTTTAGAAGGAATTTAAAGATAAAGCTTTCTCAGTAGCTTCAATGGAAAAAATGATAGTTATTCAACTGATTCTAGATAATTTAATTTTTTTTCTTGAAAGGCATTGAAAAGTGTGCAACACTATCAAGGGCTCAATCACATGAGTTCTTGTCATCTCCATAAATACTACAGGTCCCAATGTTAAAGAAGTTCAAGCAATCTAGAAGAAATATGAAGACTTCTTGGAGAAGGATGGTGGAGAAAGTTGAACGTTCCTTGATTTTCACTTAATTTATTTTTTAGTATCTTTCATGCTTTTTGTAATTAGTTCAAGGCAATTTACATGTCTTTTTCAGAATTGTAAATACATGTAACAACGAAGAAGTCCTCCAAAAATTTTGGGCTCCAATGTTGAATAAGTCAAAGTAGTTATTTCTTTCCTAGATTAGCTCTTTTGCTCTCATCTATAAATATGAGAGAGCTCATTTGTAATAGGAACCTTTAATCTTATGCAACAAAGTGCTGCCCAAATTGTGACTCAAATTTGCAACTTTGCGTTTAAATTGCAAGATCAAATTCAGTTAATAAAAGGAGGAAAATTTTGATTTCAACGTTCGTTCTGAATCAAGTTTGTATGAGCGAGAATGTAACAAAAAAAAAAACAAAAACAAACTAAATTTCATCTTAATTTGAGAATTTTGTAAGAATAACTTAAAAGTTTCTTAATTGTCCTAAGCCACATTTTAAAAAAAAAAAGCCTAAAAAATGAGTCATCTTACCTAAAATAAAATAAAAAGTTATACAAACATAAAATTTTACAAAGGAAATGCTCTTATACCCCATATACCTATATTATAACAGTGTTCCCATTTTAAAGAGGTGGTCGCTCATTGGAAAATAAATAGATTTTAAGGCTTAGCTTGGCCTCCTTTAAATTTTGAGGAAATTACAAGAGCAGAGCAATCACATGTATGTTTCTTAAACTTCGTCTGTAAGGAACTTATGTCTTTCTTGCTGATTTCTCTTATTGTTAATTGGATAAGAGGTGATTCATTCTTATGATTGGAAGAACATTCAAGATAGTTTATATAAACTTTGTGTTATATTGATTACTTGGAATTGTGTGATGTAAGCGTTTCTTGGTGAAATATTATCAAGACTTTGATCTTGGAGTTATTCACTTTGTGTTCGGATCCATTGGTGAAGCGAGTTGATAGACTTTGTGCTACAACATGTATCATTTGTTACTATAGAATTATCATAGAAGGTAGTAAGAAGACTTTGGGATTTTGTGTGTCTTCCAGTTACTTATAATATAGTTATATTGGTACTCTTTGATTACTCTTATGTTTAATCAAGAATATTGGTAATTATTGCTTAGGTAGATATTTAGAAGTGGAAAGCATTGTAGAATACTATCATGGAACATTGGAAATGTATTTTCTGAAAGAAGAGAAAATGATGAATGTAAAACCCCCTCACATGGTTAAAGCTACTGTAAATACTTAGTTTAGCATAGTTTACTTTTGTTCCAATAAGCAGTAAGAAGGGAGCCTCCCCTTTTAGAGAGGAGAGAACATTCTCATCATAATTGTGGTTGAAACTCCTATTTTGTAATTTGTGAAGGAATTACAAAATATTCACCCAACTTTCTCAAATGGTTCAACAAGAGATCAAGGAGGCCACATAAAAAGCTTATCCAAATTTGTGCAAGGAAGAAGCAAAACATAAAGAAAATTTTTTAGAGAAAGAACAATCTTCTCATCCCTCGTAGTCTGAAACACATTCCTCCTCCACAACCTATTTTATGTATTCCATTAAGGACTTGGAAAAACAAAAGAAAATACAAACAATGGAATCTTCACATCTCCTCCAACTTCCACTAGTGGGATCACAAAAAGATATTGGGAGCATCTCACCCCTACATAAATTCTAACTAGGGGACATCCTACAACAAATATCAAGAGAGGAAATATTGAAAAATCACGTGGAGAACTTCAATTAGTTGGAGGAAATAGTGAAGGATATCCAAATAAAGTTCCCACACATCCAAGGGGACTCATCCCAACCATTGGCAGTGCATTTGAAAACTTTGATAGATGGGGTGATCAAGGATACCCAAATACAAAAGAAAATAATGAGACAAGTTCAAGCAGAGCACCAAAAGGTTAAAATTGATGAGGAAAGGAATAAATGTGCTACCACATACTCTACCCTCGAGTCCTAGATCAACACATTAAATAATATTGAAGGGAATCTCAATGCAATTTACCAATTTTGTCTACAATTTCTAACAATGATAACTACATTTAAGGCCCAAATGGATCAATTGAAAGTTTAGATGTTTTAGGGAGCAACAATATATAATACCCTCCAAGATACTGATGATCAGTCCCAAGTGTAGATAGAAACACTACATGCCCAATTTCAACAATTACAAGATCCAATGGATAAAAGCTTGAAAAAATTCCACCAACTGAGAAAATTAGTAAGCCTAAGATTAGCACATATCATGAGAGTCCTCCAGGAAGCACAACAACTAGCACAAAAGATCCAAATTTCCCACACTTTTGAAGGAAAATTGGTTGCTACTGCAGATCTAAGTCCAAGATCAAGAACTACACTTAGCAAAACACAATGGGAGAATTTTTTTTCTAAGCTAAAGGAGATATATAAGGATATTCTTCCAGTAGATTGGAGTTGACTTGATGACAAGTCAACATTTTGAAATGGGGGATGATGTTGGCAGGAAAGAACAATAATTCAGACACCGCCAAGAAAATCCTATTGCATCTTGCTGCAAAGAGCTTGTGGACCATAAGATTGAAAATATACCATCTAGCTAGGGTAGGGATAGGATAAGTAGGTCACGTCCCATATATATATATATATATATATATATATATATATATAGAGAGAGAGAGAGAGAGAGAGAGAGAGAGAGAGAGAGAGAGAGAGAGAGAGAGAGAGAGAGAGATGAATAACAAAGTAAGAAAGATGTATGTAAAAGAATATATATAAAATTATACATAAGAAGATATATGTATAAGAATGTATGTATGAGAAAATATATGTAAGAAGAAGAGAAAGAT
>VDFB02271358.1:905004449-905042220 GCA_007258455.2 Sequoia sempervirens
TAAAATATAGAGAGAGAGGGAGATAATGAGAAACATACAAATAGAAAGAGAGATAAAGAGATAGAGAGAGGTAGATATATAAAGAGATAAGGATAAATAGATAGAGATATAGGGAGGGTGATTGATATATCTCTCCCTGTTGCTCTCTATCCCCCTAAACCCTAAACCCTAAACTCTCTTCTCTATCTCTCCTCCTCTACCTATCTATATCCCTTTCTCTCCCTCCCCCTCTCTATCTCCCCCTATCTATCTCTCACCATCTCTAGTCCTTCCCTATCCCCCCTATCCATCGACTCTCTATCTCCACCTCTCTTCCTTTCTCTTCCCATATATCTCCATCTCTCTTTCTCTTCCCATATATCTCTATCTCTATCTCTCTATATCTCCCACTATCTATGCCACTCCCTCTTCCCCCCTCATTCATTATTGAGCTATCTCCTCTCCTCTCCTTTCTCTCTCATTCACTCCATCTCTCCTCCATCTCCCACTCTGACACTTCTCTCTATCTCTATTTCTTTTTTTATCTCCCTCACCCCTCTCTTATCTCTTTCTGTCCATTATTTCTATGCCTCTATCACTTTATCTTCTATCATCTCTCTTTTCACCTCATCCTCCTCATCTCTATGACACCTCTTCTCTTACCTCTCCCCTCTATCTCCTCCCTCCCTCCCCCTCTCTATCTCCCCCTCTCTATCTCTCACCATCTCTCTCTCCCTATCCCCCCTATCCATCGACTCTCTATCTCCACCTCTCTAGGCATATTAATATACCTTTTATTGATAAATTTTCTAAGAAATATGGATGGTGAAGTTGAAAAGGGATATTCAAAACTCTTAGCACATTGTGATCTTATCAAGATGGTGGTAGAAGAATATTTTAGGACTAGTGTGTCATCAAGAGGAATAATCTATCCATTAGTATAAATATTTTCTTTTGATTTTCTTTGTGTAGTCATGTTGCAAACTAGTTAATGTCCATTAGTATGTTCATGGTGTATATAGGATTAAAATCTAATTTACTATTTAATATTTGTGTAGGCTCTTTCTTTTTCTTTTCATATTCTTTTTTATTTTTTTATTTATTTTTGTACTTTTTGGTTAAAATTACTTAAAACTAAAAAATACCATCATACAAGGGAGATATCCCTCTCAAACTTAGAGGAAAATAACTCATCATAGTCATTTCTTTTGGTGTTGCAATTTTCTATCACTGCCCATTGGGTGAGTTGGTGAAATATTGCAATGATCTATTTACTTGCTAAAACTTACAAGTCTTCAATTTACACATAAATGACCTATTTGTGTAAGTGACCTGGTTGTTAACAAGCTACTTTATGTACAACCTAGCTACAACATAAAAATATAAAGAATACAAATAAATTATTTTCAAAAGTACATATTTCAGTTCAAGTAAATTAGGTCATTTTAATTTATCTCTCAAAAATTCATAATATTATAAATTGCAAATTGATTCATTATTTCCTTAATTTGGCCTTTAACTAAAGAATAAAAATAAAAAAAATAAAAATGTAAAGGCTCATTGGGCCTAAGGATGAGTGTCAACCTTCAATTTGGAAGGGGATTCCAAAAATGTGTCATCAAGAGGAATCTAAATCACGATGGATAGTATGAAAATAATAACACATAAATTAATGATGAGAGTATTCAAAGTAAAATTTTATGAGTGCCACCATCATATTCTAAACATCATATGCTTCCTACATGTCAACCATATTTATTTTTAGCATTGAGTTCTCACACTTTCTTAATACTCTCATTTGTAGGATTGAATAAGGTAGACATGAATAGAATCATCATCAATAAAGAGCAATCAAGATGTTGTTCATATCTTCCAAAATGTAGGATGTTTACTCTTTTTGGAGAATTTTGAGTATCAAGCAAAGAAATTTCCTTGGAATTTTCTCAATCCTTGAAGGATGATATTAGAATTTGAAGCTTGAGAATTACTTTATAAGGAATTTATATTTAGAGAAACTAGTTTTCCAATTAAAGGAGAGGTTTGGTACAAGTTAAGAATAATATATAGAGAAACTATGGAGTATTTTTTCCTAGAAAATGAGGAGACTAAATATTTAGTAAGAGGAGTTCTTCGTACAAGTTTACCTTATCCTTGGATAGACATAGTAATTATTGTGCAAAAATATGTTACCTACAAAGGAAGGTACAATGACTTGTATGGTTATAACTTCAAACTTATCTCTCATTTGTGACATGCTAGGCATATTAATATACCTTTTATTGATAAATTTTATAAGAAATATGGATGGTGAAGTTGAAAATGGATATTCAAAACTCTTAGCACATTGTGATCTTGTCAAGATGGTGGTAGAAGAATATATGTAGCCTATTAGCTAATAGAAAGAGATATAGAAACTAAAAAGATAGAGAATGAGAGAAAGAGATGAACTTAGATAGATAGGGAGAGAGAGAGAGAGAGAGCATGAGAGAGATAAATATAAGAGATACAAAGGAAAACAGAGAGAGGGAAAAGAGAAACTAAATTTTGATTGGTCGTTTCATGTAAAAAATCCAAGGATGGCATGTGTGTCCTTGGGGAGTTATGCTCAAGGTAGCATGCCATTTGATTAAAGATATGATAATTATCCTTTAAGACCTCTTCAATGTACCCATTGCACACTTAAGGAGAAAGATAAATACAGGGAAGAAAATATAGAGAGAGAGGGAGATAATGAGAAACATACAAATAGAAAGGGAGACAATGAGATAGAGAGAGGTAGAGAGATAAAGAGATAAGGATAAATAGATAGAGATATAGGGAGGGTGATTGATATATCTCTCCCTGTTACTCTCTATCCCCCTAAACCCTAAACCCTAAACCCTCTTCTCTATCTCTCCCCCTCTTCTCTATCTCTCCTCCTCTACCTATCTATATCCCTTTATCTCCCTCCCCATATCTATCTCCCCCACTCTATATCTCACCATCTCTAGTCCCTCCCTATCTCCCCTATCCATCGACTCTCTATCTCCACCTCTCTTCCTTTATCTTCCCATATATATCCATCTCTCTTTCTCTTCCCATATATCTCTATCTCTATCTCTCTATATCTCCCACTATCTATGTCACTCCCTCTTCCCCCCTCTATCTATTGAGCTATCTCTCCCTCTCACCCCTTTCTCTCTCATTCACTCCATCTCTCCTTCCATCCTCTCTTACTCTATATCTCTATCTCTATTTTTATTTTTATCTCCCTCTTAGTCCTCTCTCTATCTCTTTCTATCCATATATTTCTGGCATTCTATCAATAACATCTCTCTATCTTCATCCCCTCTGGCATCAATCTCTCTATCTCCCCTCTTCTATATCATCTCTCCTCCTCACCTACCTGCGACCAGCCTCACTTCTACCTTCATTATCTCTCCGGACTCTCATCCGTCGACTCTCGAGCCCACCTCTTCTTCCTTTCTTCAATGATTTCACCTGTAGGATTAGTAAGGGATGGATACATGCATGATTCTCAACAGTTCGGTGCAATAATACCGCATATGTTGAACGATAATTTTTCGTAATTTTGAATGATTTGCCCAACAAAATTTTAATATTAACTACATTTGAGTCACGAAAAGGATTGATGTAATTGGCCTCTACAGAGTAATTCCTATGGTCGCCCTAATTCTACCCCTAAAATTTTTGATCAAAGGAGGACTGTATAAAAAATCAATATTTACGTGAGTCAGTAGGGTCTTCCCATTCAATTATGTTACGCGGATTACTAAAGAAGACACATTCGTGAGACGGGATTATGGTTCAATGATGAAGAGCACTCATTGGAAAGGCAAGCCATCTCGGCATGAAAAATATATTATGTCAGTTCAATGCAAGTCTTCCATGAAGTTTCATCGCGAATTATTTTCACCATTAAGAGCACTAGAATATAGCACGGACAAGACATGTGCCATCTAAATCCCGGACGTTCACCCAACCCCAAGATAAATTAATAGGAGGATATCGACAAGAGTCTCCGTGATATTCAAGACCAAAAAAGTTATTATTCTTGAGACTTTATAACATCGGCAATCAATGTTATAGCTGAAGTACTGCGTTAAGGGTCGATGATCAAACAAATGAACCAAACATAGTGATTCTTGGCTTATGTTTGATTAACACGTACCGATGTGTAGAGTGTTACCCGATCCGTGAGAGTATTCAGTGAACGTTGGTTGGGGCCTAATGTATAGATCACCCAAAGTTTGAAGGTGTCTTGCCGACCAGTTCATTTGATGTGTTATCAGCGAGACTTATAACATCGTAGGAACCACTGAATGTGTTAGTGATACTAAAAGTTAGGCCGATGAAGAAACAAATGAACCAAAATGATTGTCGGGGTGACTCTTGGCGATGTATATGGGACAAATGTTAACATCGGCCTGATGTGTAGAGTGTTACCTCGATCAACAAAATATTCAGTGAATTTTGGTTGGGGCCTAATGTATAGATCTCCCAAAGTTTGAAGGTGTCTTTCCAACCAGTTCATTTGATGTGTTATCGGCAAGACTTATAACATTAGAGGAACCACTGAATGTGTTAGCGATACTAAAATTCATGCCGATGAAGAAATAAATAAACCAAAATGATTTTCAGGGTGACTCTTGGCAATGTCTATGGGACAAATGTTAACATCGGTCAGATGTGTAGAGTGTTACCCCGATCAACAGAGTATTCAGTGAATGTTGGTTGGGGCCTAATGTATAGATCGCCCAAAGTTTGAAGGTGTCTTGCCAACCAGTTCATTTGATGTGACTATAAGGAATTCAAAAATTTGTTACATTCTTTCATGGAGTTAAAACATTAATGGCACCACAGAGCACATGTAATTTCATAAATTGAAAGGAAATCATTACAAAATGAACATTGTTGCGAATTGGTAGCGAAGGAAACAAGGAGACAAACAAAGGGCCAGAGAAATGTTTCAGTTGAAAGACCTCAATCAAAACCAATAAGTCCTCTACATTTTAAATTTTTCATTTCTACAATTTTAAGTGAGTAATATGGAAGCCACCAGCTCAGGAAAGTTGAAAGGTAGAAAACAAAGTGAGAGCAGTCACCCTAAGAGTAAGAAGCAGAAAGTTGAGTCTGGAATTGAGCCGGAGGGTGTTGAACGAAAGCTGAATCAGGATTTAATTGACCAATTGCCTGGCTTTGGGTCCAGAGGTAGGAGCTCCGCGCAACTAAGGGCAGAAGTGGAAAAATTGGACAACAAATGCAAGCACATAGGAGAAATTTGGACCCCAATAAGAGGCTATGAATTGTTTAGATTCCACTTTCATCGAAGAGATCGTTTTGAGCCAGTTTGTAATTTGTGGCGTCTAAATTTGGGAAAGATGGTTTTCCCTAATGTGTTTGTCAATACAGAGGTGGTAAAATTGTTGGCCACCTACTATGAATCAAAACTTAAGGCCATATGTGGACCATCTGGGAAACCCTTCATATACATATCAAAGGCTTCAATAAGTGAGGTTTTTAAGTTAGAAGGGTGGTGTAATAAGAAAATTGTGAATGAAGAGTTGGAAAAGGAGTTTTGGAGAATGGAAACCACTTACAAGGTTTGGAGGTTTCCCTTACATAGAATTAAACAAGATGGTAAAACTGTCCCACTTGACGATGGTGATGGGCCTCCATTCCATGTGGACTTATTCAAGCCCTATATGAGATATACCTATTTCTCGGTAGGACAAGTGTTGGGTATGGAAGTTCTTGAGTATATTTCCATTGTTCCCATGGTAATTGTAGCTAACATTCAATGTCATAATTCTAGGTTTTTCGACTATGCTTCATTTGTCTCCAAGGAACTCGACTTAGCATTGATGACAATCAAGAATAAATCCGCTATTCCGCACCTTAGGAATTATTCTCTTTTAATGCATCTAGTATTGTACTTTAGACAAGAGTTAGGGATTTGGCCAGAAAAGTTTGAGGTTTCACAGTTTGATAAAGAGGGCAGATTGTTACCCATTCAATTGTGGACTGCCATTTGGAACAATAGGTTTGGTAATTCTAGTTTCCTATATTTTGAAGAATATTTTGTAAAGCCAGTATATCAATTCTACAGTCATCCTTGTGTGCACTCATTGTCTAATGAAATAAAACGCTTCCCTAGACCTAAGGACTTTAATGGACCAATTGATCACAATTGGGGAGACTGGTATTGCATGGAAGATGCTACTATTGTAAGGGTGTTTGGTTTTGAGGATTCTCCATTCATTTTTCCTAAAACAGTCCCGGATAGGATTGCATATTTGGAAATTGTAAGACAATAAATTTTTCTAGTTTCATGAATTTTGGTTCATTTAGGAAATAGGCATTTATCCCTAGTACTTTGTGCTTTGGTGATTTTACTGTGCTTGCAAAGGAAGGATATGATTTGATCCTTGAAAAATTAATGTAGTATAATATGAATAAGGGTCCACCAAGAAAAGGTTTTGTTCCAGAGGGATATATCAATTCTTCCAAACAAAGGATAAAATTTGGAGGATATGATCATGTGCCTTATCAGTTTGATGACATGATTAGAAATTTGGAGGCAGAGGAAGGAAAGAGAGTGGTGGAGGAATACAACCAAGGGTTTTCGGATACAAGGTTCCCTTTTACTAGAAATGAGGAATCTGGAGAAGATATGCCACAAGACCTACCCAATAGGATTTCCAGATTAAAAACTCAAGATTACAACTACCCTCCTAGAGAACCAAGTGTTGAAGAGAGCCAAGATACAAACACCAGAGAGATGGCATATAGGTCATTTGTAGTAGACAATGAATTTGTGAATTCTTTAGAATTCAAATCTTTCTTGTATAAGAAAAAGGGCAAGGAGATAAGGGAGACAGTTGATAATATTACACCAAGCAATGAGGAGCAACTACTAAATAATTTGAAATTAACCGTGGATAGAGAAATGGATAATATGACCCCCGAGAAAGGAAGGAAAATGTTAGAGGATGTTGGAGTTATGATCTTTCCAGGGCTGGATTTGAATTCTACATTGGTCTTTGATAGCTTCTTAAAGGATAATAGTGCCACACACAAGCTTAGTCTAGAGGGGGTGACATAAATATATGTTGGATCCAAATATAACCTAGATGAAGAATCACTCATGATATGGGCCTTGTATCCACCTCATAGAAAGTTAGTGGTGATTAATACTGAGAAAGCATTTGGACATGTCATGACTCTGAAGGTTGGAGAGGTAGATCTTGTGGAAACTGTAGACATTGAGATTAATGTGGCAAAAATGAATAAAGCCCAAATACAAATGTTGATAAAAGAAAAGGAAATGTACAAAATGAGTAATGAAAGGATCATGAGAGAAAATGATTGTTTGAAGGACATGCTAGGAGTCACAATGGGACCTCCTAAATTAATAACACATGGTGAAAGCTCATAGGTAAAAGATCATTGAGAGGAGTCAACTGCATATTCACAAGGTAAATATGATACACTCGCCGTAATAATTAAAAAAAGGTAGGCCAACTTAATGATTTGGTTGAATGAGATATGGGGAGCATATTCAAAGAACCATGTTATAGGGTAGGAACACAAGAGAATTGATGGAAGGATTCAAGAAAAGTTCTAAGAATTAAATGAAAGAGATGTTCCTAACAGTGTGGCCAGTGGTATGGGTAACCAAATTATAAAGAAACACATGGACCTTTATGAGGAATTGCGAGAAGATGCAAAGGGGTTGGTTGATGTTATGAATATGGGATTCCCTACACTATTTGAAGATGGAGAAAATTTGAAAGAGAAATCCGAGTGGATCAAATAATGTGAATTGATGCTGCAGAGAATTCTGGAAAATGCTACAGGGAAAGATTTGACATTGGACGAGAGTTGTGAGAAAAATGAAAGGATGATAAAGGTGGAAATATTAGCCAGGAACACATTACAAGATGTCGATACTCATCAATGGCAGGATTATATAGATCATTTATCAAATTTTCATCTATGGCTAAATAGATCCTAATCTCTTGTTTTAATTAGTTAAGTAAAATAAAACATTTGTGAAGGGACGTGTCCCTTCCAAGTTTTGACGTATTTATATCTGTTCCATAGTAATGCAACAGATATAGGCGTTAGGAGATATTCAGTAGATAGCTTTCTAGAAAAATATTTTCATATGCAGAGACTTAGATGCATGTATTTTGATGGAGTAAATAAAGATATCTAAGTCGCGGATTAAGATTTTGGTATCAGCTGTTTGTTAAATTTATGTAGTTATTTGATTGTCTCCATTCTGATGCTTCTCTATTGTTTAAATTGATATAACAAGTTTATACTCTTTTTATCATTGTAAATTTTCTATATATGTGTGATCTAGTTATTCGGTTCTCTCAAGTAGGGATTAAAATATTTTAATCAATCACAACAATTGGGAAGTGTTAGTTGGATTAATAAGAAGAATCACATAACTAGAATTTCCATTCTATCTCAAGAAGAGTTTATCAATTATTCACTTGCACGTTTACACAAGTTGTAAACAATTTATGTGCCTGACAATTTGAATTATTGCCATTATTGAAATCAACATTTGAAGATATTCATTAGACTCCATATACCCAATAAGGCACTGGTCTCCCCTTGTCCATCCATAAATCTAATTCATTTTATACATTTGTTAACTAAACATATTTCTCATTTAGTTCATGTTAGATTAGGATCACATCTGTTCACTGTAAACTTGCCATTGTGGATAGATTACTATAGTTAAATAACATCAATTAAGTCTTCTCAGTCAGTATAGGTAGACCCACCTAGGTTCAATAGCACCAAAATAGAAGAAGGATCAAGTCATTAAGCCTTGTACGTTACCCTAAAGTGTACCAAGAGATTGACAACCTCTTGTGGTTTTTCAACCAACATTTTTGAGTGCTAACAGGGTCCACCACGAAAAGGATTTGATCCAAATACATATGCATTTACTGTTTTCATTTATTTCTCATGTAGTTTAATAGTTTGATCGATTTCATATTATATGTGTTGAAGACTTTAGAATTTCAATTACATTAATTTATGGATATGTTGTATCTATAACACTACAAAACCATATTCTCTTTGCATTTACACTTGCATTTAGAAATACACATTTATATACATAGATATAGATTTCTTTAATGATATGTTGCATTTATTGGTCTAGGAGAGCATCTAGTAATTGCATTTACATTTACATTTTCAAATACATACATACATACATACATACATACATACATACATATATATATTTGTGTGTGTGTATGTATATCATTTATATTCAGTGTTTAAACACAACCCATTAGGTCTGAACATGGATAAAAATTCATAAAATCAGATCTCCCATACATATTTTGTTGAAACCTAGGCTTGAACCTCTCATTTCACATGCTTTTCTTCACAAAACTCTTGGGGACAACAACTATACCTTCTTTATTTCTCATCCTACACCCTATTCATGCATCCTAAAATTACAATAGTATCCATGGGGCCTTTTACACAAGCTACAGTAATCACAAAAAATGTAAGATCCCCTTTATATCATGTTTGGACTACAAAACCCTCAAAAACAGGGTAACCGGGCTGTATGCAAATAAATGAAGCTTTCTAACTCAAATCAATGCCTTAAGCCCGCAAATCAGAATTAGATCAAATCTAACACATATCTTTTCGACATGGAATTTCACATCAAAATATGGCTATATGTGACCATACAGTGCTGCAAAATAGGAAAAATACAGAAATTTTGAAGAAAAACACAGATTTTCGAATGTCAAGAGCTTGTATTTTAAATCCTCAACCATCAAAAACCATTACAATGATCACTTTATGCCTTTTGAAGGCATTTAAACCTCAAACAATGAACAACCACCTCTATAACTGAATTTTTAATAATTTATGATCACATGAAACATAAAACACACTAATTTCAAGGTTGTTAAAATCACTATTGAAATGTTTTAATTTTTTGACCTTTCAAACATTAAAAAGTACATCATTAAATTAATTATGTAATGGCATAAAAATTAAAAACATCATGAATTAATTATGTAACCACATAATTCAAGTATAATTATATCAAGAAATTAATATCAAATAGATAATATAATCACATAACTCATACATTTCAATGTCATTGATCTTCTTCTTCATCCAACTCTTTGTCTATATCATTCGATCCGGATTCAACATTGTAAGGATAGGTCACATCATCATCATCGTCATTGATATCAATTTCAATAATGTCATCATCCACACGGATATCATCTTCATGAACATTAACTACTACATCATCATGATCTAGTTCCTCCTTTTCGACATCTTTTTTAGGCACATCATCAACTAACTGTTGATCCTGGTCATCATCTACATCATCTTCTAGTTCTTTGGTATCTTCTTCTTCTACCACATTATACTTTATCAACCTTCCTCTTGGATCATGTGTCTAACAACAAATGACCAACCTGGTTTACTTGGAACCTCTGAGTAAAATACCTACTCACATTGGCTTGGAAGAACATAGGGCTCATTTCCAGCTCGCTTGATCAACTTTGTATTAACCATGGTAAATCGATTATCATGTTCAATAATAGTTCTCTTGGGATCATTTTCATTCAATCGTAGCATGTACCATAAGATGACGAACATAACTAATTTGAATGACTTAAAGTCACACTCAAGTATATCATCCAAAATCCCATATTAGCAATTTTCTGAGACTTTTGGATGTATGTCACTTCTAGATGAAACAATAGTCACCTAAAATACTATAGTTATACCAAAATCACAAGTTTTCTTCATGTCATCCAACTTTTTTATTTGAAATTTATGACTATTGCACCACATAGCCTTGTAGTGTTTCACTTGCAATATATCAAACATATAAAAATTATTGCAATATCGTCAGTTGATAAACATATTTATTCTTGGTTGAATGTATGCAAAGAAAAAAATATAAACATATATATTGGTGCAGGAGCACCTAGATCTTGTAAACTTCTTCAAAAGGATAATATGTTAAATTTACATGTTCAAGTCTAAATTTGTGTGTCAAGGCCATGAAAGGCTAATTTGAATGTAATCAAATCATAAAAGAAGCCACTAGGAGGTAAAAATGTAAATAATGCAATATTATGTAAACATAAAGGCATAAAGCAAGCATACTAGGAGATAAGAGGCAGTTTGAACTAATGAGAAGTTAGAAAATCCAGTTATTAAGAGGGATAATCACAAAACCCTCATTGTTTTGGGTGTTTTCAGCCTAAAATTAAGCGTTTGTTAATACACTTTCTGAATGGGTCTTTCAATATTTTAAAGTGGATAAATCTAGTGATTTGTGACCTTTACTTTGACTGTTTGACGTTGTCTAACAATTTGGAGTTGGAAAAAAGGTGGATGCTTTGTAAAATAGCCCTATTCTAGTAGCCTTTCTTGGGCGTATAGTCTAAAATCTGCTAGTTTCTCTAGTATAAATCATTTTGAGTTTTTGATATGATGATATGGGCATTAAGAGGTCTCTAAATGTTCCTTTAGATCTTGGTTTTGAACCTAGTGTGAGTGGTTCACCCGATCTAGGGTATGGAGGTCTATTGCTAATTAATGTTTAGATTTCATGGACAGTGGAAATCTGTGTGTACAAGGAAGTGAGTGACCTTAAATACTTGAACCTTGTCATTTGGATGGAGTTACAGTAGAATTTATACTTGAATAAGGTTGTAAAAGCACTGCATATTGTTTTGACAATGATGATTCTATTGTGTGTCTTGGTATCTTTATAGAGCAAGCATATCTAACATTTATACACTGATGTATTGAATTGATTTCTCTCAAAACATGATGAATCTTGTGTCTTGAAGGACTGATTAACTAGTTGATGGCAAGAAGGATTGGTCTTTGTTAGTTTTCCTTGTAAGGAAAATGAATTGGTGCTATTTGAGAAGTTTAGATTGTTTTCAATGATTGAGGTTTGGCTATTGACATTTTGGAATCTGATTTAGAATAAGTGTTTTTTTTCCTTGAGGATATGATGTATATAGGAATTTGAAGGATTGGTAATTGGTTGTGTAGCAAGTGAGCATAATGTGTTTCCTTATGAAAGGCTGAGAAAATGTATAGATGTTGATATGGTGGTTGAGAATGATGTGAATTTGATTGATTGAGTCAAAGTTTTCTAATATGGTTTTTGCTTTGAATGAGTCAATTGGAGTGATAATGACATATGGTTTGTTGAAATTGGAGTGCTAACTTGTTGCCTTGAAGTCTTGTAGAATTGAAGAATCAAAAGAATTTGTATGAGTTTTAAGGAAAAAGAAAGTGAATTAAGAATTTGATCTTCTCCTAATTCTGATTGGGTTAGATTTACCCTCAAGAAATGATGTTGTTGGTGTTGTTGGATCCTTTGCATCATATATACATCAATATAATTAAAAATAATTAAATAATATAGGTGATTAATATATTTATATGTACCTGTTTATCTCTTAAACCATATGCTAAATCAATTTCCCTTTGTGTAACATTGAAATCTCCATTATAATGAGCTTCTTTAACCAATGAAGCCACACCTTCCCATGTTAATGTGCGAGCATATTGTTGACATCGTTCAATCCATACTATCATCCAATCAAGATTTTTTGCGATGTACAAATGTAGTGCATCCCACTCTTGACCAAGTGTATAATTTTTTTTTGAAATTCACAAATGACATAATTAGTTAATTACCACAGTATACGACCTTAATTTATAATTGAAGTATATTGAAGATTAAGAATTAAATAAGTACAATATACATAAAAACCGTATGTAAAATGTATTCTAATTAATCTCCATGATCATCTTATAATTACCTCTCACTTTCCTTAATCTACCTTTCCCCATCAGTTACTCCCCTTTGAATTTGTTAATGGAGTTGGGATGCCAAATGTGATCTACATAGTTCTTTGCTACAAACTTAGGAAGATATTCACTAATGTACACCATGGTCTGGTATACCATATATCCCTCCACCATAGAACCCTTAGGATGTGCTCTTTTTCTAACCAGATCCTTCAAAAATTTCAAGTGCCTCTCAACCATCCACATTGACCTTGTGTGTATAGGTCCACATAATTCAATCTCCTCAACTTGGTGTATGAGGTAGTGTTCTTGTGCATTGAAAAATGTTGAAGGTAGACACTTTTTCATTTCACACATTAGATGAGGAATTTCTCTTCCAATAATTTATATCTCTTTTATGGATTTCTTTATATGACAACCATCTACAAGTGATTCAAGGCACAAATATATTAATGAGATTTAACAAAAAAATACAATATATTACATAACAAGTAAAAAAAATGGAAATTATAAGATCTATACAACAAATTGAACAAATATTGCTATTTACCTCATGTATTTTCCAAGATCATATATAACTTGCTTGACATTGTTGTCAAAGTTGTCTGGGAGAGATAGAGGTAGAACGTACTGCAACAACTATAAAATGATATTTTCATTATTTTTCCAAAAGTAGTAAACATAATACACTAAAAAGCACATGCAATATACAAGTGTATGTAATATACCAGAATAATTACCTTAATGAAGATATGCCAATCATGTGTTTTCATCCTTTACCCAAATTCACCTTTCTTTGTTATGATATTATTCACAACAAATCCTATGGGAAATCAATTTTTTTGTATGACTTCTTTCATAGCATTGCTTTGCTGCTCCGTTAATAACTAAGGAAGGGCACTTATATTAATGTGGTCTCCATCACTATTCAATTGAATGAAATTTTTCATTGCATGATTGGCTTCCTAAATGTCACTACAAATTTTGAATTTTTTTTCTTTGTCATGCCTTCCATCCAATATTTTCCATAATGTTTCTATTATATTATTTCTAATATGCATTGTATCAAAAAAATGCACAATTTGTAGCTACTCATAGTAGAGAAACCTACTAAATTGTCTGGGATAACTTTTCAATCCCTGTGGAAGCTGACCATTAATGTCTTGATGACCTTCATGAAGCATATAAGTTAAACAAATTAACAATGACAATCATTGTCAATTACAACATGAGTAAACACAACACAATATAAAAATATAAATTCCAAACATATCATATATGATAGATAAACAATTTGATCTGATGTAAAACCTTGATGATTAATTCTATTATATTCTAACTTCCATAGGTGAGGTGTAATTCTTCATGGTTTTGATGTAGTCTCTTTTTTTCCATTGAAAAGATGTTTTTCAATTGTTCGATACTTATGATTTATGTGGAGGAAGTTCCTATACTCATCAAACACCTACTTTCCTAAACTTGTTGAATGATGAGATTTCATCTTTGGACCACAAATTGGACGCGCAAATTTTCCCTTTGTTTGAACACCTGCAATATCATAAATAATTGGATTAAATATGTCAATTTTTATAATTATATATAATGAATAGATTATTTAAAAAACATGCATGATACCTACTTCATAAAATTAAATATCGTTAAAGTACAGCCGAATGTTATAACATACCACAAAAATGTGTTAGCCCTAGGGCATCTTGAATTATCCATACAAGCATTGCATGGAATTGAAATTTTCTTTGTCCTATTGGTCTAGAGATGTCATACATAGTGACACCATTCCATAACTTTAGTAACTCGTCAATAAGAGGCTTGATATATACATTCATATCTTTAACTTGGTACTTACCTAGTTGAATGAACATAAATATTATATAATTATTATAACCATTTTATTGCAATATATATAAATTAATGTACATGACTATTAAATGAAAAAAAAAGTCATTATACAACAAATAAGACAAATGCAATGCTACTTCATTAAAGAAAATTGATGTAAAAAAAATACTTGGAACAATCATTAACAACATTATGTGCTCCCTTTTTATTGACATCCATAGAGGAATGTTATTGTTGATAACAAAAATTGGCCACACAGAGTAAATAGATCTCAGCTCTCCAAATGGATTGACACTGTCCACTGCCAATGAAAGCTTGAGATTACGAGTTTCTTCTTTAAAGTGTGGCCATTTTTCCTCCATGTCCCTAAATGCAGAACCATCCATAGGCATTTGAAGAATGTCATCTCCACTTCTATTTCATGCATGGTAATCCATAAATTGTGCTAAGCTTTCACACCTAAATAATTGTTGCATACGTGGAATAATGGGAATATAATGAAGAACCTTGTGAGGTACCTTTTTTGTTAGTTGATCTATTTGATATCTACTGATATGACATTTTAGGCAATTTTTTGAAAATTGATGTTGTTTATGATATAAAATATGATCATTGGGACATGCATCTATTGCTTGATACTCCATTCTAATATCTTTCATAATGCTAGATAAATCTTGATATGAGAAAGGTAAAATATTTGATGGTCATAACAAAAATTCACCAATCAATCTACAACAAAAAAATAATTTGTTAATATAAAGAATATTAATGGTATATATTTCATCCTTTATTTACTAGTGATGAACTAACAACAATTAAAATAGGAAAAAAGATGACATATATGACATACCTTAACATCCATGAGATTGCTATTTTGGATAAACCATTCATAACCTTCAAGTTCACTAGCAACAATACAACAAAGAGAAGAGTTGTTTGGGAGCCTTCATAAAGGGGTTCATATGCCTTCTCAAGTACAAGTAAATCATGAACATCATCAAATTCATCTCGATCATCATGATCAATTGTGCCACTAAATGTGTCATGGATCAATGTATTTGTACCATCATCTTCAACTGTGTTTTCTAGCGCATGGTCATCTTCTTCCATAGGATCATTAACTTCATCTTCAATATTTACAGCTCCATGTTCCTCCACTTGCAAAACCACATTCTCTGGGCCGTGATAATCCATATCATGTGCCCTAGGGTGCCCCACCTTTATAATAATGATAGACACAAATAAACCATGATCATGATCAAGTGATTTTTTTTATATATAAAAAATGTTAAAACGATATAAACATTTACAAATTCAATTAATATAAACACATATAATGAACAACTTACCAATGGACGATAATCATGCCCCCCTTCAATGTGACCATGTTGCCTACAATGTTTCTTAGTTGTGATTAAAATTCTTCTCATTTTTAATCCCTTGCAATTATTGCAAGGACAATAACAGTTCCCATCACCCTTTCTTTTCAATCTAACCCACATTCTAGAAATTGTCTCTTCATTTTGTTTTGGACTACTATTATCTGATATGATTTTTATTTACCAAGCTTGAATATTTAGATCTTAAAAAAATATCAAACTCACACTCCAATAATTTTTAATCATAGACAGGTAACAAAATGTAATAATTCTGATATTTTACACCAAAAAAAATTTGGCATGCAACCACCCTTGCAAAAGAGAAGATAGCCTAAAGTTAATGACCCCAAAAAACATTTTAAAATTGTAATTCTAGAACTTATTAAATTCTAATTTTACTATGATTTCCAACCGTTAGACTCCTAAAATCAGAATATTGAACTTGCACAACAAAATATGGAAATGAAATTCTCAAAATGCACAAGTCTAAAAATGAAATCTAATGAGAAGTTGCTTTAAAATATGATTTTCAAATCTAGAAGTACAAATTTGACTTCACAAATGAATTCTGGAAAAAGACAATAACTACCCTCAACCTGGTGATATCTTCTTGATTTTTTTCTTATTTTTCCCAAGAAAATCATCCTTAGTTCTCCATAAACTATCGCAAGTATAGCAAAACATTGTCACAATAAATAGGAAAACTCACTTTTATTTATGTCGACCATAAATTGATTTTTTTCTAATTTTGCATGTTTTTTGAAATTCTAACTAGACTGTTAGTTGAAATTTCAATGAAACCCAGGTTTGTCAAAATTTTGATGAACATCAAGGATAAAATTTTAAAAAATTAAAAATTACACATCAAATCCCGACAATACATCAAATTATACATCTTTTGTTAGAAATTTTGGTTGAATTTTGAGTTAGTGCTATGAAGTGCAATTATGTTTTAATATTTTGCATAAGTTTACCATTTTAAATTTTAGATGCAACTATTAAATATCCATTGGGAATGTTGAACCTTTTACAGTTACCCAACACCCTTATATTGCAAAAAAAAATATTGTAAGCATGGAAGTAATTAATCTTTAGCATCAATATTGTCCTTGTTTTCTCCTTCTCACCAAAGGTCTAACATATCTCCCTTAATATTCAGAGCTGCTACCTTCACTTAATTAATTTTCTTAGAGCTTCTTAAGGTAGGGGATAACTAGTATTGTTATTCTTTCTATGATTCTCCAACCTTGCTATAAGAAGAGGAAGAATTTAATAAAATTTTGTAGACTATTGTCTAACTCAAGAGGATTATGGTAGGGATAGTAAATTGATAGTTAATAACCAATAGGCTTAATATGTTACAAGTTAGGGGAAAGAGTGAAGCCAAGTGCATGTTAAATCATGGCCATCAAGCCATGAAAGAATAATCAATGCTTAGGACATCTTGGAAGAACTTTACCAACTACCATAACAATTTAACACCTATTCCATTAAACTAAAAATGTTAAGAGTATTGCAACCAATTCCATGACTAATTTTTGTATGATAAGTTGATTAGAATATCATTAAGGGAAAAACCATATAGGTAAACCTTGGATTGTAGCCTTATTTGAACCAATATTTAGGTTATGTGTAAGCTCTTACCCCCCCAAGGAGTACTTAGTATATCACCAGAATAGTAGATTGTCCATTGTTAATGATGAACCATGTACATCTAGAAGGTTTACAATACTTATATTTAGTAGAACTAATCAACTCCTTAGCTACTTTAAGATTCCCACCAAGTTGAGTTTATTGCTACTTAAAAATACTGAGTAGGACTGACCCAGAGAAGACCCAAGAGTGAACCTTTGGGTTATTTGAGCAGTGATAGGTAGTGACTGGACCGTGCCAATGACCGATGTTTAGGCTACTGCTAGGGCCTAGTTGGCATTCGCATGTTTCACGGAGGTGAGGGTTGCTATGAACTATCGTGTTATGATACAGTCATAGTGGTTGCATGGGTAGGGACCCATCCATGTTGGTAACGGTAATCCATGGCTGAAAACTATATTTAAGGGGTTCATTGGCTATCACTGGTATGCACAAAGGTGACTGATGCCAAGTGTTACCTAGGTTATGGTAGGTTCACCACCTAGGAATTCTCTAAGACCCTTGGGAGGGAAGATAGACCCATGGTGTAGTATGGGATGCATCGAATCCTCTACCTAGTTGACCAATACCCATACCACCATGCCACCTAGCACATAAGAGCAAGGAACAAATGGGACGCCTGATGTAGTGTGCAATGCACCGTCATTCCTTTTTATCGAATGCTTTGGTTGGGATAGTGGCGAGTCTCCCCCCTATTCATCTACCTATCACACTCTCACTTGTACCGAACCCGTTGTGATGAGGTTAGACCCATGGTGTATTATGGGATGCATCGAAGCCTCTTCACAATTGATCTTTGACCTTGTTAGTTATCTTCATGACCACAACCATAACAACTATAAGACTATCCAAGAATAGCTTTTTGGGTCAACTTGGTTGGGGTGGACTGGGCTGTGGTTTAGATGGTTGGGTGTGTACCCCACGAGGAAGTAAAAGCCATGTCATTTACCCATTTTGGTGCCTACATATGCCAGGTAATCTAAATTATGAATCTTCCTTTGATATTTACTTCATGGACTTCTTAACTATGTATACATATAACTAGTTTTACTGCTAATGATTTATCGATATTGCAATGCTTATATGTGAAAATGTATTGTATAAAAAAAAATTTCTCTCTTGGCTGGGTTTTCATAGAGGTGAGTGAGAAATTTGCAAAGTTTTGATGATTGGGAGAGTCTTGAGTTTTTCAATGCAAATGAGGTAGAAAATTTAGGTTTATAAATAATTTTTTAAAAAATGCTTGACTACACCAAAACTCGAAAAACCTAACATGGTTTATATGTTAATCTTAAAGCCCTCAAATTTGAATGTTTTGATACTTGGACATATGAAAAGGACTTAAAGGAGGCTGAAGCATGAAACAAAATATGCCTTTATTAATGTTTATTAAATAAATTATCACAATAGATATTTGTGAAGGTCCAAACAATAAATAAGAGCAATAGTGAAGGTATTATAAATACCTTGATTTTTATCATGCCTTCTACATTGAATAATATTTAATAATTATTATAATATTTTAATGGTTCCCATTGATAAGTATAATTTTATGTTGTATATCATGCCCCTCTTTATCCTAACATAGTAGGTTCTTTATCCAAATTAGTATTTTGGAAAGTCTAAAGTTAGTATGTAGATCATTTTGGAGTTTTAAAGTCTTGGATTTTAGAGTTTTGAAGTCTTGAAAGAAATCTATAATCATGGAGAATTGTAAACTTACCTCTAGATTGTACTAATTATATACTATATAGTTGTGGGGTCTCTATCAATCTTCCAAAATTTATAAATATCTCTATATATTCCTATACTCAATTTACATTATGGGATATTATAGCTCTCAAATATGCACATATAGTCACTAATTAAATATAACTCTCCACACTCTATTGCTTCCTTGGTTGAATAAATTTCTCATACCGTATATAATTTCATCACCTCCTTGATTATCCACCATGCTATTTTTCCTTACACTATGCATGGAATTTTGTTCTCTCCTTGAATTTGAACATTTTGTCCAAACATATAGCTTATACTAGCATTATTATATGGAGGTCTAAAAATTTCATAATATTTTTTAAAGATTGTTCACTTCTGATCTACTACTCAGCCTTCACTTTCTCCATGGACTTTGCTATCTACTCTATAACTTTTAGATTTATATATGATTTATAAAACCAAATTTTCAACACACTTTTATCAATTAGGGAATAAAAATTATTAAATTAGCTTTCATATTCCTTACAAACTACTTACTCATTTTTGAAAGTGTTTTTGAATAATTTCAATCATAAAAAATCTATTTTTTGAAATGTAGTTAACCCATGCAAAAAAAAAAAATCGTTTACATTAAGCATTGGTCAAATTTATTTTCCTTTAACTTCCCATAGAATGATTGTATGTCATTTTTGGCTTCTACCTTGAAAAGAGAGATAGTACTCCTCAAATATGGTTGTTCCATTTTATAAGTTTAGAAATAGTGTAACTATGATGCTCTCTAACCTATCAAATTGGTTGACATTGAGGGGAATTTTAGAGATATCTTCATCCAACCTATGAAGCATCACCTCATCCTCATTCATTTTCTCTTTGCATATCCCTATAAATATTTTGTGACTTCATTTTCATTCTTCTATTCTACTTTTAGGAACCAATTTTTGTCTTAAATGTTTTTTAATCATAATTTCAACTTGTTTTATTCATGATATTAACCTATAGTCAATCCTTTATACCTTGTTGAACACTTGAAATTATTTTCTTAAAGATTTTGAATATACTTTGATATATTTTAATTGTAAATTAGTGGGATAGCCCTCTACTATTTGAAATTATAGATACCTATAGTATCACACTATAATTTATCTACTAAAGTTAAGTTCATACATTAACAGATAAACTATCTATCAATTTCATGGAACAATACATTTAACATATAAAAGTATGATAAAATTTAAAACATGATAAGAAGTAGACAAATATTAAAAAAATAGAGTTACTTTGTAGTAATCCAAATTGGATGAAAATTTTAACAAAAATGAGCTAATCTAGCACTTGAAACAATTAATTTCTAGTTATTATACATATGTTATTGAACACACTAGAATACTGAGAGGGGGCATGAATTAGTATGCTTCAAAACTCAATCCCAATTAATGACTTCTAATGATAGGTTATATCAATTTAATCAATCACCTACTTAATCAAAACATGAAAGAAGATAAGCATTCACACCAAAGCATAGATGATACTAGATTTATGTGGAAAACCCCATAGGGAAAAAACCACAGTGAGAAATGCTACTAGGAGCTACTATCATAATCCAACCTCACAAGTAAATAATAGTTTACAACTTTGATTTCGGGATACAATCCAAGGAAGCAACTAGTCCTTGAGTTTATTTTATTGAATAAAACCTGGGGAAGCTACTATTTCCTAATTGAAAAAGAACAATTGAAGTATGACTAATCTATGGCTTCAAACACTAATAGTCATCAATTTGGCACATTAGTTCTAAAGAGAATCCTGTCATGCTCTACTCATGAAATCATACATATTCACACACATCCATCCTTTACTTCTCATGTTTTATCTTCTATATATCATTTGCATGCTTGCAAAATATAAATTTAGTTGGTTATAAACAAGAAATTATGAAACTTGTAGAATGTCGACCTACATCATCATTGAAAGTATAAAAAAATGATAAGACATTATTTACATTTCTACCAAATGGGTCATAATGACTCATACAACATCTAAACACACTTTTTAGACTCTACTCAATCTTGAATTAGTGACACACATCACCAATATACCCTAGTTGGCCTCAACAATAATATAACTTCACAAACTAACTTGAAACAACTATGTGGTACTGGAAATAAGAAAGATCTCCATGTGCTTCATCCCTTAGACTGTTGGGAAATTTTGGTCATCTCATAAAGAAACATCCAAGATTAGTAGTACCTTCAGTATCTTTTGTTTCATCAGATTACCTCAAATACATGAACTACTATGCCACAAAGCATAACTAGATAGTTCATTTACCACATTGACCCTTAGAGAAAAGTTAATGCTAATTAAACCAGTTCCAAACAACACCATTAAACATGAAAGATGGAGTAGAAGACATTAACACATAGATTTATGTGGGGAAAAACCTTATGAGTAAAAAAACCCACTCTAAGATCCTAGATCGCCATTGTATTATTCAACAATAAAATATAGTTACAATACAATTTAGGCTCTAAGCCTTTACAAAGTTTACATCTTGTTCCATCCAAAGAGAATCCAACAACATAACCTTGTTATATTTCCTTCCCTCTCTTTTTCTTATAGAACGTTCTAGGGTTTTATAATATTTGTTCTTAACCCTAACCCTAGTAACAACATTTCAACAAGAAATGGTTTTGTTTAACTTCCAACTGAAATAAACGGTTAATAGCATTCCATATAGTTAACAGAATATAAAAGAATCAATTGCTCCATCCGCTTCACAACAACTAGGTGAAGCAAGCAATATATTGCCATATCGATGGGACATCTTATCACCACCCACTGATACAAGATAGTCTTTCTAATGTTCATTGTATTAGTCCATGTGGTTTCCACTTCGACATTATTACTGAGTCAACCTCATCACCATATTAGTGAGACATCATATCATCTCCCACAGATATAATGAAGTCACACCAATGTAGTCCATATCATTCCATGTGGCCCCTAATGCTGAGTTAACATGGATTGGACCAATTATTGCTTCCTCCCTAATAGCTTAGGTCACACCATAGTCATCAGTCCATCAAGGAGACCTCACTCTAAGTTCCATCAACTGCTACAAGTCTCACTGATACTAGTGCCCATCGCCATGTCGAAGGGACATGGTCCAATGTACCGACAACAAAAAAATGTCCCTTTGATGAAGCCTTATCATATTTTCCCATAAGATCACTAGGTCAAAGGTTTCCAAAACTCCAAAACCCGTGATTAGAGGTTCCAAAGTTCCAAACTTTTGTGATCTTTTGATATTGCCACAACTATCGGTCTATCAAGGAGACTCAAGATAGAGTCCTTCCAATGACACTTGGTCTCACTAAAATAGTATCATCAGTCCATCAAGGAGCTCAAGGAAGATTCCCTCTGATACAACTAAGTCACTTTGGTAGGCTTCGTTCACATGCTTCATCGGCCTATCAGGGAGACTCAAGACAGAGTCCCACCGATAACACATTGTCACGTCAAAGAAGACCCAAGACTTCATATCAAGCTATCTAGGAGACATGAATCTCAGTCCATTCGATAACATGTTGTCTCATCATCATAACACATAAAATCAACCATGAATACATTATCAAACCATGAAAGGGGAAAGGAATAAGGTCCCTTTGAAACTAAATTGTCAAGCTGACAAAACATCACCTGAATGCCAGTACATTTGAGGCATTGATTCTCAACATTCTCCCACTTGATGAAGAATTTACAGCCTACCAATCAATGCTTGAAGTCACTTTAATAGCCATCCATGAAACCAACAAGATCCTCAACCAATGATTGCATGCTCCAACTAAGACACCTGCACCAACATCTAGGATGTCCACTATCTTAGGAAACATTTCTTGTCATCCTCCAAAGGAAAAGAATGAGCCATGGTGAATATGCACCAATCTAAAGAAAATAAGCACCAGATCCAATAGATAACAAGGGCTTCAACACATTTTCACCACTCCACTTGTGCTCACAATATATATAGAAGCATCAAAACATCAACTTCAAAAGCCCTACAACATCAACTTCAAAATCCCTCAACATGAACACAACCATGAAGTTATTCTCTAGAAAATAAGACACAACATTAGCTAGAACAAAAACCAGAAAGATGATTTCTCCCATCTAATTGATCAACCCATGTGACTGAAAATAGCACCCAAAACAAGTGCTAATCCATTCAATCACACTTAACACCAAGGTATCAACATTAGCAAACTCATGCCACTCCATAACCAATCCATCAACAAAAAATACAAGCTCTATGTGCCAACTAGTCAAAGAAGAAAAAACACATCCAAGAAATCCCATTGCACAGGTAATGAATCTGAAAATATTGAAAGGAATACCAAGACTACCAACATCATATAAGATGTGTAAACCACATCATGTAGTACCAAGGAATCATCCACAATGATATGCACAATTTGTAAATTGATAACTTGTATGAGCAACTCTCACCACAAGTCCGTACAGCTCTCCCAAGTTCTCCACACCCAACAAAGGAAAGAGATAAAGAACCTCCATGTCATCACCCAAGAACATGAGTGAAAATGCATGACCACAAGTAGTGATCACTATAGCTATGACCAAACCTCAAACCAATGTAATGTGAAACCAAACATCGAGGAAGATAACCAAGACCAAAGAGAGTAAAAATTGCACATCATGTACCTAAAGAAAATCCTCCTACATTCACCTATAAATGCCAACTATGCCAAGTATGATCTCCTTCAAAACCCCAAGAGAAAATCCTTAACTACATCCAACCATTCAATCACCAAGATCATAACATATATATCATGTAATCAACATGGATGTAAGCCTCTCAAAGAAGATAAAACTATTTCATTTCCCATTTTAGGAAATACCCCAATGCATCTCCTAAACTCAACATCAATGAATGTAATCACAATGCATAAGGAGATAACCATGCTATCCATATCTCACAATGAATCCTTCAGAATCATATAATAGTAGTTCAAGATCCATATCCATGAAAGAAAGCATAAAACACCTGAGAGAAACAATGGGCAATACCTCTCAAGCGATAAAATGTCGAGTAGATTGAGTGGGGAATGAGAATGCTCCTCCAGGGTAACCAAGTCATCATGAATTCTCCAAGAGAAATATCCTCATTGGTATCTATTAAACTCACGTCCAACCAAGGTGAAGACTTCTCAAAAAAATTTCTAAAATCTTCATTAAGAATAACCATCAACACTTCTCTCCTCTCAAGAGAAATACAACCTCACCTTCTTCTTCATGTATCCATGATCACCTGCAAATGATCATCTCATGCTACACTCCAAATGCATCACTACACTATCATGAAGTTATCAAGCATATAACCAATGCACCCAAAACACAAAGAATTACTAGACTGTTGTCAAAGCTCTAATCATCTGAATTAGGAACTTATCATGACATCATGATCTACACATCCCCCTTAAGAGATACCATGCTCCAAGTGAACATAACATGGTCTTAAGAAAAAAAAATTATTCCAAAACTCTAATGCACAATCAAGAGTATACCATGACATAAAACAAAAAAACTTTAAACCAACATCACCTATCAAGCATTTCCAACACCTCAACAAAAGACTCCAAGAATCCTCCATGATTCCTAGATGTTGCACATCTTCAAATAGTTTCCATAAAAATGTGAAAGAACCCTTCTTTAGCAATAGGATCTAAGAGCTTCTCCTACTAACATCTTCAACACTAGAGAAGACCATCCATCACCAAGTGATGAATCCACATTCATTGCTAAAGCTCCCACTGAATCATGACAACCGAGCTCTCAAGCATCATGAACAAAAATTTTCTATACTAAAAATATTATAGGTCCACTCATTAACATATCCATCTAACAATAGTACCAAGCAGCACCAAGATCTCCAAAACCAAGCAAAATTTTTTTACCATCACTATCATAAAGCTTACACAAAGCAGTGTATCCAAGCTATCCATGGAATTATGATACAACGTGCTACAAGTACCCATAACTAACTATTCAAGTACTCAACATGATCCATCATCTCATCTCAAAGTAACCACACTAATGCACAAGTGACCACAGACAAGGCCAGCTAACAAGTCTGCACTAACACCGAATCAACCTTATGGATATAGATAGTTCACTTTCGAGTTATCTCACTATAGCCAATGGGTAGCTAATCCACCAACCGCATAACTCAAAGATCAATCACATTGAACATGTAAACCCATCATCACACTAGACACAACAACATTGAGATCTCAAAGAGAATAACCATGCAAACAACATGACTCAAACACTAGATCAAGCTCAAATCTGATTTTCCTATCATGTTCACAACTTGAGCACCATAGTCTAGGAACCCAACAAGCAACACCACATGAAATGATGAGTGACTAATCATGTACCAACACTCCCATATAGAGAAGACATCACATCTCCTCACACCATGCATGAATAATTCAAGTAGAAATACAACTATCTCATCTAGAAACACCCCAAAAACTAGGGTCTAGAAAATAGTTTAACCACAAAACCACAATTTTTTTTTACCATGTAAAACCTACAAAACCACTATGTTTGAGAACACCCATGGATACCCATATCCACTTCACATATAAATAACTCAAAAGTCTAAAACATAAACACTATAACAATTAAACCAAAAAAAATTAATAACATGAATATGCACAACCATATATTATTTAAATAGGAATCTATAAAACCCTTCAAATTCAAAAAACACGAATTTGAGAGATGCAAGTACAAAAAATCCTTGAAAGGAAACAATAGTTCAGGAAATCCAAGCCCATGTCAATCCAACTCCAAAACCACCAACATATGCATGCATCCAAGAGAGACAAGCTATTGCAAAATCTTTCAAATCATCTATTGATCAACTCCATAGCCTTCATGTAATCAAGGTATCATAAAACTATGATACTAGGAAAAACACCAAGCATAAGCACATTACTCCATGACTGAACAACAACCCAATCTTCTCCATATCATTAGGGAGCCTCTCACTTAGACACCCAATATGGAAGCTTTGCTACAACACAACCACAGAGAAAAATATTCCACCCCATGCATCAAGATTATTTTGCTACCAACTAGGAGCCACAAATCACAATAGACCAACTCCATTCTCTCCATCTTCCATACTGCATGTTTTCTCTTGGAACTCAAACAAAAGAGCAAGAATTTCTACTCACCAAAGGATCAATTCCTTCATATTTCCTCAAGCCTTGTACACTAAGAAATATTCACAAAAGGAATACCCAGAACCAGAAACACCACAAATTCTTACATGCATCAACATGCAAGCCACATGTGATTGCATGCAAGTACCTGCAACTCAAAAACTTCCACATAAAATAGATTACCTCAAAGAAATGAAATACTATGCCACAAAGTGGAATCAAACATAGTTCATTTCCCACATTAACCCTTAGAGAAAAGTAAATGCTAATTAAACCAGTTCCAAACAACACCATTTAGAAAATTCAATCACATAGAACCATTAAACATGAAATATAGAGAAAAACACATGAACACACAAATTTACATGGGGAAAACCCTTACGAGTAAAAAACCCCACACTCCAAAAGCCTAGATTGCCATTGTATTATTCAACAACAAAATATAGTTACAATACAATTCAGGCTCTAAGCCTTTACAGAGTTTGCATCTTGTTCCATCTGTGATGAAGAGTAGGGAGGAAAACCCCAACAATCACAATTTGATCAAACTCAAAAAAACTTTTTTCCCTTACAACCCTATCTTATCAACTTTTCACAATTTCATCCAATTCTCCTTATAGCATTGCAAACAAAGATTTTTGTTTATATCTTTTAGAAGATACCTCAAACCCACCAACCAATTTCCATTTCAAATACCCTTTATGGTCTATTTCAACATATCTAAGCTATGGATACCTTTGTTGATCCGATTTAGGATCTAAGACAATTGCTTAAAGAATGCTTAACAATTACAATTTAGAAATCCAAATTACTGAAATGAAATCAACACCATAACATAATTAAACTAATGGAATTGAGAAAAAGACAGAATTCAGAGAGACAAGAAAGAGAGAATGCAAATAGCTTGATAACGGAGTTCATCGTAAAATGACTACATCTCTAGGCCCCTCTCCAAAGAGTAGACCGATCCGATTAAATTCTTCAGAAATTCGGCATTACATCTATTTAACAGCTTTTCCCTTCAAGCACGACGGAATTCTAGCATTCCCCCGATGTATAGGATCAACAATTCATCTCTCCAGAAATTATCTCAAGTCTCCAACACCTGAATTATGCATCATTTGGATAAATCTGAATAATGTCCCCTAAAGCCTCTAACCCCCTCCTTTTATACAAAAAAATTACTCAATTGGGCTAATAACCAATTTATTTACAAAATCCACCTTATCTCTCCAATTTTACATAAAATCTTCACTAATCTTCCTTATTTATGTTTAGGATTTATTAATAATCCTAATTAACCCTTACAATTAATCTAAGCCCTTCAATTTATTCTTTTTGGGCTTTTATTGTTACAAGGAATTTCTATTTAATCCTTAGGAAGTTAGATTATTTCATTCTTTGGAGGGAATTTGTTTATTTTTAAGGCATTCGGTTTTTAAGCTTTAAGAAAACCATCCGAGCTCCACAAGTATTTTGAAGCAATCGAATGGCTTACCGGTACAAAGCCATTTTGATAGGTGGCTGGTTCGGGGTTCCAAACCCGCCAGTTTGTTTTTCCTCTACCAACTTCAACTAACTTCTATAACAAAACGAACACGCCCCTATTCATAGTAAAGCAACGACTGTTTGGTGCAATGGCTTGGCGGAGGTTTCGACATTGGGTGGTGAGGGGTTCGAATGCTCTCACCCACTCATTTTGTTCAAACAACTAATAGACTTCGAACCCGCAGGAAGAGATAGAGAAGCCATGTGGCATGCCGAGGAGGTGCCACGTGGCAAGACTCGATTGGCTAAAAATGATGACGTGGCCGATGCTGACTGGACTGCCGACGTTGATGCTGACTGTGTCGTACCATGCTGACTATGCCTCGCTAATGTTAGCAAAGTCAACCCAACTTTGACTGCTTATATCTCATGCAAACAGACTCCATTTTCCGTGAAATGAATGTTGTTGGAAAGCTTGCGACGAGACCTTTGCATTGACGCCAATTTTGACCACTTTTGACGATGTCAACTTTTGGCCCTTTTTTTTGCCTCTGACGTGGCTCCAAGGTTGACCAAGGTTTGACTGAGCATATCTTGGGCTCCGTAGCTCCGTTTGACTCCGTTTGAGTTGCGTTGGAGTTAGAATTTTTCCCTCTTTCTGATGATGTTGATTCTAAAGATAAAAGAGAAACTTCACTTTTGACTTAAGATCCTCCGTGACTTCAATCGAGAGCTTTTGACCTCCTAAAAGTTTGATTACTCGAAGTAAGTGATGGTAAAGTTCCCCACTTTACCAATCTCCATCCATTTTCCTCTTTAAGCTTGGATTCATCCCGTTTAGTCCCACTCTGAGATATTCAACTACTCCTCTTCATGAAGTCCTAGTTTTCTTGCCTAGGATGATGTCTTCAGGAAACTCTGACATGTACTCTGGTGAAACGTCATCAACTGATGGAACCTTAACGTCAATCTCCTCGTCCAATATTATCAGAGGTTCATACAACTTCAAGTTCTCAACATTGACAACTAAATAGATCTGCATGTATGGAGGAAGATTGAGGTGAAAGGCATTGGTTCTGATCTTTTCCAAGATCTCAAAGGGACCATACCAAATTGGCTTGAGCTTCCTTTATTCGCCTTGCATTCTTTCCTTGCTGATATGTAACCAAACGTGGTCACCGACTTGAAAATGATGATTGTTGTGATGTTTATCTTGTCGAGCCTTGTATTTGGCTTGACTCTTTTCCAACTGTGTTTCCATTGCCTGATGGATGGCTTGGATTTTTTGGATGAACTTCAAAACCTGCTCTGAATCATGGCGTCCATCTTCAACATCATCTTTCCCAAAAGCAAAATCCATCAGAGTCTTAGGCACATAACCAAAACAAGTCTCAAAAGGAGACCTCTTTGTAGAAGAGTGCGCTGCATGGTTGTAAGCATGTTGTACATAATGAAGACTCTCATCCCACAAATTGGGATGTTTGCTATAGTAGCCTCTAAGTAGATGCACAACTGTCCTATTTACTACCTCTTTCTGTCCATTGGTCTACAGATGGAAGGATGTACTCTTCTTTAGTTTGGTGTCCATGAGTCCCCACAAAGCTGACCAAAATTCCCCTAGGAATCAAGAATCTCGATTCAATACAATAGAAGTAGGTAACCCAAAGTGAACCCATACAAATTGGAAGTACATTTGAGCTGTCAATTCAGCAGTGAGTTGCTTTGTACATGGCATTAAGATACACATTTTGCTAAACTGATCAACTACTGCATAAAGATAATCATGACCCTTCCTAGACATAGGTAAACCCCCAACAAAATCCATAGACACACTTTCCCATGGATGGGATGGAATAGGTAATGGTGTGTACAACCCCAGTTTTTTGTTACTTGGTTTACTAGTTGCACACATAATACAACCCTTAATGTATGTGGTGACAATTTCCTGCATTTTAGGCTAGTAACAATATTTCTGCAAATGAGTAATTGTTTTACTTACCCCAAAATGTCTTGCAATCAAAGAAGTGTGAGCTTCACAGATTACATGTGCTTGTTCATCTTTCGAAACACATAACTTGCCAAGATGATACAAAATTTAATCCTCCACATAGTAATCTTTCTCTTCTATCTGTTTGCCTACCATTAAAGCTGAATAAATATCCTTAAAGTTTTCATCATTAGCATATTGTTCCTAAAAGCTTTCATGCACTATGGAACTACCTTTAAGGATGATCAAAGTATTCATAACAGGAGGCCTAGAAAGCATATCTGCTACTTTGTTATGGGTACCTTTCTTATACGTAATTACTAAGTGAAACTATTGCAAAAATCCCATCCATCTGAAATGCCTACTTTGCTGCAGTTTAGACTGTGAGTGCAAGTATTGTAGTGGTTGGTGATTAGTGTGGATTATAGTTTCTTTCCCCATTATGTAATTTTTCCATTTCTTAACACTCTAAACTAATGCATAAAGTTACTTATCATAAGTATGATAGTTACTTACTGCTCCTGAAAAGGTTTCAGAGTGGTAGCAGGCTGGTTTACCTCCTTGCATAAGAACAACTCCCATGGCAAACCTGCTTGCATCAGTCTTGATCTCAAATGGTTGATGTAGATCTAGTAAAGCCAGAACTGGTGTAGTGCTTAACTTTTCCTTCAAAGTGTTGAAGGCCTTCTACTATGGACCTCCCCACTGAAAAGTTATCTTCGTACTTGTCAATGCGTGCAATGGTGATGCAATGTAGGAGAAGTTTGCAGTGAACTTTCTCCAGTACTGGACTACACCTAAGAAACTTATGACTTTTATTGCAGTACTTGGCTTAGGCTAGTTTACACTAGCTTCAACCTTCGCATGGTCTACTTTCAATTGACCATTCCCTATGACATAGCCTAAGTAAACTAGAGATGCCTTTGCAAATTCACACTTAGACATCTTCACATAGAGTTTTTCTTTTCTCAAAATATCAAAAATTTTCTTTACATGACTTACACGATCATCCCAAGACTTGCTAAATATAAGAATATCATCTAGATAGACAATGAAAAAATCATCAATGAAAGGACAAAAGACATCGTTCATGACTTGCATGAACGTGGCAGGTGCATTACATAGCCTGAAGGGCATAACCAACCATTCATAAAGTCCTTGTTTTGTCTTGAAAGCAATTTTCCAAATGTTATCTTCTACAATTCTAATTTGATGATAACCACTTCACAAATCTAATTTAGTGAAATAAACTCCATATTTCAACTGATCAAGTAAATCATCAATTCTTGGAAGAGGTTACCTATTTTTTACCGTTATCTTGTTCAATGCATGATAGTCAATGCAAATTCTCCAAGTTCCATCTTTCTTTGGAACCAACACAATTGGAGAACCACAAGGAGATGTACTAGGATGGATGACTCCTTTCTCCACTAACTCCTGAACCTGTTTCTTGATTTCCTCATTCTGCATAATGGACAAAAGATACAAGCCAATGTTAGGCAATGGCACATCCTACTGCAACTGGATTTCATGTTGTATTTCCCTCTTGGGTGGCAACCCCTTTAGTTCCTAAAACAAGTCATCATAAGCGGAAACAATTTTGACCATTTCAACCTTATGTTTTGGGTCACACCCCTTAAATGCCTCAGAGTTATCTTCTTCTTTGGCTTTTACAAGCATTAACACAAAGTTCTTACTAGAGTTGACTAATCTTTTCATTTGACCAGCATTAACTAGTGTGAGATTAGTCTTGACCTTCTGTGTATGTACAATGTATTCCACCCCATCTTTAAAAAGATGATACTTGTTCTCCCCCTATAAAATATTGCCTTTATATCTTACCGATAAGGACTCCCTAATACAAGCCCACAAATATCCAGAGGTACAACATCTACTTCTACTTCATCAAAGAAATTAGTAGTGATGGCAAAACACAATTTACACTATTTTGTCACCTGCAACTGTGCATCATTACATACCCATCCAAGTGGATAGGGCTTAGGATGAGGAGTAGTAGTTAGATTCAATTTCTTAACAACCTCTTCAGAATTCAAGTTGACTTGAGAGCCCAAATCAAATAGTGTATCAATCTTTGTGTGTTTAGTTACCACATGAATGTGAAACAATTCATTTCACTATTTATCAACTTTACGAGTCGATACTTTACTTGCATTACTTGTACTTGCATTAGAAATACTTGCATTAGAAGAGAGAATTATACCTTTCCCTTTACCTTGGATCCTAGTAGCAACGATCTTTGTCTCATCTCTAGAATCAGATCCAAGATCCTATTGAATGATAGCAGCAGTAGTCTTTTGTTTGCCTTTATTGCCTCCAAATCTTTTTGGCCTTTCTTCCAGATGCAATTTCCAGCACCTTGATTCATCATGCTCCTCTTTCTTACAATGTGAGCATGTGGGTTTTTCACCCTCTTTCTTCACCGTACTTGTCCTCTTTCCTTTACCTTTCTCTTTACCCTTAGACTTTCCCTCAAACTTAGATGGGTTTTTATCAAACTTATCAATGAATGATCCCTTACTTCTAGACTCTAAGTGGGTAGCTTGGACACAAACTTCATCAAGGTTATTGGGATTCAAAACCCAAATTGAATGTCTAAGGTAGGAATGAAGACCTCCTATGTACTTCAACAAAGTATCCTGGGTGTACAATGGAACATGTAATGCAATAGCCCTTTTAGGAAATTCATGAGTGTACTCCTGAAAGGACTGACCTTTCCCTTGCCTAAACATCTACCAGTTCATCATTAACTGTTGCATATAGCCTAAGGGATAGAATTTCTTTTTAAGAGCACTTAAAAATTTTGTCCAGGACAAGTTGAATTTACCATGTTGGGATACTTCTACACTAGTCCTACTCTCCCAACAAGTTAGAGCTGTACCCCCTAACCAAAGAGTAGCAAGTTGGATCCTATCAACATCATCTATATGAGGTTTTGGACTCTACAATAGACTTCAACCTGTTGAATCTAGTCATCTAGTTTTTCAGCATTTAATTCACCACAATATTTTGGTAAGTCAAATTTTACATCCAACTTAATTTTGGGCTTATGTGCACCCTTAAAAGGAATAAAAGGCATAGAATGAGTAGAAGAAGGAGAAGAAGGAGAAGACATAGAAGAAGGAGAAGAGGGAGGTGTCTTCGGAGGCTTAGGATCATCTCCTGATTTCTTTCCTTTGCCTGCATGAGCTTCATGTCTCTGCCTCCTTTCTTGCCTCTCCTGGAATAAGACTTCGACCATGGCCTTCATGTCGAGAAAAGACTTCTCAAATTCCTTCTCACTAAGCTAAGAACTTTGTCCATTCTTTGGATCTGCCATCTGTGTTCGTGAATGAGCTCTTCGTCTTCGAATCTCTGTATTATACTCTTCAAGTTTCCCTTTACCTTGTTGAAACTGGGAGCGTGTAAGCATTTGAATCTGCAATACTTGTCAAAACATAGCTCTGATACCAACTTGATCTGATTTAGGATCTAAAACAATTTCTTAAAGAATGCTTAACAATTACAATTTAAAAATCTAAATTACTGAAATGAAATCAGCACAATAACATAATTAAACTAATGGAATTGAGAAAAAGACAAAATTTAGAAAGAGACAAGAAAGAGAGAATGCAAATAGCTTGATAACAGAGTTTGTCATAAAATGACTATGTCTCCAGGCCCCTCTCCAAAGAGTAGACTGATTTGATTAAAATCTTTAGAAATTTGGCATTACATCTGTTTACAAGATTTTTCCCTTCAAGCACAAGCGAAATTCCGACATTCTCACGTCACCAGGGAACAACAAATTATCTCCCAAAGCGGCTCTAAGTCTCCAACACTTGAGGAATTCTCAATTGCCCCTCTAAGCCTCTAATCTCCTTTTTATCACAAAAATTTACTCAATTTGGTTAACAACCAAATGATTTACAAAATCCACCTTATCTCTCCATTTTTACACATAAAAATCTTTTAATAATCTCCTTTACATAAGATAAATTAACAATAATATCCCCTTTAAAATTCCAAGCCCCTAATTTTATTCTTTCAGGGCATTTTGTGGTACAAAATAAATCTTGATTTATTTTTGTTGGGATGGAAAATTTAATAATTTTAGGAAAAAATAATAAAAATCTCCTTAAATTTGGGGATTCTACCTTTATGGAAGGCTCCCCACAAAGTGTGGGCCACCCCATGTTTAGGTGGCGCCCCACTTTATGTGGGTCACCCCCATTACATGGGTGGCATTCCACACTATGTGGGTAAAGCCCCATGTGGGTGGCTTCCACATAAAGTGGGCACCCCCCTTAATGGGTGGGTTTTATCCCACTTTTTTAGGAGTTTAATTTTATACTTTTTTTTTTCATTTATTTTATTTTGATTTTTATATTTTTTTTTCCAAATGGAGGATTGAGGAGATGACAAGTGTCAAGAGCTGATTGGCCATGTTGCTGACCGGGCATCGACGTCATCAGGTTGACCCAGATTTTGACCATCTGTAACTTCGTCATACGGACTCCGTTTTTCATGAAACGAACTTCACCGGAATCGTGATGATGAGCACTACATAATGGTGTTGACTTTGGCCGATTTTGACAACTTTTATTTTTTCCCTTTTTCTGGCCTATTTTCTGAGGGTTGACCATAGGTTTGACCTTACATATTTTGAGCTTCGGGACTCCAATTGACTCCGTTCGAGTTGCATTGGAGTCAAGATTTCACCCTCTTGTTGACGATAACGATTCTGAAGATAAAAGAGAAACTTCAATTTTTGACGAAGATCCTCCGGATCAAGGGAATGGTAGGAAGATTTTTGACGTGTTCCCTTGTGGAAGTAAGGATGAAGCATTGAAAGTACCCACTTTTCCAAATAAATCCACTTGTCCTTGTGAGATGTTAGGATTGTAGCCTTGAGTATCAATGGAATATGTAGGGGTAGCATGAAAAGTGGATGAATTATTTGTATCGTGGAAGATGAGTGACACATATGGTTGCTTAGGGTCTTGTGGGATGGTGTTTAGTACACCTTGTATTGGATTCCAAATTTTGGTTGTTGACAAGTGGATGCCCTTGAAGGGCTTGGAGTAGTGAGCTTCCCTTTGTGATCATAGGTTGACTTGGGGCATGAGATGATGATGGTTGATTGATTGGTTGGATGATGCCTGGAAATGAAGGTGTGAATGATGTTTGTGGTATGTTCCCCAAAGGTTGTTCAACAATGGTGCTCAAATCAAAATTGGAAGGGAGTTTATCCCCTTCTTTTGCCAATGCCAACATGTATTGGGTGGGATTTAGTCTCATGAATTTGTTGACAAGTTTGTGAGTTTTGGGATTTTGCACTAATTCAAGCAATTCATCTTGGGACATCTCTTTGTAATTGGTTGCGACATCCTCCACTTGGAAACCTCCCTCTTGAGGATCTTGGGGTAGTTGAGGGGGATTAAGTGGAGGGTTGATAGATACCCTAGGGTTGAATTCTGTTTGACTTAAATCACTTGAGGTTGATGTTTCTTTGTTTTGCTCCATGATCTTCTTGTGTTGTGACCTTGTTTGGACCATAAAATTGGGATCAAATTTTAGGAATATGTGGGATGAACCTTTAACTCCTTTGGTTGATCTAAACTTTGGGTAAAAAAAGAAATTCTAGGATGTTGTTAGGATCAAATGATGATGATGTGATAAATGAGGGATGGATGGTGTGAATGTTTGAACTTTTTAGAACTTTGGATCAATACTAGACCTTATGATTTTTTGTTTTGATTGGTTTGATTTGGATAATGAACTTGTAGATCCCAAGATGTTAGATGTGATCTTAGGATGAACTTTTCCAAAAGGGGTGTTAATTTAACTAAGTGTGTGAGAAAGGATTCATTCCCACACACCAAACTAAACAAGATGATTTTGATTTTGGTCTAAGGATTTACCAAAAGTCTAGCATAGATTATTTTTCCAAAGTTCTAAAAGTTGTTTGTGAGATGGGTTTTGATAAAGATTTTGATAAATGGAAGTGTTGGTTTTGATCCTAGATGAACCTAGAAGGACTTCGTTTACAAGACCAAGGTGTTGAAGAATGTGCTATTCCCTATAAAGTGTTCAAATCCAAAAGACCAATGTTTGACTTAAATGAGGGGTTCATACTGAGCATACATGTCCAGATTATTCAGTGGAATACTTGTCTATAAAACCTTGTTACCTTCTTTATTTTGCAGTATTGTCGTAGGTTACATCTTCTAATTTTTCTTCTTATATCTTTTTGAGTATGATGCCTAAGTTTGAAGTGACGACATGCAAACCTTCGCTTTCGAATTTTGACTTTGCGACGAATTATGAATACAAACACTTGTGGGGTTCAATTGTCTTTTTATCTTGATTAAATGAATTCCTTTTACCACGTCAACTTGTCTTGTTTTAAATTTTAAACTAAATTTCTATGTTTTAACTCATTTTCATTTCACAAGATCCATTATGTGAAAATCAAAGAGTCAAGGCCATAGTTTCTCTAGGTTGACTTTGAAGAGAGCAAATTGAGATATGAGCCTGGGTATTTAGAAGACTCTGAGGATAAAATCCTTAGGGACAAGTAGTAATAATTGGACTCTTCAAAGGTATTCACTATTTCCAAAGGGTTTGAAATTTTGATGATTGTTAAATGTTTGTTTCAATGTTTTGGAATCAAGCAAAGTATTAAACTGACTCACAAGCATTTACAGCTAGGTTCAAAAGATACTACTTGTTGAATCCCCACTTGGATTTCTCTTAACACTAAGACAATGCAAACAACTAGAGATTTGGTGACACTGGCTCTCCTCCATAGCACACACTTCTCGAGACCACCAAATCTCAAATCCTGAAGATCCAAAGATCCTAAGGATTTTCCTATTTCAACTTGGAATAGTAAAATGTGGGATGGCTTTGGAATGATCATTCATGCCCTAGCAAGCATAAAGCTTTTTGGTCACTAAACAAGTTGGTTCTTAGTAACTTTCGTTCAAGGTTCCCATACATGTGGAAATATTAGCTTAAGATTATTTCAATGAAGAGGCCTCTCAGTCTCTTCCTAAGAAGATATTTTAACGTATCACATGGATACTAAGGATGACACTTGTCATTATGACACATCCACACCTGTTGCTTATGACTTTTGTCACAAACACATTTTTATATAGTGATTTGAAAGTTTTCCCAATGTCATAGTAAATGTTAACTACACCTAATCCATATGAATTCGAGGCATATTTAACCTACTAAGCATCAATCCCAATAAGATCATTCACTATAAACAAAGGCAAAGAAGCCATTAAAACTAACATTCTAAATCATGAAAGCTTGAAAAACCTCTAATCTAAGACATTGAAACTTATCCTATTGGGGGAGTGGTGTCACATTGATGTGGAATGGTGACCCTTGCCTAATCCCTTGGATAATGAGCTTGTTTCAATTGATGCTATTGAAGAGAATCGATGAAACTAATGAGAGATATGTGATAAAGCATGATTTAAATGCTAAATTGACATGATATATGCTTAGATGATCAATATGGGTGTATGTAAAGCTATTCTAAATGTATGCAAGCTTCAAAAGATTAAAATCCTAATTAACAA
>VDFB02271358.1:905044688-905228200 GCA_007258455.2 Sequoia sempervirens
TCCAATGTACCGACAACAAAAAAATGTCCCTTTGATGAAGCCTTATCATATTTTCCCATAAGATCACTAGGTCAAAGGTTTCCAAAACTCCAAAACCCGTGATTAGAGGTTCCAAAGTTCCAAACTTTTGTGATCTTTTGATATTGCCACAACTATCGGTCTATCAAGGAGACTCAAGATAGAGTCCTTCCAATGACACTTGGTCTCACTAAAATAGTATCATCAGTCCATCAAGGAGCTCAAGGAAGATTCCCTCTGATACAACTAAGTCACTTTGGTAGGCTTCGTTCACATGCTTCATCGGCCTATCAGGGAGACTCAAGACAGAGTCCCACCGATAACACATTGTCACGTCAAAGAAGACCCAAGACTTCATATCAAGCTATCTAGGAGACATGAATCTCAGTCCATTCGATAACATGTTGTCTCATCATCATAACACATAAAATCAACCATGAATACATTATCAAACCATGAAAGGGGAAAGGAATAAGGTCCCTTTGAAACTAAATTGTCAAGCTGACAAAACATCACCTGAATGCCAGTACATTTGAGGCATTGATTCTCAACATTCTCCCACTTGATGAAGAATTTACAGCCTACCAATCAATGCTTGAAGTCACTTTAATAGCCATCCATGAAACCAACAAGATCCTCAACCAATGATTGCATGCTCCAACTAAGACACCTGCACCAACATCTAGGATGTCCACTATCTTAGGAAACATTTCTTGTCATCCTCCAAAGGAAAAGAATGAGCCATGGTGAATATGCACCAATCTAAAGAAAATAAGCACCAGATCCAATAGATAACAAGGGCTTCAACACATTTTCACCACTCCACTTGTGCTCACAATATATATAGAAGCATCAAAACATCAACTTCAAAAGCCCTACAACATCAACTTCAAAATCCCTCAACATGAACACAACCATGAAGTTATTCTCTAGAAAATAAGACACAACATTAGCTAGAACAAAAACCAGAAAGATGATTTCTCCCATCTAATTGATCAACCCATGTGACTGAAAATAGCACCCAAAACAAGTGCTAATCCATTCAATCACACTTAACACCAAGGTATCAACATTAGCAAACTCATGCCACTCCATAACCAATCCATCAACAAAAAATACAAGCTCTATGTGCCAACTAGTCAAAGAAGAAAAAACACATCCAAGAAATCCCATTGCACAGGTAATGAATCTGAAAATATTGAAAGGAATACCAAGACTACCAACATCATATAAGATGTGTAAACCACATCATGTAGTACCAAGGAATCATCCACAATGATATGCACAATTTGTAAATTGATAACTTGTATGAGCAACTCTCACCACAAGTCCGTACAGCTCTCCCAAGTTCTCCACACCCAACAAAGGAAAGAGATAAAGAACCTCCATGTCATCACCCAAGAACATGAGTGAAAATGCATGACCACAAGTAGTGATCACTATAGCTATGACCAAACCTCAAACCAATGTAATGTGAAACCAAACATCGAGGAAGATAACCAAGACCAAAGAGAGTAAAAATTGCACATCATGTACCTAAAGAAAATCCTCCTACATTCACCTATAAATGCCAACTATGCCAAGTATGATCTCCTTCAAAACCCCAAGAGAAAATCCTTAACTACATCCAACCATTCAATCACCAAGATCATAACATATATATCATGTAATCAACATGGATGTAAGCCTCTCAAAGAAGATAAAACTATTTCATTTCCCATTTTAGGAAATACCCCAATGCATCTCCTAAACTCAACATCAATGAATGTAATCACAATGCATAAGGAGATAACCATGCTATCCATATCTCACAATGAATCCTTCAGAATCATATAATAGTAGTTCAAGATCCATATCCATGAAAGAAAGCATAAAACACCTGAGAGAAACAATGGGCAATACCTCTCAAGCGATAAAATGTCGAGTAGATTGAGTGGGGAATGAGAATGCTCCTCCAGGGTAACCAAGTCATCATGAATTCTCCAAGAGAAATATCCTCATTGGTATCTATTAAACTCACGTCCAACCAAGGTGAAGACTTCTCAAAAAAATTTCTAAAATCTTCATTAAGAATAACCATCAACACTTCTCTCCTCTCAAGAGAAATACAACCTCACCTTCTTCTTCATGTATCCATGATCACCTGCAAATGATCATCTCATGCTACACTCCAAATGCATCACTACACTATCATGAAGTTATCAAGCATATAACCAATGCACCCAAAACACAAAGAATTACTAGACTGTTGTCAAAGCTCTAATCATCTGAATTAGGAACTTATCATGACATCATGATCTACACATCCCCCTTAAGAGATACCATGCTCCAAGTGAACATAACATGGTCTTAAGAAAAAAAAATTATTCCAAAACTCTAATGCACAATCAAGAGTATACCATGACATAAAACAAAAAAACTTTAAACCAACATCACCTATCAAGCATTTCCAACACCTCAACAAAAGACTCCAAGAATCCTCCATGATTCCTAGATGTTGCACATCTTCAAATAGTTTCCATAAAAATGTGAAAGAACCCTTCTTTAGCAATAGGATCTAAGAGCTTCTCCTACTAACATCTTCAACACTAGAGAAGACCATCCATCACCAAGTGATGAATCCACATTCATTGCTAAAGCTCCCACTGAATCATGACAACCGAGCTCTCAAGCATCATGAACAAAAATTTTCTATACTAAAAATATTATAGGTCCACTCATTAACATATCCATCTAACAATAGTACCAAGCAGCACCAAGATCTCCAAAACCAAGCAAAATTTTTTTACCATCACTATCATAAAGCTTACACAAAGCAGTGTATCCAAGCTATCCATGGAATTATGATACAACGTGCTACAAGTACCCATAACTAACTATTCAAGTACTCAACATGATCCATCATCTCATCTCAAAGTAACCACACTAATGCACAAGTGACCACAGACAAGGCCAGCTAACAAGTCTGCACTAACACCGAATCAACCTTATGGATATAGATAGTTCACTTTCGAGTTATCTCACTATAGCCAATGGGTAGCTAATCCACCAACCGCATAACTCAAAGATCAATCACATTGAACATGTAAACCCATCATCACACTAGACACAACAACATTGAGATCTCAAAGAGAATAACCATGCAAACAACATGACTCAAACACTAGATCAAGCTCAAATCTGATTTTCCTATCATGTTCACAACTTGAGCACCATAGTCTAGGAACCCAACAAGCAACACCACATGAAATGATGAGTGACTAATCATGTACCAACACTCCCATATAGAGAAGACATCACATCTCCTCACACCATGCATGAATAATTCAAGTAGAAATACAACTATCTCATCTAGAAACACCCCAAAAACTAGGGTCTAGAAAATAGTTTAACCACAAAACCACAATTTTTTTTTACCATGTAAAACCTACAAAACCACTATGTTTGAGAACACCCATGGATACCCATATCCACTTCACATATAAATAACTCAAAAGTCTAAAACATAAACACTATAACAATTAAACCAAAAAAAATTAATAACATGAATATGCACAACCATATATTATTTAAATAGGAATCTATAAAACCCTTCAAATTCAAAAAACACGAATTTGAGAGATGCAAGTACAAAAAATCCTTGAAAGGAAACAATAGTTCAGGAAATCCAAGCCCATGTCAATCCAACTCCAAAACCACCAACATATGCATGCATCCAAGAGAGACAAGCTATTGCAAAATCTTTCAAATCATCTATTGATCAACTCCATAGCCTTCATGTAATCAAGGTATCATAAAACTATGATACTAGGAAAAACACCAAGCATAAGCACATTACTCCATGACTGAACAACAACCCAATCTTCTCCATATCATTAGGGAGCCTCTCACTTAGACACCCAATATGGAAGCTTTGCTACAACACAACCACAGAGAAAAATATTCCACCCCATGCATCAAGATTATTTTGCTACCAACTAGGAGCCACAAATCACAATAGACCAACTCCATTCTCTCCATCTTCCATACTGCATGTTTTCTCTTGGAACTCAAACAAAAGGGAAAGAATTTCTACTCACCAAAGGATCAATTCCTTCATATTTCCTCAAGCCTTGTACACTAAGAAATATTCACAAAAGGAATACCCAGAACCAGAAACACCACAAATTCTTACATGCATCAACATGCAAGCCACATGTGATTGCATGCAAGTACCTGCAACTCAAAAACTTCCACATAAAATAGATTACCTCAAAGAAATGAAATACTATGCCACAAAGTGGAATCAAACATAGTTCATTTCCCACATTAACCCTTAGAGAAAAGTAAATGCTAATTAAACCAGTTCCAAACAACACCATTTAGAAAATTCAATCACATAGAACCATTAAACATGAAATATGAGAAAAACACATGAACACACAAATTTACATGGGGAAAACCCTTACGAGTAAAAAACCCCACACTCCAAAAGCCTAGATTGCCATTGTATTATTCAACAACAAAATATAGTTACAATACAATTCAGGCTCTAAGCCTTTACAGAGTTTGCATCTTGTTCCATCTGTGATGAAGAGTAGGGAGGAAAACCCCAACAATCACAATTTGATCAAACTCAAAAAAACTTTTTTCCCTTACAACCCTATCTTATCAACTTTTCACAATTTCATCCAATTCTCCTTATAGCATTGCAAACAAAGATTTTTGTTTATATCTTTTAGAAGATACCTCAAACCCACCAACCAATTTCCATTTCAAATACCCTTTATGGTCTATTTCAACATATCTAAGCTATGGATACCTTTGTTGATCCGATTTAGGATCTAAGACAATTGCTTAAAGAATGCTTAACAATTACAATTTAGAAATCCAAATTACTGAAATGAAATCAACACCACAACATAATTAAACTAATGGAATTGAGAAAAAGACAGAATTCAGAAAGAGACAAGAAAGAGAGAATGCAAACAGCTTGATAACGGAGTTCATCGTAAAATGACTACATCTCTAGGCCCCTCTCCAAAGAGTAGACCGATCCGATTAAAATCTTCATAAATTCGGCATTACATCTGTTTACAAGCTTTTCCCTTCAAGCACGACGGAATTCTAGCATTCCCCCGATGTACAGGATCAACAATTCATCTCTCCAGAAATTATCTCAAGTCTCCAACACCTGAATTATGCATCATTTGGATAAATCTGAATAATGTCCCCTAAAGCCTCTAACCCCCTCCTTTTATACAAAAAAATTACTCAATTGGGCTAATAACCAATTGATTTACAAAATCCACCTTATCTCTCCAATTTTACATAAAATCTTCACTAATCTTCCTTATTTATGTTTAGGATTTATTAATAATCCTAATTAACCCTTACAATTAATCTAAGCCCTTCAATTTATTCTTTTTGGGCTTTTATTGTTACAAGGAATTTCTATTTAATCCTTAGGAAGTTAGATTATTTCATTCTTTGGAGGGAATTTGTTTATTTTTAAGGCATTCGGTTTTTAAGCTTTAAGAAAACCATCCGAGCTCCACAAGTATTTTGAAGCAATCGAATGGCTTACCGGTACAAAGCCATTTTGATAGGTGGCTGGTTCGGGGTTCCAAACCCGCCAGTTTGTTTTTCCTCTACCAACTTCAACTAACTTCTATAACAAAACGAACACGCCCCTATTCATAGTAAAGCAACGACTGTTTGGTGCAATGGCTTGGCGGAGGTTTCGACATTGGGTGGTGAGGGGTTCGAATGCTCTCACCCACTCATTTTGTTCAAACAACTAATAGACTTCGAACCCGCAGGAAGAGATAGAGAAGCCATGTGGCATGCCGAGGAGGTGCCACGTGGCAAGACTCGATTGGCTAAAAATGATGACGTGGCCGATGCTGACTGGACTGCCGACGTTGATGCTGACTGTGTCGTACCATGCTGACTATGCCTCGCTAATGTTAGCAAAGTCAACCCAACTTTGACTGCTTATATCTCATGCAAACAGACTCCATTTTCTGTGAAATGAATGTTGTTGGAAAGCTTGCGACGAGACCTTTGCATTGACGCCAATTTTGACCACTTTTGACGATGTCAACTTTTGGCCCTTTTTTTGCCTCTGACGTGGCTCCAAGGTTGACCAAGGTTTGACTGAGCATATCTTGGGCTCCGTAGCTCCGTTTGACTCCGTTTGAGTTGCGTTGGAGTTAGAATTTTTCCCTCTTTCTAATGATGTTGATTCTAAAGATAAAAGAGAAACTTCAATTTTTGACGAAGATCCTCCAGATCAGTCCTCCCCACTGGAGAGCTTTTGGACCTCCGAAAGTTTGATTACTCAGAAAGTAAGTGATGGTAAAGTTCCCTCACTTTACCAATCTCCATCCATTTTTCCTTGCTTGGATTCATCCCCTTCAGTCCCACTCTGAGGTATTCAAGTGCTCCTCTTCATGAAGGCCTGGTTTTCCTATTTAGGATGATGTCCTCATGCAACTTTGAAATGTATTCTGGTGAAAGATCATCAACTGATGGAACTTGAATGTCAAACTCCTTGTCCAATATCATCTAAGGTTCATACAACTTCAAGTTCTCAACATTGACAACTGAATATATCTGCATGTATGGAGGATGATTGAGGTGAAAGGCATTGGTTCCAAACTTTTCCAAGATCTCAAAGGGACCATACTGAATTGGCTTGAGCTTCCTTCCTTCGCCTTGCATTCTTTCCTTGCTGACATGTAACCAAACATGGTCACTGACTTGAAAATGATGATCGGTGCGATGTTTATCATGTCGAGCCTTGTATTTGGCTTGACTCTTTTCCAACTATGCTTCCACTTCCTGATGGATGGCTTGGATTTTCTGGATGAACTTCAAAGCCTTCTCTGAATTGTGGCATCCATCTTCAACATCATTTTTCCCAAAAGAAAAATCCATCGAAGTCTTGGGCACATAACCGAAACAAGTCTCAAAGGGAGACCTCTTTGTAGAAGAGTGTGATGCATGGTTGTAAGCATGTTGCACATAATGAAGACTCTCATCCCACAATTTGGGATGCTTGTTGCAGTAGCCTCTGAGTAGATGCACAACTATCCTGTTTGCTACCTTTGTCTGTCCATCAGTTTGTGGATGGAAGGTTGTACTCTTCTTCAGTCTAGTGTCTATGAGTCCCCACAAAGCTGACCAAAATTCCCCTAGGAATCGAGAATCTCGATCCGATACAATAGAAGTAGGTAACCGAAAATGAACCCATACAAATTGGAAGTACATTTGAGTTGCAGTTCAGTAGTGACTTGCTTTTTACATGGCATTAAGATACACATTTTGCTAAACCAATCAACTACTACATAAAGATAATCATGACCCTTCCTGGACATCAGTAAACCCCCAACAAAATCCATAGACACACTTTCCCATGGACGGGATGGAACAGGTAATGGTGTGTACAACCACAGTTTTCTTTTACTTGGTTTACTAGTTGCACACATAATACAACCCTTAATGTATTTTGTGACAATTTCCTGCATTTTAGGCCAGTAACAATATTTCTGCAATTGAGTAATTGTTTTACTTACCCCAAAATGTCTTGCAATCAAAGAAGTGTGAGTTTCATGGATTACATGTGCTTGTTCATCTTTCGGAACACATAACTTGCCAAGATGATATAAAAGTTTATCTTGCACATAGTAATCTTTCTCTTCTATCTGTTTGCCTGCCATTAAAGTTGAATAAATATCCTTAAAGTTTTCATCATTAGCATATTGTTCCTAAAATCTTTCATGCACCATGGAACTACCTTTAAGGATGATCAAATTATTCATAATAGGAGGCCTAGAAAGCATATCTACTACTTTGTTATGGGTACCTTTCTTGTACTTAATTATTAAGTGAAACTGTTGCAAAAATCCCATCCATCTGAAATGCCTACTTTGTTGTAGTTTAGACTGTGAGTGCAAGTATTGTAGTGGTTGGTGATCAGTGTGGATTACAGTTTCTTTCCCCATTATGTAATGTTTCCATTTCTTAATACTCTAAACTAATGCATAAAGTTCCTTATCATAAGTAGGATAGTTACTTACTGCTCCTGAAAAGGTTTCAGAGTGGTAACAGACTGGTTTACCTCCTTGCATAAGAACAACTCCCATGGAAAACCCGCTTGCATCAGCCTCGATCTCAAATGGCTGATGGAGATCTGGTAAAGCTAGAACTGGTGCAGTGCTTAACTTTTCCTTCAAAGTGTTGAAGGCCTTCTGTTGTGGACCTCCCCACTGAAAAGTTGTCTTCGTACTTGTTAATGTGTGCAATGATGATGCAATGTAGGAGAAGTTTGTAATGAACTTTCTCCAGTACTAGACTGCACCTAAGAAACTTTCGACTTCTGTTACAGTACTTGGCTTAGGCCAGTTTACAATAGCTTCGACCTTCGTAGGGTCTACTTTCAATTGACCATTCCCTACGACATAGCCTAAGTACACTAGAGATGCCTTTGCAAATTCACACTTAGACATCTTTACATAGAGTTTTTCTTTTCTCAAAACATCAAAAATTTTCTTTACATGACTTACATGATCATCCCAAGACTTGCTAAATATAAGGATATCATCTAGATAGACAATGACAAAATCATCAATGAAAGGACGAAAGACATCGTTCATGACTCTCATGAATGTGGCAGGTGCATTACAAAGCCCAAAGGGCATAACCAACCATTCATAAACTCCCTGTTTTGTCTTGAAAGCAGTTTTCCAAATGTCATCTTCTGCAATTCTAATTTGATGATATAACCACTTCGCAAATCTAATTTAGTGAAATAAACTGCATGTTTCAACTGATCAAGTAAATCATCAATTCTTGGGAAAGGATACCTATTTTTTACCATTATTTTGTTCAGGGCACGGTAGTCAATGCACATTCTCCAAGATCCATATTTCTTTGGAACCAACACAATTGGAGAACCATAAGGAGATGTACTAGGACGGATGACTCCTTTCTCCACTAACTCCTGAACCTGTTTCTTGATTTCCTCATTCTACATAATGGACAAACGGTACAAGCCGATATTAGGCAATGGCACATCCTACTGTAACTGGATTTTATGTTGTATTTCCCTCTTGGGTGGCAACCCCTTTGGTTCCTGAAACAAGTCATCATAAGCAGAAACAATTTTGACCATTTCAACCTTATGTTTTGGGTCACACCCCTTAAATGCCTCAGAGTTATCTTCTTCTTTGGCTTTTACAAGCATTAACACAAAGTTCTTACTAGAGTTGACTAACCTTTTCATTTGACCAGCATTAACTAGTGTGATATTAGTCTCGACCTTGTGTGCACATACAATGTATTCTACCCCATCTTTAAAAAGATGATACTTGTTCTCCCCCCTATAAAAGATTGCCTTTCTATCAAATAGATAAGGACTCCCTAATACAAGCCCACAAATATCCAGAGGTACAACATCTACTTCTACTTCATCAATGAAATTAGCAGTGATGGCAAAACACAATTTGCACTATTTTGTCACCTGCAACTATGCATCATTACATATCCATCCAAGTGGATAGGGCCTAGGTTGAGGAGTAGTAATTAGATTCAATTTCTTAACAACCTCTTTAGAAATCAAGTTGACTTGAGAGCCCAAATAAAATAGTGTATCAATCTTTGTGTGTTTAGTTACCACACGAATGTGAAACAGTTCATTCCACTATTTATTAACTTTAGGAGTGGATAATTTACTTGCATTACTTGTACTTGCATTAGAAATACTTGCATCAGAAGAGAGAATTATACCTTTCCCTTTACCTTGGATCCCGGCAGCAACGATCTTTGTCTCATCTTTGGAATTAGATCCAAGATCTTGTTGAATGATAGCAGCAGTAGTCTTTTGTTTTCCTTTATTGCCTCCAAATCTTTTCGGCCTTGCCTCCGGATGCAATTTCTAGCACCTCGATTCATCATTCCCCTCTTTCTTGCAATGCGAGCATGTGGGTTTTTCACCCTCTTTCTTCACCATAGCTATCTTCTTTCCTTTACCTTTATCTTTTTCTTTACCCTTAGACTTTCCCTCAAACTTAGATGGTTTTTTATCAAACTTATCAATGAATGATCCCTTACCTCTAGACTCTAAGTGGGTAGCTTGGACACAAACTTCATCAAGGTTATTGGGATTCAAAACCAAAATTGAATGTCTAAGGTAGGAATGAAGACCTCCTATGTACTTCAACAAAGTATCCTGGGTGTACAAAGGAACATCTAGTGCAATATCCCTTTTACGAAATTCATGAGTGTACTCCTGAATGGATTGACCTTTCCCTTGCCTAAACATCTGCCAGTTCATCATTAACTGTTGCATGTAGCCTAAGGGATAGAATTGCTTTTTAAGAGCACTTACAAATTCTATCTAGGACAAGTTGACTTTACCATATTGGGAGATTTCTACTCTAGTCCTACTCTCCCACCAAGTTAGAGTTGTACCCCCTAACTAAAGAGTAGCAAGTTGGATCCTATCAGCATCATTTGTGAGGTTTTGGACTCTACAATAGACTTCAGCCTACTGAATCCAATCATCTAGTTTTTTAGCATTTAATTCACCACAATATTTTGGTAAGTCAAATTTTACATCCAATTTAATTTTGGGCTTATGTGCACCCTTAAAAGGATTAAAAGGCATAGAATGAGTAGAAGAAGGAGATGAAGGAGAAGAGGGAGGTGTCTTCGGAGGCTCAGGGTCATCTCCCGATTTCTTTTCTTTTCTTGCACGAGCTTCATGTCTCTGTCTCCTTTCTTGCCTGTCCCGGAATAAGACTTCGACCATGACCTTCATGTTGAGAAAACCCTTCAGAAATTCCTTCTCACCAAGCTTAGAACTTTGTCCATCATTTGGATTTGCCATCTGTGTTCGTGAATGAGCTCTTCGTCTTCCAATCTCTGGATTATACTCTTCAAGTTTGCCTTTTCCTTGTTGAAGTTGGGAGCGTGTAAGCATTCGAATATGCAATACTAGTCAAAACACAGCTCTGATACCAACTCGATCCAATTTAGGATCTAAGACAATTGCTTAAAGAATGCTTAACAATTACAATTTAGAAATCCAAATTACCAAAATGAAATCAACACCATAACATAATTAAACTAATGGAATTGAGAAAAAGACAGAATTCAGAAAGAGACAAGAAAGAGAGAATGCAAATAGCTTGATAACGGAGTTGGTCGTAAAATGACTACGTCTCCAGGCCCCTCTCCAAAGAGTAGACCGATCCGATTAAATTCTTCAGAAATTCGGCATTACATCTGTTTACAAGCTTTTCCCTTCAAGCACGACGGAATTCTAGCATTCCCCCGATGTAAAAGATCAACAATTCGTCTCTCCGGAATTATCTCAAGTCTCCAACACTTGAATTATGCATCATTTGGATAATTCTGAATAGTGTCCCCTAAAGCCTCTAACCCCCCTCCTTTTATACAAAAAATTTACTCAATTGGCCTAATAACCAATTGATTTACAAAATCCACCTTATCTCTCCAATTTTACATAAAATCATCACTAATCTTCCTTATTTACATTTAGGATTTATTAATAATCCTAATTAACCCTTACAATTAATCTAATCCCTTCAATTTATTCTTTTTGGGCTTTTATTGTTACAAGGAATTTCTATTTAATCTTTAGGAAGTTAGATTATTTCATTCTTTGGAGGGAATTTGTTTATTTTTAAGGCATTTAGTTTTTAAGCTTTAAAAAAACCATCCGAGCTCCACATGTATTTTGAAGCCATCGAATGGCTTACTGGTGCAAAGCCATTTTGATAGGCGGCTGGTTCGGGGTTCCAAACTCGCCAGTTTGTTTTTCCTCTACCAACTTCAACTAACTTCTATAACAAAACGAATACGCCCCTATTCATAGTAAAGCAATGACTGTTTGGGGCAATGGCTCAGCGAAGGTTTCGGCATTGGGTGGTGAGGGGTTCGAATCCTCTCACCCACTGATTTTTTTCAAACAACTAATAGACTTTGAACCCGTAGGGAGAGATAGAGAAGCCACGTGGCATGCCGAGGAGGTGCCATGTGGCAAGACCTGATTAGCTGAAAATGATGACGTGGCCGATGCTGACTGGACTGCCGATGTTGATGATGCTATTGTGGCATATAGATGCCACATGTCAACCTGTGATTGGTCCATGTTGCTGACTATGTGCCATACCATGTTGACTATGCCTCGCTGATGTCAGCAAAGTAAACCCAACTTTGACTGCTTATATCTCGTGCAAACAGACTCCGGTCCATGAAACAAACATCATTGGAAAGCTTACGATTAGACCCTTGCATTGATGCCAATTTTGACCACTTTTGACGATGTCAAATTTTGGCCCCTTTTTTTGTCTCTGACCTGGCTCCAAGGTTGACCAAGGTTTGACTAAGCGTATCTTGGGCTCCGTAGCTCCGTTTGACTCTGTTTAAGTTGTGTTGGAGTCAAAATTTTTCCCTCTTTCTGATGATGCTGATTCTAAAGATAAAAGAGAAACTTCAATTTTTGACGAAGATCCTCTGGATCATTTGTTTTGGAACATCAATCTCGATAATGGACTGATACGTTGTCCCCTTAAGCCAATTAGGCCTATTTTGCAAAGCAACTCAATAAAATATTTCTCGCAAACTTCCAAACTCTATTCCAACACTTTCAACAGGTTTCAAAACCTCAGAATCAATGATTTTCATTAGGAGAAACAATCACAAATTTTCCAAAACATTAAACCCTTGTTTAAGCCATTTTCTTGCTTGAAACAACGAGGGTTTATTGAAATGCAATGTTCCTAGGCATATTTTAGTTTTCCAACACCTCTAACACATTCCTCAATGTCTGCACATGATTCAAAAATGATTCTACACTCCTTCCCAATGCCTATTCACCAAACTTCACCTCTTAGCCATCATTTTGGCTCAAAACCATGACTGAAATCTTCTAGGGCATCACTCCAATTTCTTCAATCTGCCTTCACTACTCCAAAAAACTACAAAAACACAAAACCTACATCTAGCTGATCCATTCCACCAAGTTATAACTAATTACACTAAGTGGAATGGCTTAAATCCCCATTTTACTCTATCAAACCCTCAATTATAGGGTTCCCCGCCTATTCTTAGGAAAAGGCTTATAAGTTGATTCAAATTCAATGGAAAACTATCAAACCAATGCCAAGATGGAGTTAATACATGCCACTACCAATTTCAATGCACCATATACCAAAGCTCCTTAATACAAAACCATACAGAGGTTTGTAACAGTGAAATTACCAGAAAATTGCAAGGAAAACAATGGTTTATTATTGTTGAAATCCAATACAAAGCTTCCAAACTTTTCCTCAAATTATGTGAGGCCTTTTTAAACCCTTAAACAAAAAAAAAATCATTCAACCAACTCAACTATATTTTGAACTTACTGACCACTGGGATTCCCACATTTTGCATTTTTGCAATTTTGAACATTACAATATGACAACTTATGCAATATTTTGCAACATTAGCAACATTGTCCTTAAATGACTCAAATGACATGACAAGTGGTCTATTATGACCTTATTTGACGACCTTAGACTCAATCACACCAAATAATTGACTAAAAACCATATTTACACAAAATGACATGGTGCCCCTGTACCATACACCTGGCCTAAAAGAGACGTCAAGTCCCTTGAGGACTGAATTGTAGCTTGTCCACCGATGATCACTTCATCTCCTTGATCTTCAAATGCTCCTTTGTCTGGTAAACTTTTCCATTGAACCAAGTACTATAGCTTTGCATTGTCCTTGGAATTTATAGGCTCCTTGCCACCTAGGAATTGTCCCATCTTCCCAAACCGATATGTTGTATGCCCTCTTATCTTTCTATCATCATAAAATGATGCTAAATTTTTCTTCGTACCTCTGAACACATTTTGACCACCCTTTTTTTTGAAATACTTTCTTCTTTACCTCTACTGCATGCTTGAACTCACTCATTTTCCCTTTCCTTACACCTTGATTCAATCCATCTTTTTCCTTTATCTCTTTCACCAAAGTCTTTTCTTTTAGGATCTTTGCTTGACCAGGTCTAAAAATCACTATATTGATAGAATATGACTACCCTCTAACCTCCTTAGCAACCAATAGACAAAGTATTGTCCCTACCATAATCTTATCATTCCTCTCTAACCAATCTCGAGTCTTCACAAGAAATTCATCCTTAACCTTCTCTTGACTTGTTTTTGACATCAACAAATCACCTTGTCTTCCATCTGCTAGCCTAGCATCTTCAAGCCTTGAAGTGGCTGCACACTCATCATTTTTGTCTTCCTCTAGCTTCACAAATTCCTTACCCAACATTATCACTTTTTCTGCCTTGATCTGCTCCTTAACATCTTGCAATGGTGTTAGTGTAAAAGTAGTTCCATCTTTCTCAATTTGATATGTATTGTTTCTTCCATCATAAATGGCATGTCTATCAAACTACCATGGTCTTTCAAGCAAAAAATGACAACAATCCATAGGAAATACAATGAAAAGTATCCTATCCTTGTATCCACCAATATTAAACTCAACCAAAGCTTGGTCACTAACCAAAATTGATTGATCATCATTCAACCAAGACACTTTGTAAGGTGTTTCATGAGGAATCTTTTCTAACTTCAGTTTATCCACCATTTCATTTGACACCATATTATCAATGCTTCCAGAGTCTATCGCTACCTTACATACCTTTCCTTTGCATTTACAAGTGGTCTTGAATAATATCCTCCTCTATGTAGATTACTTCTTCATGGATGCTTTAAGTAGTGTTCTTCTCACCATCAATGATTCCCCAACTTCTAGAGCAACAAGGTGATTAGGAGAATGCACACTTTCACAATATTCCTCTTGCACCAATTGAACTCTTTTATAACCATAGTTGAAGTAGAACCTTGTTTCTTAGGACACTTCCATGCTACATGGCCAAACTAATTGCAATGGTAGCATCTACTTGAAAATGAACTTGAACCTCTACGTCCACCAAATATTTCTTTGAAACCTCTAAAGCCACTTCTTTGATCAACAACTTGGTCTTTGTTTTTACTTTCAACTTCTTGTTGTTCAAAGGTCTACCATGATCCTCTTCCTCTATTATTTCTGCCTTTACCTCTTCCTTGTCTTTCTTTCCTTCCTTTTAACTTTTCTTCTACACTAGTAGCCAATTGAAAAAATTCCTCAACTGATCTAGGCTTAGCCAAACTCAATTCATCCTGAATTTGAAATCTTAAGCCAGACATATACCTTGCAATCTTTTCATTTTCACCATCCTATCCCATGCACTTATTTTTTTTTTTCCTTTCTTCACTCTTTCCTCTTGAACATAATTCCACCATGTAAGAGTAGGTCCTTTCAACTTGGTTTTAGCAAACTTCACTTTCTAATCATCAACAACCTCCTTGTACTCAAAGAAATTATCCAATACCTCTTCAACATCCAACTTTTCATTATACATTGGCACATCAATTTTCACATTAGAAGCATCTCCCTTGACAACCTTGAGCATCTTTATCATCCTTCTCCCATTAGGATCCCATTCATCACCTTGGACTCTTCCACTTGGAGGGTTTCCATCCTCACCCTTTATCTCTCCTAAGTCACTTTCCTCTTCAGTGGCCTCTCCTCTTTTTTTCTTTGTCTCCATTGCTCAAAATCTGGCTAATATTTCTTCTTGTGACTTTTTCAACAACTTTACCTCCATTGCAAGTACTACACTACCTTTAGCAGGCATCTGATCTCTTCAAATCACCACTTTTCCTTTCTCAAACTTCAACTTTTCATCCTCAAAAGACCTAACACCTATGCTCTGATACCACTTGATGTAGATCAAGGAGGAAAACCTTCCATTAATCACAATTTGATCAAACTCAAACAAACTTTCTGCCCTTACAACCCTATCTTATCAACTTTTCACAATTTCATCTAATTCTCCTTGTAACATTGCAAATAGAGTTTTTTGTTTATATCTTTTAGAAGAAACCTCAAACCCACCAACCAATTTCCATTTCAAATACCCTTTATGGCCTATTTCAACATATCCAAACTATGCATACCTTTGTTTTGGAACATCAATCCCTAAAATGGACTAGTATGTTGTCCCCTTAAGCCAATTAGACCTATTTTACAAAGCAACTCAACAAAATCATTCTCCCAAATTTACAAAATCTGTTCCAACACTTTCAATAGGTTTCAAAACCTCAAAACAACAATTTTCATCAGGGGAAGCAATCACAAATTTTCCAAAACTTCAAACCCTTGTTTAAGCCATTTTCTTGCTTGAAACAAGGAGGGTTTATTGAAACTCAATGTTCCCATGCCTATTTCACTTTTCCAAAAACTCTAACACATTTCCTATGGTTTTTACATGCTTCAAAAACCATCCTACACTCTGTCCCAATGCCTATTCACCAAACTTCACCTCTTACCCATCATTTTGGCTCAAAACCATGACTGAAATCTTCTAGGGTATCACTTCAATTTCTTCAATCATCCTTCATTGGTCCTAAAAACTACAAAAACATAAAACCTACATCTAGAGGATCCATTCCACCAAGTTAGAACCAATTAGACTAGGTGGAATGGCTTAAATCCCCATTTTTTTTATGTCAAACCCTCAACTACAGGGTTCCTTGCCTGTTCTCAGGAAAAGGCTTATAAGTTGCTTCAAATTCAATGGAAACCTATCAAACCAAATCAAATATGGAGTTAATACATTCCCATACTAATTTAAATTCACCATAGACCAAATCTCCTCAGTACAGAACTGTATAGAGGTCTGTAATAGTGAAATTACCAAAAAATTGCAAGGAAAACAATGGTTTATTGTTGTTGAAATTTGATACAAATATTCCAACCTTTTCCTCAAGTTATGTGAGGCCTTTTTAAACCCTTACACATTAAAAATAAAATTTATTCAACTGACTCAACTATCTTTTGAACTTAATGGCCATTGGGATTCCCACATTTTGCATTTTTGAAATTTTGAACATTACAATATGACAACTTATGCAAGATTTTGTAACATTAGCAAAATTGTCCCTAAATGACTCAAATGACATGACACATGTTATATTATGACCTTATTTGATGACCTTAGACTCAATCACAACAAAAACTTGACTAAAACCCATATTTACAAAAAATGACATGGTGTCGTTGCACCAATCCAAAGAGAATTTGGCTACACAACCTTCTTTTATTTCCATCCCTCTCTTTTTCTTGTAGAACGTTCTAGGGTTTTACAACATTTTTTCTTAACCCTAACCCTAGTAACAAAATTTCAATAGGAAATGGTTTGGTTCAACTTCAAACTGAACTGAACGGTTAAGAGAATTCCATACAGTTAACAAAATATTGAAGATTCAATTGCTCCATTCATTTCACAACAACCATGTGAAGTGAGCAATATATGGCCATATCAATGGGACATCTTATCACCTCCCACCAATACAAGATATTCACTCCAATGCTCACTGTACTAGTCCATGTGGTCCCCACTTAGACATTATTACTGAGTCAATCTCATTGCCATATTAGTGAGACATCATATCATCTTCCACCAATATAATGAAGTCACACCAATGTAGTCCATATCATTCCATGTGGTTCCTACTACTGAGTTAGCATGGCTTACACCAATTATCACTCCTACCTTGATAGCTCAGGTCCCACCATAGTCATTGTTCCATCGAGGAAACCTCACTCCGAGTCCCATTGACTGCTACAACTCTCTCTAATACTAGTTCCCATTGCCATGTCAAAGAGACATGTTCCAATGTCCCGATGACAAAGCAATGTACCTTCGATGAAGCCTTATTGGTTTGTTCTGTAAGATTGCTAAGTTGGAGGTTTTGAAAACTTTAAAACCCATGACTAGAGGTTCCAAACTTCCATGATCTTGTGATATTTCCACAACTATTGGTCTATCGAGGAGACTTAAGATAGAGTTACATTGACGACACCTAGTCACACCAAAATAGTCTCATCGATCCATTGAGGAGACTCAAGGAAGAGTCCCTCCAGTATAGCTAATCCACTTCAATAGGCTTCACTAACATGCTCCATTAGTCTATTGGGGAGACTCAAGACAGAGTCCCACTGATAACATATTGTCACATTCAAGACCCAAGACTTCATATTAGGCTATTAAGGAGATATGACTCTGAATCCATTTGATAACATGTCTCACTAACGTAACACATAACATCAACCTATGAAGACACTATCAGACCATTGAAAGGAAAAGGTATAAAGTCCCTTCAAAACTGAACTGTTAGGCCAACAAAACATCACCCGAATGCAAATACATTTGAGGCACTAATTCTCAACACAAACATCATGAGACTTGTGGAGTGTCTACACAAAATCATACCACTAATCTACACAATCTTAGGTTGGTGCAAGTAATCAAGCATAAGTTATGTTGAAGATTAGGCATCCAAAACCAATTATAACACTATCACTTGAAAATTGAACTTTCAGAGCACCAAACCACTTGAGTCTTCAAAATAGCATGCATTGGACATTATTAAGCATTTCCTCAAAAAAACTTGGCCAAATCTTTACATCCAGAGGAATGTGAAGCATTCAAACAAGCCTTGATATCCACTTTGCACTGCTAGAGCATAGATCAAAACTTTGTTACTTATAACTTCAACTAAAAAATGTATAATGACATGAAACCTTGGATATACGACCTTCATATTTTTGTGAGATTAACTTCTAAACCACAAGACTAAATATTTTTATGCAAAATGATGCAAACCAAAACTCTATGACATTTCCTTAGAGCATATATTGTGAATGCATCATTTAAAATTTATAAATTCCCCCTTAATCTATACAAATTTTGCTTCCTCTAGGATAAATTCCAATTTCTTCATCAAGAAAAATATCCTTATATCTACTCCATATATATACACAAAAAAAAAAGAGAAAATATATCTTACACCAAAAAACAAACACACCTCACTTGGATGGAATAATTCTCTTGTAGATAGACTTGAGTTGAACCAAGTTGTTATCTCATTGCATCTTTATAGTGGTTAGGGTTTGGACATAACATGTTAGTTGAACATATGTACCTTTAACTTCTTCCAAAGAATATAGTTCCTTGTATTTTTGAATCACACCATTAGCTTCTTCCAACAGACCAGTGAGTGAAGCTAATATTAGGCTCACTACTTCTCTCAATTGCTTCACCTAACCATTGAATCAATCTCTTTGATCTTACAGTTGTACCTAGGAGTGCAATCTTTCCACTTGTGCCTTGATGGCACCATCACTATCTTGTAGGATCATATGTTGCAACCACATTAGTGATTTTCATTTCAATGGAATTAATCTAATCCTTTATCCTCTTAGTTATTGTTGGCCATTTCAAACATAAAACATATAACACTTTTTCTTCCTCTAGGCATTTTTGAATATCCTTAATGCATGATTACAACTTGGTAAGTTCATTGTCACACTTTATGGAGGCATCATTAAATCTCTTTCCATTCAAATTTTGTTTCACATTCTTCTCCAAATGAGATGAATGTCTCAAAATACTATTAATGTATTTTATCTATTGTGTATAGGGAAATGACACATCTCTTTTTTCTTCAGGAAAATTTTCTTCCAATGTCTCCATTACCTCTTCCAATATATCAACACTCTTCACCTATTGTTGTAGAAACTCTTGTCTTGTTTTGGAGTGGAGTATATCTCCAATTTTCAATTAATGCAGAGGAGACATACTAGACAAATTAACTTTCCCATCAAATGTAGGAACATTCAGCAAATGAGGAGACACTACTAGCTAAATCTACATTTCTTGTGCCAAGAACTCCTTTATGGAGTCCATCAGAGAATAACATGAGTTATCTAAGCTTTCTTCTTCAATACTCTACTCCTTCTCCTTATCCTTTTCCTTAGCTTTTTCCTTCTCCTTCTCCATTTCTTTCTCCTTACTAGAGACATCCTACTCTTTTTGCAAATCAGAGACACCTTGTTCTTCTTGCTAACCAAAAAAAACCTAATCTTCTTGTTGGTTAGGGACAAATTCCTCATTTTTACTTTTTGAAGGGGGCATATTATCACTTTCATGTTCTACTAGAGGCTCATGTATAGTCATTTCAACAATAGTTTACATTCATCAATAATATTCTTTGTAACCCTTTTTTTACTGAATCTTTTGTTTAATTTCATCATCCATACTCATCAGAAGATCTATTCTATGCTTTTTGTGGATCTCCTTAGCTTGCTTCCAAACAATATTTTCCTTTTTTTCCCTAGGAGATAGAGGACCCAACCTTTTTTATTGCTTGTTACCTCAGTTCTTCATCTACCTTGATTGCATTATCTCTTCTCTATCTCAAAGCATGTTGTAGGATTTATAGAGATTTATCAATAATACCTGTTGAATTTCTCTTCCTGGCATATTTTTCCTTGATGTCAAAACTGATTAATTATCACTTGGTTTGGAATTGGCATTATGGTACTTGGTGCATTTGGTTATTGTTGTATTCAGTACTTGGCATATTCAGTACTTTGTGGACAATGATTTGGATGGTTTACTTTTAGTTTTGTTTTGTGGTACTAATCATGTTGGATTCATGTGCAGAGTATATATATATATATATATCACATGGGGTTATTCTTTCATATAGGTTTTTTGGAATGTTCATATTTCAGTGATTACATGGCATTGATAAGGCATATACAGATGAAGGTAATGTTGAAATCCAATTATGAGAATTTTTTTTATTCACAAGGTATTTAAAAAGATGTGCTTCACCTTGTGTGAAGTTTTCTAGCACACATTCTTATACATCTTTGTTGATACACAAAGGTGAATACTTGAACTTTGGCTTAGCATTGGTCTTCACAAATACTTGTCTTTATTATTGATCGTTCCCTTCACATTTTGCATATGATATTAAATTATCAACAGGCTAAATGTTTATTTGGCAACAATGTTTAAAGTGATATTGTATCAGTTTTTTTTAATGTTTAACATGGAAATGCCATTGTATTGAATCTCACATAGCATGGTATCAAGCTTCTTGTGTTTCACATGGTTTGTTATTGTGACATCAGGTTCATTGATTCATTATGTGGCATTTACACTTGATGAATTATGGGTCATGTGGATAGTGACTCATGTATCGAAAACAATTATAAAGGTCGAAAAAAATAATAAAGTGATGTTTTTTGCTCAAGCCAGCAGTATGATGGATAGTGTAGAAAGAAGAATGGTTGACTTACAACTGAAAGCATAAGTAAAGAAGGAAGATTTTGTGAGATTTGTTTTTAGTTTTTGGCCACCATATTAAGGTAATATTTGCACAATCTTTTGGTCCTTTAAAGAAAATGTTGATAAGTTTTTCCTCCATTGAAAGTGAAAAGGTAAAATTATTTTAGTTGCATTTGTTTTTGATTCAGTTACTTTGAAATGAGAATAGACAGTTTTTTTTCAAATGCATTTTCCGTTTTTGATAAACCCTAGTTAACTCAAGGATTTCAAAATTTTGGAATAAAGGGTTTGCAAAACGTGAATAAGGTTTTAATATTATAGTCTATAAAAGCATGGTATTTTTAACCATTGCATAGTTACAGAGCTTGGAATGAAATAACTGAGTTTTTGTGAAAAAGAATAAGGGTTTCTGACAAAAATATTCTTGTATTCAAAAGAGATAGATGAGAGCTTAAATTGTTTGATTTCTCTGATTCAAAAATAGAGATAACATTCAAAATTTTAGTATGATTATCTTGGTACTGTCATATTCAATACATATTATAATGGGCATTATTGTATATCTTTAATATGTACTCTGTTGAGATTTTGTAATTGCAAAAATAATGCAGTTATAAGGTCCTGGCAGTTTGCATGATTATTGAGAAACTTTGTAAAGGAGTTGGTGCTCCTACTAAAGTTGGTGCTTAGAATTTCAGTGGAGTTGGTGCTCCTGAATTGTTACAGAGTTGGTGCTCTGAAAAATATTGTAATCAATTTGGAAAATCCTGTAAGGCATTTTGGAGTGGTTTTTCTGCCCTAAGAGGATTTTCCACTTGTCAAAGTATTATGGTTTGTGCTTATCTTGCTTAAGTTTTCATTCTATCATTTGGAAAAGCCTATAAGGCATTTTGGAGTGGTTTTTCTACCCCAAGAGGATTTTCCACTTGTCAAAGTATTATGGTTTGTGCTTATCTTGCTTAATTTTTTGTTCTATCATTTGTCAAAGTGGTTCATGCAATGCTCTGATACATTTTTTCATTATTTCAATCTGTCTAAAAGATTTCACAAATGTGGATGTTCATATTTTAGATCATTGTTTTGTTGATACTCAATGTTATATGATCAGTTAGTTCAATCATTACAGTATAATCAAACAATTCAAACACATACTTAATGTGTTCAATGAGTTGTTCTTGATAAAGTTGCAATCATATAAATTCATTATTTGAGTTCAGTTTCAAAGTTGTTTTGTTAAAAGATCACATTGAAACAAAGTGGTATTTGTCTCAAGGTCTCCTTTTTTTTTTTGCACATCAATGTTAAAATTTTAAAATTATATGTTACTCTGATTCACCCCCCCCTCTCAGAGTAATTCATCTTCCAACAATACCACTTAAGGATATGTTTTTCTTGAGAATATATATAATGACAACCTTTTCAATATTATTCTTATCTTCTAGAGGGACATTCAGATGGAACTCCATTGTATCATTTAACAAACCAAATCTAACAATTCCATGCAAGATGGATTTAAAATAAAAAGGGTCATATGAGATTGGATGTAGACTTTGGAGGAGGACACCATTTCTTTGAAGCTCATCCTTCTATTTTTCAAAATGTTTCTCTGCTTGCTTCTTATACAACTTATCCATTATCTCATCATATGTTCCAAATATCTCAATAGTTGTATCTGTTAGCTTCTTTAGTAGGATATCCACATTGTTGAATGAAAAAGACAACTAAGAGGGGGGAAAATCAATTGTGTCCAATTAAAACATCAAAACCCTCAAAAGTAATTAGATCCACATGCATTCATTAAACCCTTAATACATGTTATAATGCTTAAAAATTAAATACAAATAACAAAAAAAAAAAACATACACAAGAGAACACCAGGTTTATGTGGAAAACCCTAGAAGGGAAAAACCACAGTGAGCATTAGAGCACAATATAAGTAATTGCAAAATTGGTACAAAGAGGCTCATTGCTAGAATAGGACACACTACCTAGAAAGGCTCATAGCGTAGACTCACTATTGGAATAGAAAGAAATAAGATAGAATGTTACACAGATAACATGAAGTCAATGCAATATAGAATCCACCACAATAGCTCTCAACAAAACTCACAACCTTCAAGAGATCAAGATACCTTCAACTCACTGCATTCAAAAATCTTGCATTATAGCTCACACTACATTTCACATCTCTACACTTAATTTCACATCATAACACTCAACTCTATTCCACACTTCATCTCAAATCAACTCACCCTACATTTATACCATCCACAACTTGAAAAGAATCTTCAAGTCAGCTACACACACCTTACACTTTACAAATTGAAAAATAGGTCAACACTAAGCATTCTCATGGTGGATAGGAATGGAAGTAGACCAATAAAAAACTTAATTGGGACCTAAATCAACACTCACATGTGATGCTACACATTCATTAATAATTAAACATCATCGAATGTAGTATAAAACACTAGGTTAGTCATTACTTGTGCAAACACCATTAAAATTTGAAGTACACACTTCCTCAAATCCAAGGATGAATTGAAAGACACACACCACATTTCTAGACAATCTAGAATAATCCAAAATCCACCTGAGATACAACAAATTCTTCACACCAACTTGCACCTTCAGAATGTACACAGCTTGTATTCATACCACTCTGCCAAACATTGTAACTCTAAAAACCATCTTTAGAAGTTCCAAATCATAAATCCTCTTGACATAGGAAAGAGATCAACACCATCCACATACCTTCAAAACTGCAAGTCTTTAAGCACAACTACAGAGAAACACAACACAAAAATTTCTCCTAGACACCTCTATAAGGAATAGTACAAACTCAGTTCACACACTAGTGAACATAATTTCTACTACACATCTATCTAGAAGAAAAAAATTTGGATATAGAAACTCTAAACATAATTTCTACTACACATCTATCTAGAAAGCCAAAATTATAGATATAGAAACTATAAACATCTCTAACCAACATATCTAAACCAAACAGCCAAATCTTCAACCCAAAATAAATGCGAAGAAAAATTAGAACACCTTTGAAACACCATGTTTCCTCTTTTTTTCAATTTTCTCAATATCCTCAACATCTTTATCACCACCACAACCATAGATAGAAACTAATAAAAGTAACACCAAAGGTTAATGCCAATAACTTAACTAATGAGAACACAATTCAACTAGTCAAAATAAAAATTTGCTCAACAACTACACAATTGACACCAATGACAACACAAGCTTTTTGACATCAATGACAACACCTTCATACTTGCAAAAATCTCCCCCTTGGTCATTGATGGCTACAAAAGATGTGAAAAACCATCAAAGACAACATACAAACTCTTTTTTTTTTAGATTAGACAACCTACAAAAAATTCCTACACTCTCTCCTTACAATATTCTCTCTAACTATCTCTCCCTTTTCAAATTTTTATTTTTCACATGCTTCACTCTCCCCCTATATAGATAGAATTTTTTTTCACATGACTCTCTCCCCCTTTGACATCAATGGTAAATGATAAAATGTTTTGCATTGTTCTCCCCCTTTTACATAGAACAAAGATAGTTGCTACTACTTTGAATAATCCCCTTAGGAGCATACGCCAACCAAATCAATAACCTCTACAAAATGACAACACTCACTCCATACTGTAACAATGTCACCACCTACTCCCCTTGAGATATAGCCACCAACATCAGTCCAAACAAAGAATGAATCTGTAAATTCACTAGATTAATGCATCTCCATATGCATCTAGTTCAAAGAAGGAGAAATAACCCCCAACTTCTCCCGAATATACTCAAAAGTATCCTTAGGAAGAGCCTTAGTGAATATGTTAGCAATCTGATCCTTTGTAGGTACATATTTAAGCTTCACTTCATTCTCCACAACCTTCTCTCTTAGAAAGTGATATTTGATTGAAATATTCTTTGTCCTTGAATGCATCACTAGGTTTTTTGAAATATTGATTGTGCTTGTATTATCACAAAATATAAAAATAGGCTCATCAGACACCACTCTAATATCCTTCAATATTTTCCTCATCCACAATAATTTTGTGCAATAAGATGATGTTACACTATACTCAAAATTTGTAGCAGATAAGGAAACTGAATATTGTTTCTTACTTAGCCATGATACCAATTTGCATCCAATAAAGAATGCACTTCTACTTGTAGTTTTCTTATCATCCACACAACCAGCTTGATCTGCATATATGTAAGCACTCCATATGACATCACTATCCTTAAGATATCACAAGCCATAGTGGTATGTGCAGGATCATGGGCCAAAAAGTGGCAATATGATAGGTATGTGGCTTACGACTATCTTTTTACCCAAAATTGATGAAACAAAAGGGTTTTAAAAGGATATTTTCAGCTTTCCACCAATATAAATTATGCTTAAATTTGAATTTAACAAGTAATTATTACTCATTTTCTATTCAAATTATGAATAATGTCCTGATTGATAGGCTAATTGAAAAAAATCTATAGCTTTCAAACGGTATCAAATTTATTGAATCCAAAACATGCGTCACATTATATGATTTGCATAATATAGGATTAAAAAAATAAAAAATTGAATTTCATGAAGTTTTGACCAAGTTAAGGTGGTTAGACATACAATTTTTTATATTTTTAAAAAAGTTGTAATAAAAAAATCATAATAAATAATTTACTTGGAAAAAAATTACAAAAAATATGCATCACATTGGGGCATGAGTCCTCTACTTATATCTAAAATCTTATAAAAAAATATTATTATTTTATTGTGGTTAGGGTGGTCAGACAGACACCCACTTCTTATTTTTCCTTGAAATTTAAGTACCCTTGCATTGAAATTTCAAATTTTCACCAAATAGATTTTTTTTTTTTAAACAAACCTAGTAGTTTAGAAACTACATTCAATTTTCTATAGATTTTATTCTTACATATTTTTGAAATAATATAGATAATTTATTCAAATTTTTATGTCAAGTTGCCTAACTCTGATTTTTCTAATTTTTTTGCCACTTAAGGGCCTTTTTTTCCATGATTATCCTACACATACCCTAGTCTAGAGTTCCCTTCAAATATATGAATATCCTCTTTACAACTACAACATGTGTCTCTTTAGGATCTTCTTGAAATTTAGCCATGAGACAAACTGCATGGATGATATTTGGTCTAGAATTAGTTAGGTATAGTAGTCCACCAATCATTGATCTATACTTTCTTTGATTAGCCTTAGGGGATTCATCATCCTTAGTTTGCAACCAGTAACCATAGGATTACATACTAGTTTGGAGTCTTCCATTCCAAACTTCTTCAACATTTCTTTAACATACTTTGATTGTGAAATGAATATTCCTTTATCTATTTGATTGATTTGTAGCATAAGGGAGAAATTCATCTCTCCAAACATTGACATTTTAAATTCTTTTTGCATCTCTTTTGCAAACTTCTTGCACATAGCTTCATTGCCTCCAAAAATTATGCCATCAACATACACAACCACTATCAATATTTGATATTTCTCAACCTTAAAGTAAAGATTACTATTTTTGGTGCCTTTATTCAATCCTTGTTGTATCAAATACTTTTCCAACCTTGCATACCAAGCTCTAGGAGCTTGCTTCAATCCAAACAATGATTTATTCAATCTACAAACCATATTAGGTTCATCTGACAACTGAAATCCTTCTAGTTGTTCCTTGTAAAATTCTTTTAATTCTCCATTCAAGAAAGCAAACTTCACATCCACCTAATAAACTTTAATGTCTTTATGTGCTGTAAATGCCAAAAACATCCTAATTGCTTACATTCTACCCACTGGAGAAAATATCTCCTCAAAGTCTATTCCTTCAACTTGTGCATAACCCTTACACACAAGCCTTGCCTTATTTCTTACCACTTCTCCATCCTCATTCAACTCTTTTATGAATGCCTACTTAGTACCAATTATGTTCTTGTTTTTAGGTCTAGGAACAAGTTCCCAAGTCTGATTCTTGTCAATCTAGATAAGTTTTTCTTCCATTGCCTTATACAATTTTCATCTTTATGTGCCTCACTCATTGTTTTAGGTTCAACATTAGAAATTAAACACAAATATACCTCTGTTTTAGTAGTTCTTCTTTTCAACATGTTTTTACTTTTGTCTCTAATGATCTATTCTTCAAAATTATTTTTCTATACACACATAGGGGTTGTAGAGGTCTTTTCCGAAGCTTCTTCCTTTTTATTTTTAACTTAATTTTCCTTAGCTTTTTCTTCTTCTTCTCCTTTGTAAGTAGGTTCATCTAATTCATATCCATCTATCACCATCTAATTCCTCAGTTCTTCATCAACCTTGACACTTGCACTTTCAACAATCCTTCTTAGCCCTTTATTGTAACATTTGTAAGCTTTTGTCTTAGTAGAATATCCAAGGAAGATAATGTTACCTAATTTTACTTTCAACTCAATCAGGTAGAGTTGAGATAGCATTTGCAAACTAAAGATAAAAGGTACACATTATTTTCTACTAAATTTCCATTCATACTCACAAGAATATTATCAAATGAATTGCAGTTCATTATGCAAATGTATACAAGAGAAAATATTGCACAAGTTTTACATAAATGATGTATTTTATTGATAGTTACAAATGTATGGTGTCCCACACAAGCCATGGGAATAACTATTTAAATACAATATAAGATGAAAAATATACATTTGAATAAGTAGAAAAAGAAAATAACCATATTCAAGGAGTAGGGATCCATCATTTCCTAAATGATGAACCCCAAAATTGAACTATTGCATCCTTGCTTCAATACCTCTCACTTGGTTGCTCCAAAATTTAACTTGCTGCTACTTGAAATACTTGCAAGAGATGAGAAAAAATGTGTTAGAGCTCAGGACCCATATTCTCTGCATATTCTACATCAACAAATATATAGTTTACTCTTATAAGATATTAAAATAGTTTTACAACATCACAAATATCAAGGAAAAGAATAAGATCATCATCAATATCCATCAAATTCTAAGTTTTATCTAACATGTTTGTTCATTGTGCAGGTATAGGTGAAATTTTCATTGCTGGATTATTTTCATTTAACATCATAGCATGTGGAGTAAAATGGGCTCCCACAAGGGTTGAGCCCAACATGCTTTCTTCTTGTTTTGAGAGGGATGAGAGTGTAAAAACATTACATTTATCAACTTTGATCATATATCTCATCAACTATAATGGTGAGTTGGTTGAAATCACTATCATAAATGACAAAATATTTTCTCAATTAGAAACTAATAAGAGAATGCAACCACCATGATTGGATAGTGGAGAAGAGTTAAAGTGGGCCTATCATGTCACAAATATCATGGAAGATATATAAAGACAATGATCATCAATTATGAATGAGGAAACAATGCATTTTCAAGATAGGGCAGTGAATGTCAAGCATAATTATATCTATATTGCATCCAAGGTAGTGAATAAGGTTTCACCCTATACCACCTCACAATGTCACTAAGCACTGCCAGATAAGTCTATTGTGGTAGGATAAGAGCAGCTACCTACAACCTGGCCTTCACAACCAAGTCAATCATTAGATGCCTCAATAAAGATTGATGAAATGCAAACCATGCATGGTGACAAGATGATTTAAGGTGAATAAAATGACTATGAAGGTGGCTTCATATCATGGAAATCATCATATCATGAGATAGTGAAGGCATATACAATAAGCTAAGCATGACAGTGTGTTCACATGAAGTAGACTAAACTTGGTATTGATCCAGGAACAGTCATAAACAAAAGAGAGGATTGATAGCAGCCATGAAAATAGCCAAAGTCACTATCATCATAGTGGTTAGGAATACAAAGGATAAGCTGTCACCTGCAAAAAGGAAAACTCATTATTTATTTACCTTGAAAAAATATATTTTGCAGCCCATTTTTGGTTTGAATACTCTATCTTATCTCTTGGAAGAAACACTTTGAAATTGGACAAATCCATTTCAAGTTCTCAATAGTCATCTGAAATTTATATTTAGATATGTTTTGCCTATTTTCAAATAGAGTAGGAGGAAAAAATGTAGACCCTTAAACTTCACATTGGGTTTTTAGAAGGGATCTTAAGGAGGTTGTTCAAGACAAAATGATATATGTTATCTTCAACTGCTACAAAGAGTGGGAGAAAACTATGTCAGCACGTCTATAATAGATACCTAGGTAGAAAATCTTAAAGAAAACCGCTTTGACCTGATACATACACATATAAAGATGCCAATCTTAAAACGAGATCTCCATTTGATGCATGATGCTCATCTCATCGAATGCTTGGAGATACATATAATAGACATAGCAAATTTTGTTGGAACTGGATGTATATGAAAAATGTGATGTTGTGGTGTGCAATGATCTCAAGATATTCAAGAAGAAATCCAAGAGAAAGCACAATGTAAGGAGGTTTCTCATCATGTCTTTCATGAAAATCACTGGGAATAAAAAGAAAGGATAATACCATAGAATATTAATAGTTTTTTCACTATATTTAGTTGTGGCCAGAGCATAGTTCTTTTTTCCTTTACAGATTAGTAAATATCTCAACATTTTCATCATTTTCTTCTAGATAAAGGAAAATATCTTGCATTTACAACAAATGGCTTGGGAAGGAGAAGTAAACAGTAAGAAAATGCTACACAAAATAACAGTTTTACCATTCTTTTGTCATGGCCAAGGCATAGGAATTTCATTTCTTCCTAGAAAATTGATGAATTTCAACAAAAGAAAGATCAAGATTATTGATTCTTCATGGAGTCAAACACAAAAAATAGTGATATATAAAGAAATCTTAGCATTTTCAGCATAAGATACAACTTACCAGAGATGACTTACCTTACCAATAAGAGCAAAACATTTGGCATCAGTGCAGAAAAATTCTAGGAAGCACCTTCAAACCCTAGCTCATGGAGAATTCCAACCATAGTGGCGTAGATCAACAAAAAAGTGCAATGAAAAATGAGCCATGAATAGAACTTAGGTTTTCTTTTAGGGTTTCTTCAATAAAACATAGCTTTGGTGGACAAAGTTATTTTGTCACTTTGTTTTACAAGTTTTCATTATATTTAATACTTAGGATTTCCCTAAAGTATTTAATATCCCCCCTGATATTGATTGCATGGATTAAAACAAGAGTATAGAAATGTAAACAAATACTTGAGGTAATGTTTTATAAATTTCCTTAATATTTGTATCACCTCCAATATTTGCTTAATTTATTTACCCTTTCTCGATTCATGCAAAATTATGAGTGAGGGGTAAAACTAGAGTTTTATTTTCATGCATTAAGGAGTTATGCTGGAGTGATTCATGTGTTGAAGTAAAACAGTGTTGAATTTCAATGGAACTAGAGTTTTCTAATGCATTTGGTAATATTTAGAGTGATTCTTTTTTGACTTTCGGTCAAACTTGAGTGTTTTTAGCATCCTTTTGGGTTGAACATCATGCAAGGTGAGTTTTTTTACCTAATCATTTAGTTTACATCAGTTGTGGGGCCCCCTTTTAGGCCTTTTCCATTTTTCTCATGGATCATCTAGGAGGATATTTCTTTTTAGATGCAATTAATTGCAAGTACCACCTCTTGGCACTTTGTGACTCTTTTATAGGAGGAAAAAACTATGTTTTTCCTTAGTTCTTGCTTTCTACTCTAATGTTCATTGTAGAGAGTCAGAAAAGTCTTGTAGCTATGGTTTTTTAGAGTATTGATTCAATAGTTTTCAGCATTGTGTTTCAATTTTTCTGAGGGAGTCCTTTCACCAATAAAAAATCAAGTATTTGCCTTCACAATTTTGAGTGTCATATTTTATGTATAATTTGATAGAAATTTATTGTGTTTAAATATGAAACCTCTATTTTTTTGTCTCATTCATAAGTTTATTTACACTTTTTCATTTCAATCTCACTGGTCATATATTGTACAAAAGATCAGTTTTATCTTTCTAGTTGTGAAAACATTGCTTTTCTTTCAAAGAGGATAAAGTTGTCAATCCTTTGTATGAATCACTTGTGGTTTAGCTATTCAAATTAGGTTGTGTGAAATAGATATAATGAGGGGTACTTGTGAATCAAATTGAATTTTCATTATCATTTAGGTGCATTTCCATCCTTTTAAGTTTAGTTTTTACCATTCATTTTAAAGCCTTCTATCCCTTTTCCTGCATAATCATTAGTTCCTTAGAAAAATCAAAGGGGAACTAGCCCATAATCTAGAGATTCACCTTCATTACGAGAAAACCATAGGCTTGAAGGTGTTTCCATGTTATATAAGATTGTTGAGCCTTCCAGCTCTACATTTGGGTGCAATCCTACGTGTTTATGGATACCTTCATCAGACCTTGCATCAAAAATTTCAAATTTTTCATCATCTCTTCTTCTAATATAATATAATTTCCTTCCAAAAACTCTAAAGTACTTGATAGTATGGGTCCTTCCATACCACAACTCATAGGGAGTCTTTATACTATTAGCTTTTTCTTGAACTTAGTTAAGTATGTAAATCGTAATATGAATTACTTCTCTCCATTAGACATCCTGTAGGTTAGCTTCTATCATCATATTCCTTGCAGCTTCTTGAACAATCATGTTTTTCCTTTCAACCACTCCATTTTGTTGCAGAGCCCTAGGGGAAAACAAGTGCCTTTTTATTTCATGATTCTCACAAAACACATTAAATTCATTGGAGGTGAACTTTCCACCTTTATTAGGCCTCAAACATTTGATATTCAAATCCATTTCATTCTCAACCATAACTTTAAATGCTTTGAATCTATCTAGGGCTTTATATTTTTCTCTAAGAAAAGTAACCCATGTCATTCTAGAATAATCATCAATCAAAAGCATGAAATACTTGTCACCTTGAAGACTTCTCACTCTTGTAGGACCGTAAAGGTTTGTATGCACCAATTTGAACAATATGGTAGAATATTGTTCTTTTCCCTTGAAACTACTTTTTTTTTTAAATTAACAATATCTACAAATATCATTGATAGGCTTTGTAATCTTTGGTAGATCTCTCACTACTTGAATTGAACTGATTCTCATCAAGTTATCAAAATTTATGTGGCACATCCTCCCGTGTCATAACTAGCTATCATTAATCTTAGTAAAAAAAAGTGACCATTAGCACCCTTGAGCTAATAGATATTTCCATATGTCCTCTTTTCAGAAAAAATAATAGTTTTTGACCCTTTTCTATTCTCATATCGATCATCCTAAAACATAAGATTGTACCCTTTGCTACACGTTTGATCAAAACTCAAGATTTTATGTCTTAAACCTTTGACATAGTAAACATCTTTAGTATTATTCTTTCCATCAAAACTAATTGAACCTATTCCACAAATCTTAGCACTTGAATCATCTCCAAATTTAACATGTCCTCCATCATATTTTTCAAGTTTAACAAACTTACTCTTATCTCTAGTCATATGATTTGAGCAACCACTATCAATAACCCAATATTTCTTATCCTATCTAACATGAAAAGTAAATACCAAAGTACCTCCAATCATATCCTTTTTCTCCAGAGCACTTTCCTTCACACAACTTTCAGAGTTAGTAGAAATAGATTCATCTTTTAAAGCCAAGAACAAGCATTAATTATCATCATCTCCATAATCAGATTCATCATAAAAAATACCATCTTCTCTAACATAATAGCTTTTCTTGGTTATCTTTCCTTCTTTTTCCTTGTTCTTATTGTTCACAACTCTATTTGGAGATCTCGAAGCATAGTGACCTATATTTCCACATCATCAACATCATCAAAGGTAATTTACCTTTGTACTTACTAGTGCCATTTTTCATCCTTCTTAAAAAGTTAGCTTCTATATTATCAAGATCATCTCCATCTAAATCTTCAACTTTTTTTTTATTTTCTAGTCTTGAAAGTAGTCTCCACTTTTGCACCTTTATTTGGACCATTTTTTCTCATTTTAAATGTAGTTAGTGTGCCATACAACTGGTCTCTAGTGTATGTATTAAATTTTTTAACTTCCTCAATAGCATAAACCTTTTCACCATAAAAATTAGTAAGATATATAATGATTTTCTTAGCCACTCTAGGTTCTTTGACTTTTGCACCAAGACCTCTTATTGCACTGACAAGTTCATCAACCCTTTGCATGTGTAATTTTTTCATCTTTAGACATTTGTAAGTTCACAAATTATGTCTTTAATTTTTGTATCTTAGCCATTTTAACCTTATCATATCCTTCATAAATACTTTATGGATAATCCCAAATCTCTTTAGCAATTTTCAGATCCATAACTTTCAATAATTCAAAATTTGTAAAACGACTCAAAAGAACAAACCTTGCTTTACCATTTCTTTCATAGGCCTTGATCTCATCACTTGTACTCGTTCCATTTGTAGGTATGGTATATGCATTCTTCATTTCCTGTGCAACATAAAATCCAAGATAAAACAAATAGCCTTTCATCTTAACCTTCCATAATGCATAGTCCATGCCATCAATCATAGATATCTCCTTCTTGTTCACCATATTGGATCTACCTCAAGTGGTCAATCTTTTCTCCAAGGAACCTTGTTTTGATACCAATTATTGAATGAAAAAGACAACTGATGGGGGGATGAATTAATTTTGTCTAATTAAAACATCAAAACCCTCAATAGTAATAAGATCCAAATGCATTCATTAAAACCTTAACTTGTTATAATTTTTAAACATGAAATGAAAATAACAAAAAATGTAATAACAACACCATACACAAGAGAATACCAAATTTATATGGAAAACCCCAGGAGGGAAAAAAAATGGTGAGGATTAGCTCACAATATAAGTAATTACAAAACTGATACAAAGAGGCTCATTTCTAGAATAGGACACACTATCTAGAAAGGCTCACAGCCCAAGCTCACTACCGAAATAGAAAGATGAAAGAAGATAGAATGTTACATAGAAAACATGATCTTAATGTAATAGAGAATCCACCACAATAGCTCTAAAAAATACTCCCAACCTTCAAGAGATCAAGATACCTTCAACTCACTAAATTCAACAATCTTGCATTATAGCTCACATTTTATTTTGCATCACAAAACTCAACTCTATTCCACACTTCATATTGCATCAACTCACCTTATATTTACACCATCCATAAATTTAAAAGCATCTTCAAGTTGGCTACACACACTTGCACTTTACAAATTCAAAAATAGATCAACACTAAGAATTCCTGTGGAGGATAGGAATGAAAGTGAACCAATACAAAACTTAATTAGGACCCAAATCAACACTCACACACCACACTACACCTTCATCAATATTGTGAATTCAAAATTCACCATTCTCCCTTCAGGTTTTGATATTTGGCTATGTACCATCCCATGCCTTCAACAATTTTCATCGACCCCTTTTTGGTTATCATCGTAGTTTCTGCAATGTGTCTGCTTATCACTCTTCGAAATATTTTTCTCCTTGCTCTTCTATCAGCCCCCAACGTACACTTCTTCAATGTAGCAAAATGTTTTCATGTGTCCCTTCAATGCACACTTCTTCATTGTAGGGGATGAAGTAGACTATAAGTTGTGGGATGTTGTCACGTGTTCTAACCACCTATTGCAAATGGAAACACTTGTTTGCATGAGGATTTACTAGACCACTGCCATCATTCGTAAGGGATGCACCTGAATGGAGGGTGGCCAAATGTTGTGTCTCAAATCTTTTCGGTTAAAACAACCAAGGGTGATAATTTCCTTGACATCATTGCTCAGATTTAGGATCTTTTCAATTATTGCTTGCCAAGCGGTGGAAGGCTCGCTATAAATGTCACTCTTTTCTATGGTTTTGGGTTCCCAGTTATGTGATTTCACAATTCTAGAGGTTCCAATATTTTAGGTTACAAGTTTGAAGATCATATGCTTTTCACCAATTTTAGAATTACAGGATTGTTGGAGAGACTAGCCCTTTGTATTGTTTAAATTATTGAAAGACTCACAGACTGTGCCATTATTTGGCCTCTTTGTTTCTTATGCTATTGATAAACTTTATGTTGTGCCATTTTGTTTGAATGGTTTGTTTGTCGTACTTCTATAATTTGAATGTAAATTTGTTGGTTTAGATCATGTCTTTTGACTCTTCTTTTTAGTAAATGAGTGGGATCATTATTTTATGTCATTACATGAACTGTTTATGCTACAATTTTTAATCTTTGTTATTCTAGGATGTGGTAAATTGCTAAGAAGGCCCTTAGATCATATCCAAAAGATATGTTTATCACGCCTTTTATCTAAATTTTGGCGTATCACCTTATTTAGATTCTTTATTTTATATCTGTTTCCTTTTCCTATTCCAAAATCCCATTCACAAAAGTAGTTGGCTTCTTTGAAAATTTTGAGGTCACTCAGTTTAGTGCAATAGGTCCCCCATAAACCAAGTTTCCCACAAAGGGTTGCTACCTTGCCAATTTTTGGCATCAATAGTTTTTACTTTTTCTTGGCACACCCGGTGGGACCGCGCTTAAATGAATCAAATTTTCAGAAGGGTGTATGAGCCATCAACCTCTTACTAGGTCCCAAATAGAAAATAATCCTAGTTTTTTGGTACCACCATTAGAGATAGTACAACCCACAACCCAATTAATAAATGTTTCACCTCCTCCTCCCTTTCTATTAGCCATGTTGCCTGCTGCTAATTGAAATTATGTGGCATGAGATGCTATAAACCCTCTTGTTGCACTAGTAGCGCATGTCATTTGGGCCACTATCCTAGCTTCTGCCCTAAATGCTATACATAAATTCATTGGAGATGGCTCAAAAACACCATTCGAACAGTTGCAAGATGTTGCAAATGTATGCCTAGTACATGGGTTACAACCCAAAATGTGGCATTAAGATTTCTTGCTACCTCTTTTAGGGGTAAAGCACTAGATTAGTATTGCACATTGTAGGAAAATACTATCAGTACTTGGGATGAGCTCGGTGAGCCTTTCTATCAGATATATTTGAATGAAGGAGATCGATCATTGCTCTATTACTAGCTCTTGGTCATAAAGCGGGCCTCACACAAAGTGATGGTTGACTTCAATGCTTAGTTCCATACAAGTTGGCAAAGGATTCAAGTTGATATCTACCCGTCACCAAATCTGGCATTCATTTTCTACCCGAAGTCCATCGATCTCGACATCTCAATGATGATCCAGGTTCTAGGCAAAACCACAATACTGAGTGCATATAATAGCACTGCCAAAGCATATAACAATTTGATATATGCCGAAAAGTTTCTGCCTTGACCCATCATCCCTATATTCCCTAAGATATTAGTTCCTACCTAGGAGATGCCTTCTACTAGTGCATCTACTCCTCCCCAATCCATGTACACATACTCAAGTGCACTGCAGAATGTTGCCTCCACATCTAGCTCTTCAAAAGAAGAGATGAGTGAGTTCAAGGAGATGTTGTAGACTATTGTCAATGCGATAACTGTTATCAAGCACAAATAGGTCATACCTCCAAAGCCTTCCTATCAGAATTATCAAGGTAGAAGTTCCTCTTACCAACAAAACCAATTCCAAGGAGGCACACACACAAATCTCTAGGTGCAAACAACAAATCAGATGGTACCAGTACCCACTCCACTACAGAGTACTAATCAAAGTTCAAATAGAGAGCTAATTGTGGGAAAAAAATAATTAGTAGATGATACCAACACTTGGTGCTTCTCTTGCAGTGATTCACATATTCCTTGAAATTTCCTACATGACAACTTACAACAAAAGGTGGTGGAGCAGCGCAGCCAGGCCACAAAGTCATACCCCAAAAGCTATGTGTATACTTCAAAAATGGGCAATGCAGTGCTCACCACGCAAATGCAAGGGATGCCACTAGAGCAAGAAGCATACATCACTCCCGACCACAAATTTTTCTCATGGATGGAGGGAGAAGAAGTGGTGTTTGCCAATGACACATCCACATCTAAAACATTGTAGGTACAATCCAATTACAACACTCAATCAAAGAGGAGATTTATGAGTGAACCAATTGTCCCTCAACTAGTCAGTCTGCAACCTAAAAGCACTTCAAACCAGATGCCTAGTACCTCGATAGCAATGCCATAATATCAACCATGGAAGGAGACTATTATAACACGAGAAAAGGAGCAGAAACCTTTGAATCGCCCACCTTTCAATGTGGCCAACAATTGAAGAAATCATCCACTAATGTGTCTCTGTGGGATATTCTAGCCATCCCAAAACAAAAGACACTACTACAGAAAGCTCTCCAGGAAGACGTAAGCTCGACACACGATGGAGCAATTGCCCAAAGCAAAGGTTTTTAATCAACCATATCCTGCCAAAGTTCTTATGAATAGCATAGTGGAAGCCCCTATTGAGGTAAGAGATAAGTTGAAGCCTCAATGCTTCTTCTTAATGCTCATTGTAGGGGAGAAATTATTGCACAATGCCATGATTGATTCTAGTGCTAGTACCACAGTTATGCCTAAACAAATAGCTGAGGCTTTAGGACTCAACTATGAACCCTTGAAAAGAGGAGTGATGTAGCTTGATGGAAATAGAGTCAAAACTATAGGTGTCATCAAGGCACTCCCCTTGACTCTATTTGCTTGCCCTAGTATCACTATGTTGCAAGACACTATGATCATAGATGTTCCCCCCATGTTCGGCCTCTGTCTATCCCAAGAATTTACTTCAAAAGTGGGTGGATACTTGTCCTTGGATTGATCGCATTTGATCCTTAGAACCAAGCATGGTGCAAAAATGAAGATAGAATCTAAAGCTTTACATTTAGAGCATGTAGCCGATGAAGCCATGATGAATTTTGAAGCCATGGATACCTCTATCACCAAGCAAGAAATGTATTGTGTTGAGCTACTAGAAGATGAAAAAGTGATCAGAGATCAAGATGATCAAGAAGATTCTCTCTTAAGCGAACATATAAATATTGACCCTTTTGGCAACTACCATGCTACTAGATTGGGCACCTATGTCATCTACGATGAAGATCAAGTGCTCCCAAAGGTTGCCAAAGAATCTGAAGGTGGTGAAGCCTCTAAACTATGGACACTGCACTTCAACAAAGCAAGATACAAGAATGGCACAAAAGTTGGGATATGTTTAATATCCCCATAGAATGAAAAGACACTAAGGTTTTTCTGCTTCTAATTTGTCTGCTCAAACAATGAGGCTAAATACGAAGGACTAGTGCAAGGTATTAGCCTTGTAGAATGAATGGGTATTAAGCAATTGATGGTTTTTAGAGATTCCAAATGAGTAGTTAATCAAGTCTGAGGTGTCTCTATGGCCAAGAATGTCTGCGTGTGATCCTCCAGACACCGAATTTGGGACCTGATTGAGGGTTTTGAAGCCTTCAACATTCAAATGGTGCCTTGAGAAAAAAATGTAGATGTGGATTGCATGGCATCAATTAGATCTCAGTTTGATCCTACCTCTAATCTAATTCACAACAAACACATCGTATGAGTAATAGTATGACTGGTGATTCCAAAAAATGACCAAAGCTAGCAAGTGTTTGATAGTGATGAACACATTGCCTCGTTCATCTAGCAGTCAGGAGAGTTTGCTGACCAACTCCAACCAAATATTTTTGAGGCCTATGAAGGACAAATCATCTAGCTGAAATCCAATAATCTTCCAAAAGGATTAGTCACACTAGAAAACCTTTTCAATTATGATGATGCAAGAAATGAGAAGAGAAAGTTTGTAGAAGACAAAAGTGACTATGCAAACTTGCAAGTTAGGGATGGAAGAAAGCTCAAAGTCCAGAAGGATGTCCAACATCATGATAAAGAAAGGCTTATCATATTTTACAATAAATATGAAGGAGTGGTATCATGGTCATATGACAACCTCAAGGGATATGATCTTGATATCATTCAACATACAATAGATTTGGCGGAAGGTGCAAAGCCTGTCTACCAAAAAAAAAGACCATGAAATCTCAAGATTGAAGTACTAGTGGTACAAGAAATAACAAATCTAATCTATTCGTGGATCATCTTCTCAATCAAGCATAGCATGTGGGTATCCAATTTGGTTCCGGTCCAAAAGAAAAATGGATATATTTGCCTGTGTAGACTTTTGGGACCTAAATAGAGCATCCCTGAAGGATCATTACCCGCTACCCTCAATGGAGTCAATCCTACAAATAGTGGCAGGATCCGAGATGTTTTCCCTATTAGATGGCTTCTCTGATTACAATCAGATCTGGGTCAAGGAGGAGGATCAACATAAAACAATGTTCACCACCAAATGGGGAACATTTGCATATGCCAAGATGCCTTTTGTCCTCTCAAATGCAAGAGCTACCTTTCAATGGGAAAAGGATATTTCTTTTAGTGAATTAATCAACAAGATCATCCTAATCTATTTGGATGATCTGACGGTGTTCTATAAATCCAAGGATGATCATTTTGATCACCTTGAGATGGTTTTCAAGAAATGCCAAGAGTTCTGGATATCCTTGAACCCAAAAAAATGTGTCTTTGGAGTATCGCAAGGAAAATTACTGGGGCACATAGTGTCTAAAGAAGGAATTTCAATTAATCCTAAGTAGGTGAAAGCATTCAAAGAGCTTCCTCTTCTAGTCAACAAGAAAGGCATTCAATCCTTCTTGGGAAAGGTAAATTCTGTTAGCAAATTTATTTCTAATTTCACAGGAATAATTAGGATAATTACCCTAATGCTAAAAAAGGATCAAACATTTAAATGGACAAAATAAGCTAGATAAGCCTTTGAGAAATTCAAGGATGCTATCTCTTATGCTCCTATTCTCATTAACCCAAACTTATCGTAGGACTTTATAATGTATGTATTCAGTAGCAAGTCAAACATTGCTACTGTCTTAACTCAGAAAGACAACAAGGGAAAGGGAGAAAATATGATAGCATTTCACTCCTTGACCCTGGAGGAATATGAAACAAACTACAAATTTGTAGACAGGCAAGCATTTGCAATAGTCAAGGGGCTCAAGAAGTTCTGACACCTAATCTATTCCAATAAGGTGATTGTCTATGTTGCAAATTCTAGTGTGTGCGAATATATCATGGAAGGAAAAATCACCAAGAAAAGAGCTAATTGGATCACCAAAGATCCTTGAGTATGACATTGAGGTCAAGCCTACCAAGACTATTTGGGGAAGAGGATTTTGTGAGTATCTTATGCACAAGGAAGAAATGGCCCCTGAAGAAGAGTAACCAGAAATAGTCCTAACAAATGAGTTAGAGTCTGAAGGTTGTTGGATAGTGGATAGAATAAGATTTATGCATGCAAAAAAGTATCTGTCAGACCTTCCTTCTCAGAAAATGAGATTCTACAGGCTACAAAACAATGGATTCACGCTCATTGAAGGGATCCTATTCAAAAGAAATTTCAACAGCATTCTATTGTGATGTGCTACCTCAAAGCATGCAAAAAGAATCATTGAAACTTACCACAATAGTCTCGTAGGTGGAAAATTCTCTGCAAAGAATACTACCATAAAAATCATGTGTGCAAGGTACTTTTGGCCAATGCTATTCAATGATTCCCACTCCTTGGTGAAAACTTGCAAGGAATGCCAGTTCTTCATTGGGAGAAGAAATAATTCTACAATGCCTCTCAATACGATAGAGTTGATGAGCCATTTGTGTAATGGGGTTTAGACTTCATTGGAATGATCAACCTAGCCTCTAGTGCAGGACACAAATGGATCTTAATGGCCATAGATTACTTCACAAGATGGACCAAGGCCATGCCACTCAAGAATGTGATAGAGGCAGAGATAGTGGTGAGATTTGGCCCACCCAAAACTATCATCTCTAACAATGCTAGAGCCTTCCTAGGAACCAAGGTAAGTCAATTCGCATTTACACATGACCTATTCCTTAAAACATCATCAAATTACTACCCATAGGGGAACAACCTAGCCGAATCAACAAACAAGAATTTGGTCCAACTCCTCAAAAGATTTGGGTTAGAATATCAAAGAGAGTGGCGCAAAAATCTTTGGACAACACTCTAGGTGGCCCATATAACTCCAAAGCAAGTCTTTAAGACTTCACCATATGAGCTAGTTTATGTAAAAGAGGCTTTATTTCCTATCTCTATGGAGATTCCAGCACTGTAATTGCTCAAATCCCTCGAAGTGGAGCATAACAGTGTAATGGAGGTGTGGTTAGCCAAGTTGCTAGAGTACAAGAGAAAAGGGATAAGTCCCTAACCATGATGACTAACCTCCAACAAGTGGTTAAAAGGTGGTTTGACAAGAAAATGTTTTACCAAGGCCTAAAGTGCAGAGACTTGGTGCTAAAGTATAACAAAAGGGCCACAAAGTTGGGTCAACATGGAAAGTTTGACAACCTTTGGGAAGGTCCATTCAGAATAATTTGATGCAAGGAGCACAATGCATATGAGTTAGAGCCTATGGAATAAAAAGCACTGGGGATTCCAATCAATGAAATTCGTTAGAAATTATTCAATTAGGTTTTCTTTCCATACTCATGTAAAGATGTAAATATTATTTTCCCTTCTTTCCCTTTTTGTTTTGTTGGTTGGTCTTTTTATTTTATCTTGTAGTTCATGGTGAAAAGAAATGACTCATTATTGTAGAGAGTAAGGGAAATAAACTCGTAGCTAAATAGAAAATTAAAATACCCACATGCAGAAATGAATTCAAATATACATGGTAAAAGGAAAGAGATAGCCCAGTTGCAGAATTCAAAAGGAAGACAACATACCAGTTATATAAGGATATATTTTCATTATATATGCTGCGATATTTACATTTTCAAAAATGGATCATAGTCCATGCTTTCAAAAGTATATTATATTCTGCTTCTTATATATTTTATGAAGCCTTTTTGAGACATGTATACACAAAAAGGAACTAATCACTATGAATTTTTAGAGAATAAAGAAAAAAAACATAGGTCTTTAATTCATAGTGTGAGCGTCAACAATAGATGCATTGATGGCAGTGTCCACAGTATCCTCATCCATGGGGGAATTCTCAACAACAACATCATCCAACGGTGCAAAGGCAGGCAAAGGAAATACCAAGTTCCTAAAATCCATGTACCAGTCAATGTCATAGAATGACACCACATTGTAAATGTGGAACAAGAATTGGCAGGCTCGAGTAACCCTCTAGCGGTGCTCCTCTTGCGACTAAAGGTGGAAGCCATTTAGAAATGGCAGCCATGGCACAACATCCTCTTCTATAAACCTGTGGAGGTCACTTGTAGTCATAATTCCCCCACCATATGCAACATTTGTAACGACCTCACTAAGGCCATTCAGGTATTTCTTGGGGAAATTTTCCTTCACCAAAAAAAGAACTAGTGGCTTGGGAATCCTTATGTCTAACATGAAGGGAAAAAAGTGTGAGCATATGTCGGTATTAACTCTATACCTATCATGATACTCGAGGCAGTCCTATCCCAAGACCCACTTTATGGCTATAATGGATAATGAATGCTTGTTCTTCATCATTCTCTTTAAATGCCTAGAAAAAATATTTCCTATGAAGGTAGTCTGGGACTTGTGTGAAACTAGCCTAATTGGGGTATTCATCTTTTCAAACCTTCTGCAAATAATTTGGAACTATCCTTGCAAAGCTCCTAAGTTTAGCCTATGAGAATGCTAGGCAACTGCAAATACTAAACTACTATGCCAATTACCTAACACCAATTTTGCTCAAATCACTAAGTGTGATTTCACTGCTGTGAAGAGGCCCATTTATATAAAAAATGAGGAAAGGCATGGTAATCCGCTTGCAATAAATGTGATATTAATCAAGTACCAACTTGAAAGTTGTTCCCAAGCTTGCTCGAATTTCCCACCCAGTTGCGTCTGCTAAGAAAAATTTGTTGTGTGCAAAACTGATGAAGGCTAATTAATTAGCCTAAGTTGTTGGTAGCAATTGATGGAATTATACATGGCCAAGGACTGAGGTGTCATCCTCTAGGTATTTTTCTTATTCCAAGATAGAACTCATATCTTTTCAAATACTAAGCACATCTTCGACTTAATCATTCTTTTTAAGATATTAATTGACAATGCATACTAAGGCTTAAGCTTCTTGCAAGGTGTCGACTGAAGTTCCAAGAAAATTGAGTTGTACAGGCATTTGCTAATTATATTTATGAATTCTTGTAAAATAAAAATGGCAAGTGATTCATCTCACACAAGCCAAGGGGTCAGCAGTACATGCCACATTAAATGCAAAAAAGGTGGTTCTCGTCTACCACCTTGAGAAAAGATAGTTAAAATATTCCATGTAAAATTTTTAAAGCACTTACAAGTTTTCTTTTAAGAACGCTATTGAAATCAAAAAGCAAAAAGTTCTAGAGCATAGCCAGAGCTCAAGTAAAATTGTAGAAGAATTCAAGCTAAGAAGAATGCTTCCCACAAATTAGCAATGGCAAAGAGTTCAAGCTAGGGAGTTAGGCTAGTAGTGACACAAGAATTAGCTAGAGCTCTGCAAAGAGGACTAGTGGTTAATATCTTTAAAGATATTTCATATGCTACATCGGGTATTCCTGACAAGCTAGAATGGGAAAACACAAGGTGGATAGATAAGCCCAAAATCTACAGAGACCAGAGCTTAGTTCATGAAGATTGGGATAATGTACATGATCCCTATCTTGCAAAAAACCCCAAAGGATTGAGGGAAGCATCCTACAAACGAATGAAGGTGTCCAAGAGGCCAATGTCGGTCATAGAAAAGATATGGTTCAACGAGTTTCATTAGTATATGGTACCATTTGTGCACTATTGTCTAGAGTTGGTAGATGCAGCCATTAGGTGTTTCAATCCAAGTACCAGCACTATTGAGGGCCAGACTCTTTTAGTTAACATAAGCTCGACCGCCATGTAGAACATGTTTTTCATTCTAGACCCTATGCAAAGAGGGATGAAGTGGAAACATTCAATCCTAAAAGAGGAAATGATATATGGAACACCAAGGATAAGGCACAAGATTTTTTCAATGAAGAAACTAGAAGAATTACAGTAGAATGTGGGAAGCCTCGAGTAATTCCTGCTCTGCACGATGCTTTCAAGGAAGACCTACAAGATGCCTTTTCAATGATGGCATTTTTTTTAGTCTAAACACTGACCAAGAGGTGCATTCTTTTCAAATGGACCCAACTTTCCAATTCTGCTATCAAAAATCTTATTTCTAGTATGATTTTGGAGAATTCCTATCAAAGAAGATATTAGAACAAATTAACAAGTACCCAGTTGAACGAAATTTCAAATTTGTCTCTTATCTTGCTTATATGTTTTTATATCAAAACTCTGATTTCTTTGTTGAGCGTATGGAGCTGTCTATCTTTGATGAGAAGGGTAGGAAAAAAGTAGTTTTTTCTAGACCCCTCTCCTCTCTTTTACTTTTGATTATTACACATTTTCAAATCATTTCTTGACTTTGATTTTGCAAGATTTACTAGGAGAGGAGCATGCTAATAGGATCACCTTAACTCAGACATAGTTTAAGTAGAATTTCATTCCAAAGTGTGATTGGTTTTTCAGAGTAGATTTTACATTCATCTGAATGCGAGGCTTCACTGAAGAACCCTTCTGCCTTCCGATATGTGTGACTAATCAAGTGTTGGCTCTAGAATTGTTCTAGTAGGTGTGCATTATTAATATTACCTTCTACAACAGCAAAAAATTCAAGAGGAGGGATTCTTCACCTGTTTGCAAACTTTCAAAATGGTGGCCATGAAAAAGAAGTAGACACACCCACTTTTGCAAGATAAACTAGCTCATTTAGGGTTATTAATGATCTGTGATAGGTGGGATTACAACCCCTTCAATGATTTATTGTATGATCACCTCAAGGTAACTCACAACCCTCAACCTTACTAGGAGCAGAGACATAGCCCACTAGAAGACAAAGATGAATTATTGGTTGACTTGGTTCATATCCCCATAGAAGACAATAGGGTACCATGGCATAAGTTCTATTTCTTGATGGCAGATTACAATGAGAACTATAAAATGGGGAAGACTATGTACAATAAGCTGAGGAATGAAGAGGAATGGAATGTCAAAAATATCAGAGCCTTCTAGATATATGTACCTTATGATGATGTAATGGAAGACTAAGAGATTGAAAGGTTGTGGGATGAGGAGCACCCTACTTCCAACTCAAGCGATAGCGGTGGCAATGACCTTGATGAAGGAGAAGAGCAAGTGGAGGATGAAATTGAGACATCAGTGTCCTCCACCCAACAAAAGAGAAAATCTATAGGGTAGTCTTCCTATCACTTTGAATGTGTGACTGAATGTGTTGCGAGCTTCACAGACACTCACATGGTCCTCAAAAACAACAAGAGTGCCCCATCAACAACAACCATAAACTATAGAAACTATGGAGATCAAAGAGCCCACTAAGTCGAAACACATTGAAGCTATTCTAAGCGAAGGATCACAAGGAGCCACCACAAACCAGGAACTTGTAGTAAGTAAGCAACCAACGACAAATGAAGTGCCACCAACATCTAATCAATAGGTAACTTTTGCTTCCACTTTTCTTACTTCTCAATATTTGGTGTCATCTTCCATTCCTGCAGTGCCCATTACTACAAGTGTTGGCCCTACTTTACCTACCCCTACCATAGTGTTTTCAAGAGGTTTCTCCCAATTTTCCCAAACTAGGCAATCTATATTAACACCTTCACAAACTTTAACACCAATCACCATTGCTCAATATCTCCTCGCCTCTCTTGATGAAAGCTCATCTGCTATTGGCATCCCTATTGCCCTTGCTACATTAGGTCCAACCTAGAATGTCCAACAAATGAACTTGATTGCGACTACCCCATCGCTGCAACTAATGATCCCTTCTACTAGTTCGCAAACCAAACTATGGCAGGTTCCCTTTTTCTCCTAAAAAACTATCCATCTCCCACCAAAGTAAAAACAAGAGCCTGCTACATGGGTATTTCCTTTTGCTCTGCCCCCCAATGCACCTATTCCTAGCAGATTAGTTTGGTTGCCATATGAATTCATATCCTAGGGAGATTGCACAAAGTAGATGTGATCTCTCAAGATCCAAAAGCGAAAAGAAAAGGATGATAAAAAGGATGTAAAGCCCAAAGTGTATACAATTTACCATGAAGAGGAACAAACGTTGAAATTCACCACCATGTACCTGAATGTTACCAAACCACAAGGCGAGATGCTATCGGGTGATTACATGTATGCCATGGGACTTGATCTGACCACAGTCCAGCCATAGGATAAGGTGGAACTCATGGAGGAAATGTAGTGGGTAGTGACGACTGATTTCCTGAAGTTTTGTCATCAATTGAAGAAAAAAGAGGAGTAGCTAAAATTGGTGAGGGAATGAGTTAGCTTCCTAGAAACAAAAGAGAAATCACTCAAAGTAGAAGTTGTTCTTCTCTGAGAAGGTATGAATGGAGGAGTCAGAGTGGAGCAAGCTCCAAGAGAAACTTGATAAGTCCTAGTCTATTGACCCCATGCTACTAACTGAGCTACGGACAAGGAACTAGAAATATCAGAGTCAATTGACTTTGTTGGAGCAAAATTTGTAGCAAAAAGATAAAGGGTTGGCAGCTCAAAAAACTCTATATGAGCAAGAATTAGTAAAGAATCATAAGGACTTTGAGGACCGGAAGGTCCAGTTAGAGAAAGAGCTTCAAGATAAAAATTACTCTCTAGACAAAGAATTGGCAAACCAAGCCCAAACTAAGGAAAACTGGTGTAAAGAAATGAGCAGCTCCGAGGAGCAACTAACATCTGTGAAAAGAAAAAATGAGGAATTTATAGAGGCCATTAACTCAAAGGATGCAGAGATCACCTCTCTAAGGAGCTCTCTCCAAGCCTCGTCTACTCAACTGGACCTCATCCCATTGGCCTAGCAGATATATATTTCTTAGTGGGAAAATATTAAAACTTTCTACCTAACACTACAACCAATGCTCTAGTTCATCTCAAATGAAACTGGATTGAGCCAAGAGGTCCATAGAATAATTGAACAATTCTCATGGTTCATCTCAGAGAAGGTTCTAGAAGAAAAGATTCTGCTAACCAATCTATATTCGGTATCTGATGAAGACCTGGCCAAGGCAGGGATTGAAGATTGGAATGCTACTGCTCAAATAGCAAAAAATTTCATCCATTACCACTTGGCCTTGTAGTGGACTAAGGTAGTCACAACTATCTTGAACTAGACAATAGACAACATACAGGAAAATTTCTCGCAACTGAGTGAGATGGGTTTTCCATCTCTATTTTTTGAAGATGGGGTGATAGCCATGATTGAACAGATTGCAAAAAGAATTGAAGAGAAGGAGCGAGACCCAAATTCTTTCAAGAGTTTTAGCCATTCTCCTACTACAATAGACATTGAATGGGTCATCCATCATCTTATGTAGCTACTGTTTGATTGTGAAGCAAGGTCTGGTTTACTTGATACACTACCTCATAAAGAAATGATTGGCCTAGGCAGAGTGCACAAGAATTTGCACAAAATAGAGAAACCATCTGAAGACGATTGGCTGCCTCTATAGGCAGCCCTTTCCAAACTCTAATTTGATCGCCAATGGATGACACTCTAGTCTACAAACTAGAAATTTTTTTGGGTTCCACATTCCTCAAACCAAAACACCCCTGTTAGTCGCTAGGAGCTGTGAATTCAAAATTCACCATGATCCCTTCAAGTTTTTATTTTTGGCTATGCACCATCCCATGCCTTCAACAATTTTCATTGACCCCTTTTTGGTTATCGTTGTATTTTTTTCCATGTGTCCAATTATCTCTCTTCGAAGGATTTTTCTCCTTGCTCTTCTATCAGCCCCCAAAATGTTGACATGTGTCATCGCCATAGGTTATTTCAATCACTTCCTCATTGGAACTCGCTCACATGCCACATAGCTCCCATTCACTTAAGGATTTTGTGATCCCCACCATCAGCATCTGTGGTAAATATTTTTCTATGTGTCTTCTCTGCGTAAGCTTTCAGTGAAGGAATAAAATATCGACCATGGGCAACAAAATGTTTCCATGCATCCCTTCAGCACACACTTCTTCAATGCAGGGGATGAAGCAAACTATAAGCTGTGGGATGATGTGGAATGTTCTAACCACCTATTGCAAAGGGAAACACTTGTCTGAACCAGGATTTGTTGGACCACTGCCATTATTTGTAGGGGATGCACCTGAATGGAGGATGGCTAGATGCTATGTCTCGAATCTTTTTGGTTATAGTGGCCAAGGGTGATCATTTCCTCGACATCATTGCTTAGATTCAGGATCTTTTTTGGTTGCTACTTGCCAAGCAATGGAAGGCTCACTATAAATTCTACTCTTTGCCTCGGTTTTGGGTTCCCAGTTCCATGATTTCACAGTTCTAGAGGTTCCAATATTTTAGGTTACAAGTTTGAAGAACATATGCTTTTCACCAGTTTTAGAATTGTAGGATTGTTGGAGAGACCAGGCCTTTGTATTGTTTAAATTATTGTAAGACTCATAGACGGTGCCATTGTTTGGCCTCTTTGTTTCTTATGTTATGGTTTGTTTGTCGTACTTCTATAATTTTAATACAAATTTGTTGGTTTAGATCATGTCTTTTGACTCTTCTTTTTAGTAAATGAACAAGATCATTGTTTTATGTCATTAAATGAACTATTCATGCTACAATATTTAATCTCTTTTATTCTAGGATGTGGTAAATTGCTAAGAAGGCCTTTAGATCGCATCCAAAATATATGTTTATTATGTCTTTTATCTAAATTATGATGTATTTCCTTCATTAGATTCTTTATTTTATATCCGCTTCATTTTCTCATTCTGAAACCCCATTCACAGAAGAGGTCAACTTCTTTAAAAATCCAGAGGTCACTCAGTTTAGCACAATAGGTCCCCCATAAACTGAGTTTCCAACAAAGGGCTGTTACCTTTCCAATTTTTGGCATCAACAAGTACTTAAAAATCTTTGAATGTAGTGTAAAATACCAGGTCAACCATTACTCATGCAAACACCATTAAAATTTGAAGTACACACTTCCTCAAATTGAAGGATGACTTGAAAGACACACACAATACTTCTAGACAATCTAGAATAATCCACAAACCAATTGAAATCCAACAAATTCTTCACACCAACACGCATCTTTGGAATGTACATATCTTGTACACTCAGACCACTCTACCAAACACTGTAACTCTAAAACCCATCTTTTGGAGTGCCAAATCATGAGTCCTCTTGGCCTAGGCAAGAGAGAAAGACCATCCACATATCTTCAAAACCACAAGTCCTAAAGCACAATTTCCAAGAAACACAAAGCAAAAAAAAACATCCTAGACATCTATAAGCAACACTATAAACCTAGTTCAAACACTAGTGAACATAACTTCTTCTACACATCGATCCAGAAGCCCAAATTATAGATATAGAAACTCTAAACACCTCTAACCAACATATCCAAACCATACAAGAAAATTTTCAACCTAGAAGAAATGTAGAGAAAAACCAAAACACCTATACAACACCTTGTTTCCTCTTTTTATCAAATTTCACAATATCATCAACATATTTATTACTACATGTATAGGAGTGAATTGGCACCCCTTACGAAAATTCCCCTTTTTCCCTTCTCCATTTTAGAAAACCAAGTTTAGAGGCTTAAGTCCACCTAAGCCCATTGCTTTCATCACTCTTGGTGCCTATTTTGAGAGTCAGTGGAGGTGTTTCTGTCGAGGATTCCCACACAGTGTGTAGATGTCCACATGGCGCACTTACGTCCCTGGAATATTCCTACGGTTGAACCTGTAGAGGCATTACACTTCTCATTGGGAGTCAAGTTGTAACACCCTCTTTGGCTGATCGACCTGAATATGGTCATTTTTCTTCATCTCCTCTTCAAATTCACTCCTTCAACAAACATTTCATCCTCTAAGCATTCAGTTGATCTTCTGCAATCTTCTTCACAAGTTCAGGCATTCAACTTCACACTCTTACACTCACTCTCAAGATTTCTAGTAGCATTCTTGGACTTCATTGTAGAAAATACATCACTCCATCACTTCAATAGAACAAGTTGGGGACAACACCATTCCAATAGAGGCTCAAGTACTCTCATTTTATCCCCCAAGTAGCCTTGAGTGATCTTGGTGGAGATGGTAAGCTTCCCTTTCCTCTCCTCTATCACTTGGTTGAGTAAGCACACTTACTGTTTTGTAGTGCTTAGTTCTCTTTACTACATTATTTTCTTTATCTCACTTTCTTGGCTGTTCGTGGAGGTGGAAACACCTAAAAAAGTGTCTGAATTAGGCAAGCCCCTATACAACCACCCAACATATTCCTCCTCTTTGTGTGTAGGTGAATGTTCTTTTGAGGAGCTAGCTAGTGAATGAGTTTCTTTGTGAGATCCTTCTTGCCACCTTAACTCTTGTATTTTTGCTTTATCACATTAGAGAGTATTTCATTTACTTAATCATGTTATTTTGGTTCTTTAGTAGTAGTTAGCTGGACCATTAGCTTTTTTTCCTAGGTTTGACCTTGTATCTTTAGTTTTGTAGTAGTAGGGATGTCAATGCACTTTAGAGATGCCAACACACTATGTTGTCATCCAAGGACCACACTTTTGGCCTTAGGCAAAGAGCTTCCTGAGGTGTAGTGTTGAACCTAAAAAACTGACTCACCTAGCCCCATTCTGCATTTTGGGTTTGTAGAGTGGTTGAAGGACCTTATAGTCCTTATGATTCTCATCCTATATATCCTAACATCCGCTAAGCTAAGGTAAGTTAGGCCGGCCTTCCACATCTTGGCCCTCTGTGTCCTAGGGCCTTACACGTGGTGGTCCCCCTATCTTACTTTTTTGGTGAACCCAATGTGAATCATTTTGGTTCTATTTTTTGATAATAATGGTTCCTTTCCTTGTACATTATGAGTGTTGCGAGTTTGTCACCTTACAACCCAACCTACAACCCCTAGTTGGTGTAGTTGGAAGGTTCTGAAGGTGTTGCATAATGAAACCTTAATTGGGTCACTGTCTTATCCTTTGACCTCTAGGGACTCTATGAAAGTATCATCTAGTGTGTGTAATGGCCTCCTTCTTGCATCAACCCATCCCCTCTATGTAGCCTATGGACAATGGTACTGGTATAACCTTCACTTCATAGGACCTGCCAATGGGCTTTAACAAGGAACCATCTCCTCTTTATATCGCCACACCGATCAATGGAAATATCAAATCAGGTGTTCTCATTAATTTGATGTCACAAGTAAACATCATAACCAAGGAGATTATGCTAATCAACTTCTTACATAAAGATGAGTATGATGCACCTATGAGTACCATCCACACACATGATGGGCTTTCTGTGCCCCATTTAGGTAGTATTGTCCTATTAGTCTTAGTTGGACCTTAATTTGTGAAACTATTTTTTGACATTATCCCTGGGTCTAAGATATTTAGGGTGAAATTGGGTATCCCTTGGTTGGTGGAAATGAACGCGATACCCTCGGTCATGCATAAGTGTTTAAAATTTATCCACAAGTGTTTCATACATGTAATCCATGAGACCAGTTATAGACCACTGGTTGCTCGTTGTAGCTACTCCTTGGACTACAATTGGCCTATGCCCATTGGTCCTCTTCTACCTAGGATGGACTTTCTACAATTGAACATATCAAAATTATAAGAAAGGGTGCCTAAGGCCAAAAGTGAGGTACCCTCCCTAGGCTTATGTTATTTCACATAGGGCTTGTTTAAAAGTTGACAACGATGCTGCTAAGGAACGAAAGAAGGAAGAAGAGAAGTAGTCCCAAGATCCTTGACCTTCTTCCTCATTCGTTGGTCAGTATGACACTTCTTCTCACTCCACTATGGTACCATCAAGTTCTGCTCCTCATCTGCAAGAGAATCCTATGGTGCCCACTTGGCGAAAACCTAGGCATCCTGCATTCAACTTGTTTTACCAACAGAGCCTAGAATCGTTTGGTATAATAGGAAGAAGGTCTCTTGAAGAGATCCCTCTTTGTCTTGACCTTGGTGGGCTCCTACCACTCCTGCTCCCAAATTAGTGAATGGGAAGAGGCCCAGTTCCATGGCTATTGAGCTAACTCCCCCTACTACCTCTCAGCCTATTCCTCCTACTCCCATCTAGGAATTCATTCCTCCATTGAAAATGACAATAGTGGACGTCCCCATGGTTAAGCAGGAGCCTTTTGTTCCTTCAAAGCCTCCAGCCTCTAGCTCAAAGAGTCGAAGGAACCACCTTGCACATGAGTGCAATCATTGGTGAAAGGATCTCTTAGATCAATAGCATGCCTCAAAAAGGAATGAGGAAGAGACAATCACCCTTGCTTCATGGCCTCCTGTAGTGTCACCCTCTTCCCTTCCTCCTACTTCTCTCCAATCTAGTTTCACACTACTTCTTGCTCCTGTAACGAGTACTAATGTGCCTAATCCCATGGGGGTATAGGTGTTCATCACTCCTTCGGTGGAGCCACCTTTACTGATATCTGTTCTAGATATCCAACCTTTCCCAAAGCCCATGGATATGATTAATACCTCGGTTGTATCCACTATGGTTCTTTCCTCCTCTTCCTCCATGCCTCAGACTCATCTATGGGGAGTTCATCTCCCCTGACAAAGAAAAAAATGGAATGTTCTCCTTCTAGTAGTGAAGGATGTAAGAGGATCCCAAAATTCGCACAAGTTGGTCTCGTGCTGACTTGTTATGTCCTAGTGACGGAACCAGTCCCGACTTCCCCTGAGATCATCACCACTCTTGAGTCATTCAACAAGCCTAGTAGTGAATCTTAGGAATAGCCTACCCCATCCACTAAGGTTAAACATGACACTCCTATCAGGTGCATGTTTAACTCTATGGATGAGGTTTCAGCCTTGTTAGCGATCTTTGTGAAATCATTGACCCTAGCTCCACAAGAGCTCAGTGGAGAGGACTTTGAGGGGCCTTCTTCCTTATCCCTTATTGTGGGGATGCTCCTCCTCTTAACATCCCACCACTACAAGATCATCCCCCTTCCCCCTATGATGACCTAGATTAAAAAGCATATGACTTCTTGGTGAATCAGTGTTAGGAGGAGGACCCTTCCTAATCTTGTGTGTGTGTATTTTGTGATGTATTCCCTTGTGATCATCCTATGTGTGCCTAGATGACCCTCATCACCCTTGTTGGTGGTTGGATATAGGTGTGGTTTTTTTTTTCATGAACCTTCCTCTATTTGTATCATCATTCTTCTATGTTTATGCTTTATTTTTGATAAATTAGGGAAGATGCATTGGGGGCATTTAGGCTTCCCTTCCATGTTGACCCAATTTTTTATTTTTAATTTATTTTTTGTGCATTCTTTCTGATCTAGTTGGGGATTGATGATCTTTCACCTTGCACCACAATTACCTATTATTTATATGAGCTTGGATAGATATGACCTTACTAAACTAGATCCCCCTGTGCCCTTTGTTAGTGTTGTTTTCACTCTTTTGCTTTATCTTTATCTTTCTCTCTTCTTTGCCTAAGTTGTCCCTATCATGTTTGACAACATTCTTTCTTCAACATTTCAATTTTTAGAAACTGCATTTGTTTCCAATGAATCTTTTCTCAAAGATCTTCACAAACCTTTCTTTGAAATTGCATTCTCAACTTGGAACCCTAATAGAACGTGCTTCCTTCATCATGGGTTTCTAAATAAAGGACTTGAAAACCTTCCTCTGAAGTGGAAATGACTTTGATCTTCCCCTGAAATGGGGGCATATTCTTCCTTTTTAATTCCTTGATGAAGTGAACATCTTTCAAATGGATCCCTTGATGATAGATCGATCTGAGAAAGGAAACATTTTCTTTTGAACTATGCATACCTTGAGTGGACCCCCTTTCCTTCTGAAGGGTTCTTGAGGGATCCCCTTTGAAAGTATTTTTCCCAAATGAATTCCTTTGTGTCTATCTTGGGAGTAGCCTAACAAGGCGTCACCTTTCAAACAATGCATCCCTTGAGTGGACCCCTCTTATTTTGAATGGTTCTTGAGGGACCCCTTTGAAAGCTTTCCAATCTATCAATGGTCTGTGTGACTGTCTGCTTACTTTCCTATGTGGCTACTTCCTAACTCTGTAGAGTCCACTTTCTTAGGTTTCCTCCATGTGAGAGATCTTGGGGGATACCTTCCTATAGGACTGAGACCCTGTAGGGAGCTTCATTTGGGTTTCCTCCATGCTAGAGTTCTTGGGGGAGGCCTTCCTTACACATTTGCAAGCCTATAAGGAACTTGCTTTACGGGGCTTCCTTCATGCGAGAGATCTTGGGGGTTGCCTCCTTGAAGGTCCATAGACCTATAAGACACTTTCTTTCTTCAATAACATAGTTCTAAGTAGGTATGAAGTCCTTCACTTGCCATGCACCTTCAGGTTTTCTAGATTGTGGTCTGCTTCCTCAATGGTTCAGGTATACATTTCTAACCTTACTCATTCCTTGATCTACTTTACCAAGCACTCATTAGTACTCGTGCTTGCTAAAGTGGGGGAAAAATGTATAGGACTGAATTTTCACCCTTACATAAATTCCCCTTTTTCCCTTCTCCACTTTAGAAAACTAAGTTCGAAGGCTTAATTCCACCTAATCCCACTGCTTTCATCGCACTTGGTGCCTGTTTTGAGCGTCGGTGGAGGCGTTTCTATCGGGGATGCCCATACGTTGCACAAACATTTGCATGATGCACTTACGTCCCTAATAGATAACTATGGTTGAACCTACAAAGGCATTACACTTCTCATTGGGAGTCAAGTTGTAATGCCCTCTTTGGCCAACCAATTTGAATATGGCCATTTTTCTTCATCTCCTCTTCAAATTCACTCCTTCAACAAAAATTTCATCCTCTAAGAATTTAGTTGATCTTTTGCAATATTTTTCACAAGTTCATGCATTCAACTTCACACTCTTGCACTCACTCTCAAGCTTTCTAGCAACATTCTTTCATTTCATTGCAACAAATACATCACTCCATCACTTCAATAGACCAAGTTGGGGACAACACCATTGCAATAGAGGCTCAAGTAATCTCATTTTCTCCCCCAAGTAGCCTTGAGTTCTCTTTCTAGAGGTGGTAAGCTTCCCTTTCCTCTCCTTTATCACTTGGTTGAGTAAGCACACTTATTATTTTGTAGTGCTTTAGTGCTCTTTACTACATTGTTTTCTTTATCTCGCTTTCTTGTCTATCCATAGAGGTGGAAACACCTAAACAAGGGTCTAACTAAGGCAAGCCCCTATACAACCACTCAACATTTTCCTCCTCTTTGTGTGTAGGTGAACATTCTTTTGAGGAGCTAGCTGGCGAATGAGCTTCTTTGTGAGATCCTTCTTGCCACCTTAACTCTTTTATTTTTTCTTTATCACATTAGAGAGTATTTTTATTTACTTAATTATGTTATTTTGGACCTTCAGTAGTAGTTATTTGGGTTGTTAGCTCGATTTCCTAGGTTCGACCTTGTATCTTCAGTTGTCTGGTCATACAGATGCCAATGCACTTTAAAGATGCTAGTTCACCATGCTATCGTCCAAGGAACGCGCTTTCGTCCTCAAACAAATAGCTTCTTGAGGCATAGTGTTGAACCTGAAAAACTGGCTTGCCTAGCCCCATTCTACATTTTGGGTCTATAGAGTGGTTGAAGGACCTTATAGTCATCATCATTCCCATCCTACATATCCTAACATCCCGCTAAGTTGAGGTGAGTTAGGGCAGCCTTTTGTATCTTGGCCCTCTGTGACCTAGGGCCTTGCACATGGTGGTCCCCCTCTCTTACACTACCACAACCATAGATAGAAACTTATCAAAGTAATACCAGAGCTTAAGACCAATAACTTAATTGATGGAAATATAATGCAACTAATCAAAGAAAAAATCTCTCTCAACAACTACATAATTGGCACCAATGACAACACAAGCTTGTTGACATCAATGACAACACCTTCATACTTATAACACACATGTCCTTGTACATCTTCAAATGTAACTCATAAGGAAATGTAGGAATCCATGAGGTTCTAGGCTCTACAACTTCCATGTAGCAATGATCCTTATCTACCATGAACACCACCTCTTTTTTATACTTTTGGAATAAATTAGACAATATCCTTTCTCTACTTTGCATCTTTGTTTGTAAGATTTTAAAGAATCCCTAGTAAAAAGTAGTGTATTATTGCTTATTTTGAAAACCTCTTATATGATTTTTGATCTAAGTACCTACTGGAAAGAACTTATCCCATATTTTTCCTTTAAAACTATGTAATTCATTCAATAAATAGAATGTAAGGAAAATTATCAATGAATCAAACCTGAAATTGTATTTAATTTTCTTAGTCCTCTTCAAATTATTCATTAAATTTTCTCTAAATAATTCACAAAGATAGAAATTGGAACTTTCCTTCACCATCTAATAGGCTGTATGAATTGTGGTGGCAGTGGTAGACCCTTCTCTATTTGTGAAGCAAATTTTGTATGCAATCACCATTACAACATAGTAGAATTTGAGATCATGGATACCTTTCACAATTAGGGTTCTCTTATCAAATTTTTCTCTGGTAAGCTCCATAAACCTTTGGTTCTTTATAGATTTCAACACCAAGACTGGTTTGGAGGCACAAAGACTAGTAACTACCCTAATAACTTCTTTTGTGATCATGTAGGGCTTATCTAATCAAATGAATTCTTCATGAATGTGACTCAAGATGATTCTTACCCATTTGTTGCATTCACAAAAGTATGGAAAATATTTCTAGATGCCTAACCCTTTCGTAGCCATATTTATGTATTGCAACTTGTACACACCATTCTCATGTGACAGACAACCAATAGTTTTGTTTCCCCAAAGTGAGTATGCATTTTACTTTTGGACAAACAACTTAGATCTGATCCACAACTAGCTAGAGAAATGATTGAAGCTTGATCCATCTTTTCATTTTCATCTTTCTCTTCTTCCTAGATTCATGCCATTGCATGATTATGTATCTTGATGGTTTGAATTAGGATCTTGGATCTTGGGGGCTTGATTTCCTTCTTGATCCTTGTCATTCTTTTTCATCTACATCTATACATTTGGATCTCTCTTGAATGTCTACTTTAGTGTGAGTTTCAAGCAAGTTCATCCTCTCACTAAAGTGGGGGCTAAATGTATTATAGAAAAAAGGAAAATTCCTTGGTTTGGGGAATAACTGATGATAGAATAGACATAATGAAGCCTTGATTTGGTGTTGTGAGGTTTTTTTCACATCCACACTAGGTCTTGGACCCTTTCAAATGCATTTAACAATGTCTTGTAAAGGTGTTGTAAAGTGATTTCACACTTTTCTAGACTTAATGAACCCATATTCCCTTAATTCAACATTATAAAATGTGTTTAATAACATTATCACACTAATCTAGAAGGCTTGTAAAATAAACTTAATGTTAAACTAGTGTTGTAATGTGTCTTGCACATTCACATTGATTCTTGTGCCTTTCTAGGCTATGTGGACCTCATTGTAGTGTTGTAAAATGCATTTAATCACACTTTCACATTGAATTCTATGTCCCAAACCCTAATTGACCTTCACATCATCATTAATAGGACCCTATTACCCCATGTTGTGCATCCTGAGGCAATATTTGATGAAATACCTGACAAAGTTACAATATAAATCTCATTTCCTTATTTCTTGGCATCTTAGCTAGCAAAATGGCCCATGTGGGACCCATTCACCATCCATGGAAAATCAGTCCCATCCAAGTGGGACCCATTTTGCATGGGTGGAGAATGAGTCCCATTTGGCCCATTTTTGACCTTTGAGCAAGAAAAACTAAAATTTAAGTTTATTATTTTTACATGTAGGCCTTGGGGATCCAATTTATAGGGAAATAAGGTGAATTTCCCATAAAATCAACTCTCTAAACCCTAAATGATAACCATTCTTCATTATTCATCCATCATTTTTCCACCTCAAGTAAAGCAAGTTGGGGTTTTTACATTCTAAGTCATCAAGAAGGCCTCCAAGGACATTCAAGGGAAGAATCTTCCTCCATTACTGCAGACATTCAAGGTCAATCATTATGGAAATTTAATAAAATCCATTATTTCATGCTTCATTACATTCTTTCATCATTTTGGTTTAATTACCTAAAAGGGGTTTGACCAAGGCAAACCCCCATGCCCTAACATTCAACATTTTTCTCTCTTGTCTTGTGTGTTTGTAGATTTAGACATCTTGGAAGTTTAGAAATCATTGAAGATTGCATTGCAAAGTTGTTCAAGTCATCTCTTCATTGGATAAGTCAGAATACCCACAAAAAGTCACTTTTAGGCCCAAATCCCATAGTTTTAGAACTGGACACTAGGATAAACCCTAAATGATAACCATTCTTCATTATTCATCCATCACGTTTCCACCTCAAGTAAAGAAAGTTAGAGTTTTTACATTCTAAGTCATCAAGAAGGCCTCCAAGGACATTCAAGGGAAGAATCTTCCTCCATTACTACAAAAATTCAAGGTCAATCATTATGGAAATTTAATAAAATCCATTATTTCATGCTTCATTACATTCTTTCATCATTTTGGTTTAATTACCTAAAAGGGGTTTGACCAAGGCAAACCCCCATGCCCTAACATTCAACATTTTTCTCTCTTGTCTTGTGTGTTTGCAGATTTAGATGTCTTGGAAGTTTAGAAATCATTGAAGATTGCATTGCAAAGTTGTTCAAGTCATCTCTTCATTGGATAAGTCAAAATACCCACAAAAAGTCACTTTTAGGCCCAAATCCCACAATTTCAGAACTAGACACCAGGAGAAGCAGAAATTGTAGACCGAAAGCTCCTATTTCCACCTTTGAATATTCAAAAATTCAAAAGTGGAATCATTCACCATGAGTGGCGAATGAGTCCCACTTCCAGACTTGTTTTTGGCTTTCTGCAATTTTGGATACCCTTTTGTTTGAAATGGGTTCCAGAATAGTTTCACAGAACTGGGACTAATTCACCCAGAATGGCGAATGAGTCCCACCAAGCCTAAAATTCAGCTTCAATAGCACTCCAAAATTCATTTCCAGTCTGCATCCATATCTCAGGTGCACACTTTCAGTTTCATCCATTTCTGTTCAGTTTTGTTCACATTTCTAGGTGTTTTTGCATTATACAATGTGTTTTCAAACAAGTTGCATTTCAATAGTTTTACATTCTTAATCAATCAATTTTATAAATTAACTTCATTTAGATCATTTCATTTAGTCATAATTTCATCATACATATCTTAGATTGAGTGAACCACCTAGATTTTTGGTGTGGTATCTATCTCCTTCCACTAGGTGAAAAACCCTAATTGAGCAAAAGAGATAGCATTCCATCCCACACCATAAAATCTATTGTTCAAGACCACTTAAAATGATAATGTGTGATCAATATCATTCAACGAGGCATGGATGTAGATTCTTACATCCTTAGAATATGCCACATCTGTAGGAACCTTTGAAAATGCGCCATCTTTATCAACCTCCGTCACCTTAAATGGTTACTTATTGTATACTAGCCTATGTTTTTCCACAAAATCAATCACCCATGCGATCACCATTGATATTCCCTTTGAATTTTTCAAACATAGTTGCTAGTTTTTGGCACAAACTTACAAATATAGCTTTAAAAACCCTTTCTCTCCTCTCCACTTCCAAGCACAAATTCTTTTGATTGCAAATGGAAAAAAAAATGTTCAAATGAAACATAAAAATCCATCCATTACCCTAACTTTCTGCCATAAATGCATTCATACTTGTTAGGTAAGCCTTATGCTGAAATTCTCTATGTCATCATAGGGATACAAGGATGCTCAACACACCTCTACACATCATTCCTTAGCTCCAAAACCTTGATCAAAAGGCTCAACCTTGCTCTGCAAACTTGCACACTAGAGGAATAGATCCAATTCAACTTTCATGCTAAAATGTTTAGCATTTTATCCTTTTTAGGGGGCTAAAGGATTTGGAAATGATAGCCCCCCATGAGATAATGAACTATCTCTCTTTTTCATATGATCAAGTATTTAGAATACATAAGCACGGTATCATCCTTCTTCACATTCTCCTAACTTTGCTTCTCTTTCCAAACCTTTTCATTTCCCTTCTTTTATTGAGTTAGGGTTTCTTCCTTTTTTCAATTTTGAACATGTGGTTTTCAAACCACCCATACAAAATTATCTTGCTCTATGTCCAACCTTATTGCAATTGTAGCACACAATATTGTGCTTTGAAACAAATTTATTCCTCCAAACTTAGTTCTACACTCTACAGCCTTATGACCAAATTTTTACAAGCATAGTAATATCCATGAAATAAAACATCATATCTTTGAGGCACAAATGATTTTCTACCCATTTGTAGTCATTCCTTATTTCTCTAGATCAAAAATTAATATTCTTATGCCCAAAATTATTGTAAGAATAAAAATAACCTTTAAAAGATTGAGTGAACCTAGTAGGGGCATGTTGCCTAGTAGGTGGAGGACCTCCAAATCTCCTTTGTCTTCGAACTAGGATGAATCCATCTTATTCCTTCTTGCAATATTTCTTCTTGTCTTGATCTAAACTTGCATCTCGAAAGGGTGTCTTCTTAGGTTCTTCAGTGAAAGCATTTTCTTCCTTCATTTTAGACTTCCCTTCTATTTTGAAATTCTCATATAGGTTTGCAGAAGCATTGGTAGTAGGACTTTTACCTTTCTCAAAATCCAAGACCAGATTTCTCTTTCGAATATATTTTAGAATTTGATGATTTCATAAACAATATTAGAACCTTCTTTCAGCTTTAGTCCTTTGTCAATTTTCTCTTTTTCTTTATCCAGTTCTTTCCTCAGGAAAAAAATTTCTTCTTTAAGCTTGGAGCATTCAATAGTTTTGTCAATGAGCTTGATATTCAAGAACTCTTCAATTCTTTTACCTTCTTCAACTTGAACTTTCAACTTTCCAATTTTATTCTCTAATTTTTCAAGTTTGTACTAGAGCTCTTCATTCCTTTCTCTTTCTTCATCTAAATAATTTAGAGAAGAAATGAGTTCTTCATAATCCTCTAGACAATCTTCTTTATTGAATTCAAATTCAACTTCATCATCCTCGTGATTTTGTTGCAAGGTGTGCACCCTTGGTATCCTTGTGCTATGTAGTTCATCTCTCGAGATTATGACATGGATTAACCACCTCTCATGGATTGATTAACTTTGATGGTTGTATTGGGAATCAAGTCAATCTTTTGGTGCAATGATAACTATCTATGCCACATTTGGTATCAGAGCCTAGGTCACGGGCTCAAACCATTCGCTTGAGCTAGGGGGGATTGTTGCAAGTTGTGTTCCCTTGTTCTCCTTGTGCTATGCAATGTAGCCATCAGGTTCATGACATGGATTAACTACCTCTTGTGGATTCATTAACTCTGATGGTTGTATTAGGCATTAATAGATCAATCTTTTGGTGCAATGAAAACCGTTTATGCAACAAATATATGTCCTCTTCTTTTAGAGAGCTCTTATTCTTGTGCATTACTTTATTCTCCATGTGTCTCAAAGACAAAATCTACCTCAACTATTAAGCTATATCTAGGAACTTTGATTTGATACTAATTGTTGAACACACTGAAATATTGAGAGGAGGGGGATGAATCAGTATGCTTCCAAATTCAATCCTAATTAATGAATGTTGATTATAAGTTATATCAATTTAAGCATTCACCTACTTAATAAAAACATGAAAGAAGATAAGCATTCACACAAGAGCATAAATGACACAAAATTTATGTGGAAAAATCCATAAGGATAAAACCACAGTGAGAAATGTTGCTAGGAGGTACTATCATAATCCAACCTCATAATTAAATAATAGTTTACAACTTTGATTTTAGGTTATGACCCAAGGAAGCAACTACTAATTGAATTTATTTTAGGGACTACAACACAAGGAAGCTACTACTCCCCAATTAAAAGAGAAAAACTAAAGTATGATTGATTTATGGCTTCAACCATTAATAGTCATCAATTCTGCACATTAGGTCTATAGAAAATATTTTCATGCTTTTCTCATGCACTCATACATCTTGGAACACATCTATCCTTATATTCTCATGTTTTATCTTCTATATATATCATATGTATGTTTTCAAAATACAAATTCAGTCAGTCATAAACATGAAATTATGAAACATGTAGCATGTCGGCCTAAATTTTCGTTGGAAATATACAAAAATGATAAGGAATTATTTACATTTCTCTTATGTAAGTCAAGATGAATCATAAAAAATATATAAGCACTTCTTTGACTCCACTCAATCTGGAATTAGTGCTACACATCACCAACATACCCTAGTCGGCCTTCATAATAACATAACTTCACAAACTAACTTGAAAAAATTATGTGGTTCTAGAAACAAGAAAGATATTCATGCACTTCATTCCTTAGATGCCATGAGACATGCAGAGTGTTCATAAAAACTCATACCACTGATCTACACAATCTTATGATGGGGCAAGTGATCAAGCATAAGTTTTATTGAAGATTAGGCATCTAGAACCAACTCTAACACTTTGTCACTTGAAAATTGCACTTACGAAGCACCAAACCACATGAGTCTTTAATATAGCATCCAATAGACATCACTGAGTATGTCCTCAAAACTGTTTGGCCAAATATTTACATCTAGAGGAATGTAGAGCATTCCAACAAGCCTTCATACCCACTTTGCACTACCATCTAGCATAGACTAGAATTTTGTTACGTCTAAGTTTAAATGCAAAAGGTATACTGACATGAAACCTTGGATATAACACCTTCATATTTATGTGATCTTAACTTTTGAACGACAAGACTAAATCTTTCTCTATGGAAGTATGTAGACCAAACACTATGACACTACCTTAAATTATATACTGTGAATGCATTAGGAAAAACTTGTGCAACTTATCAATGAGTGTGGTACACGAAATTGGAAAGATATCAATGTGAGCAATCTTAAAAAATATTAAGACATGTGTACCAACCTCCACATCATGCTTAGGAAACAAACTAATCCATACACTATAATGTTGGCTTGTACCATTTAGATATCTCTACAAATCAACTATCTATGGAGCATATACAATCTTCAATGCACTTTTGACATCAATGACAACCAATATTATCAAGCTACATGTATGTCTCTAAGACCCTAAAATTGAGCTCATGTCTCTTATAATCAGGCTTGCCTATGATTGTGTTCTTTAACTCTTCCAATTTTCTTTGAAAAATATTGTAGTTCCTTGAATGTTATGAAGAATTCAATAAGTGCCCTCTTTTAGAAATCTTTTTCCAATAGATTTTATTTCTTGAGCATTTAATAAGGTAATTTCCATTGTAATACTAAAAGAAAAAGGGAGACCAACAATTTCTAACTATTGCACTACTCACACACACTAAAATGATGAAAATACCATTTGTTGATAGTTATGACATTGGTAGGGTATGTCAAATTGCCACTAGAAAAATTCAGTTGTGAAATAATTGATAGGCCGCTAAATAGACAGTGAGCTTGATAATTACAAAACTCCTTTGTCTTTTTTTCTATCTGAGCTTTCTGAGTTCTTTTTCCTTTAGTTCATCTACACCTTTTGAGTTCTTGATGTAGCAACATCCAGTGGTGTGAGGGAAATCTTCCATCACCCAAAAAGATGATTTCCACTTATGTTCCTTTTTTTTGCTTTTTGTAGATTTTTTTGCATTTCTAGATACCCTATTCGTCGAATAAGAGTTTCCAACTTTCAGAACTACTTTTTTGCTTTTTCTGCTTAAATGTTATTTTTAGCATATGTGAATTTTAAGGTGTGGGAAGAAAAAAATTTATGGAAAGGTTCACGATGGAAAAATAAGCACTTTGGCAAAAGAATCAGGTCAAGATCATTCATGGTTTGAAAGTTATTCAAGTTCCAATTTCTACTTTTTGCCCTAAAAAACCTTTTGAGTCCAGTTTGAGGCACTAAATGGTCCCGTACGGGCCTAGAAATCATTAGAATTGGTAGAGCGATCTCTTAGCATGTTCTTCACTCTTAGACCTTTCCAACGGTGCAAACGGTTCTAAAAACAGAGTCTTGGATCAAAAGTTATGGCTTCCGAAAGTTGGCCAGTTTTTGGAAAATTGCCAATTTTCGAATTAGGACTCAGTTTTTGAATTTCAAATTGTAACTTTTGGCACCAAACTGCCAAAAATCTTATCTCAAATATTTTTTTTGGCTCCAAACCGAAAAGGGGCTATTTATGGGCTAATTTCTGATTTTTGGGTAGCTTTTTGGGGAAAGAGTTCGCATGCTGCGAAAAGGGGATTTTTTGTAGTTTTTGCAACTTTCTGTAATTCCTATGATTGGCATGTATAGCAGGGTTCAAGGATTTGGGATCCTCTGCATGTAATAATTTCATAATATTGAATAAAATATTATTCTCTATTTTGTGAGTGTTTTTTTCTGTGTCTCGGGTTTGCTCCCTCGTCAGTTCTTTTGTCTCTTCTCTTGATAAATTAAGGGGTAGACTTCTTGGTTCTACAAGATTAGCTTATGAACAACTCTCTTGAATGGATTTGTATGTAGGATTATTGATTGGATTGGAATCAAGATGAAAGTGAGATAGAGAGCACATTACCAAGCAAGGTAATGAATGATAGTCTACATCATAGATATTTAGGAAAAAATTAGTTGTTATTTCATGATTACATCTATCATGTGGGCCACATTGGTTCTATCTCTATGATTGTCTATAATGCGGTAATGGTCAAGATAGGAGGGTCCAATGAAAGACTACATAGTCATGTAGCCAACAATAATAAACAAACAAAACCAAATATTCATAATCAAGTAACACAATATATATCTTGGGAAACCCCTCAAAAGAGGGAAAAATCTAGCCACCAAAAGATTCATTCTTAATTCATTAAATTCTCCAATTATTAGAATCTATCACAATGGACTATAAATCAAGTTAGAACCCTATGACAATTATTAAACCTAGTACTTCTTACCTTCAAATCCTATAAGAAACAACCTCCTCTTAACTACACTTAAACTTCCAACCTAACTAAAATATCTTTCATCTTCTTCTTCACCTCTTCAATGATCTAGTACTCAATATATACATCATCCTCCAACTTTCTTAATGATCTATGGCAGTCACAACATGGTACAATGCTCAATACTCTTTGAATTATGTAGTCAACTAGAGAGTTGATTTCTTGAATTGAACCAAAACAAAAATTAAAAAAAATGATGCAGTGTCCAATGTTCACTCTCTTGGGTCCAATAATTCTTCTTGTCTTCCTTTATTTCCACAAACTCTAAATCCCCAAGAACCAAAAGAAAATTTACAAATCTAATATTCTATAAGTCTTATATAGTTCACAAAACCAAATACTTCTCTTATTACCTCCAATTACCCACAATCATTGGCATGACCTCCATTTTTTTTTTTTTGAATTTTTTACCAAAATTGTATAGCTTAATTATGGAATGAAGTAAAATATAGTGATATTTTTTTGTCATTCATTACTAAATAAAACCTATAAACAAATAACTAGTTAATAGTTGGTGATGGAAGATTATTTTCTTTCCCCCAAGGATGCTCCTACATTATATACCCTACACAAATAAAAAAGTGAGTCCCTCACTTTCTAGTGACTAGAGGGAACCCTATCCATCTCACATCTACCTTGAAAATCCAACTCAATTCTTCCTCCAACCTTCCTCTCCATTTCACCTAATACTCCTTATATTTTATATTCCTATTACTCTTTCCAATTCTACTATCAAATAATTCCTCAATCTCCTTTTTTAGTTGTGGCACTAGTATATAGCTTTTCCCTTCATCTATTGCACTAATCATCTTTGAATTTATCTTATGGTACTTGTATAGTTCTATGATTTTGAATATTGGCAATAAACAAAATCCCTTTGATAAATCCACCTTATAGGAATTTCACTTGAGTCAAACTTCCTTATTAGTCTAAAAGAATTGAATTTTATCATTTCTATTTTTTTAATATGTCCATGTATGAAATATTACCTTTCTGAGGTGTACATCAACATTTCATATCCTACCACCAAATCCACATATATTTTATTTTTATCTACTTCTTGTTAGTATTTTTCATTTATCCAAGTTACCATATTGATTCTCACTTTTACATGTACTTTCTTCACATGTTAAAAAAAAATCCTCTACATCTATGCTTCTCTTGTCTTCTTTATTGATGTCTCTTATCTTAAATATATTATTTAGGTTGGTGTAATTTATACTCTAAAATTTTGTCCTTTTGGTGCTCTTATTTATTGAATTATCATATGTAAACTCTACTTGAAATAAAACCATATCCCAATTCCTTGTATTCTCTCCAACCGAGTGTCTCATCAAGTTACCTAGGCTTATGTTTACTACTTATATTTTCCCATTAGTTTGAAAATGGCATGCTAATCTAAAATTCAATTATATTTTCATCCTTTTCCACACAATTCTCTAAAATTATCCCATAAAATTAGTGTGTCTATTTGAAGCTATGTTTTTTCACTAAACTGTGGAATCTTACCACTTCTCTAAAAAATAAGTCTATTATACATATCACATCATCACTTTTTATGCATGGAATGAAGCACACACCATCTTGGAAAACCTATCTATGACCACCATGATTGAATCATTTTCTTTACATTTCTTTGATGATTTTAATACAAAGTCCATTCTTATGTCCTCACATGGCATATTTGGAACTAGTAGAGGCTTATCAAATCCAACATTTTGACTTATTGTTTGGAAACTTGGAAATTCCTACAACCTTTGACAAATTTCCTCATATCCTTGTGTATTTTTTGTCAAAAATATTTTTCATTGATTAAGAAAAATTTCTAATCTATCTTGAAATATCTAGCTAAGTCTCCATAATGTTTCTCTTTGATCAAGTTATCTCTCATAGAGTTTCTTGGCATACATAGTATGTTCCCTTCAAATAAAATTTCATCCTAAATCAAGTATTCCAAAAACTTACTTCTATCCATGATTATTGGCTCCTTACATTCCTTCCATGCTTCTTCAAAGTCAAGATTAGTCTTGAATACAAGTATTTTAGTTCCTTGAAACCAATTATTTCAATCCTTATTTCTAAATTAGAATTTTTATTTATTTTAATTAATGCATTAACGACCTTATTAAAATTGCTACTTTTGTGCTTTAGCACAAAAATGTAACTCTACATGAACTCTACCCATCACATCTTTCTTTAATTTAGTTTACTTTGATTACTCAATTATTGTAGCTCTTGATTATCAATGTACAACATAAATTCCCTGGGTAGGAAGTAATGCCTCCAATTCTTGAGCATTTATATTGTAACATAAAATTTTTGGCTAGAAACCAAATATCACTTCTTGGAATCAATCAATTTACCACTAAAGTAACTTATTATTCTTCATTCTTTTATTAATACTACCTCAATTGTATTCCCAATTACATCATATTATACTTGATATATCTTGCTAAGTTATTGCAAGGTTAGAAGTAATTGTTCTATGACTATCTTCATTAGTAATTCAAAACTCTTATCTTCCCCTAAATTCTACTTTAATTAATTATTTTTCCTTCTCATGGTCTCCATTAGCAATGCATAAAATATAACTCAAATTTATGATGAATGCTCAATATACAGTCTCTAACCTATGAAAAGTTCAAGATTACTTCCCCTACATTTTCTAGTGTGGGCCACTTCAAAATGGCTTTCACCTTTTCTAGATCCATCATTAATCCTTCCATTGAGATCAAAAATCCCAAGTACATTAGCTCTTCCTTTATGCTCAATTACACTTTAAATTAATCAATTTATTCCCTCAACATCTATAATACTAATCTGATGTGCTCAAATTTTTCTTCTTTGACCAGTCTTTCTTAAAAATATAAAATCATCCAAATAAACTATTATAAAATTACCTAAAAATTTCCTAAAATTTTATTCATTATTTTCATAAATGTTTTTGGTTCAATTGTTAGTCCAAAGGGTATGACTATCCACTCATACAACCTCTTCTTTTTCTTAAAGGCTATTTCCAATTCATCTCCTTCTCCTATCCTAATCTAGTGATAACCATTTTTCAAGTAAATTAGGTGAAGTAATTTTTTGCACTTAAGTATTTCACATGATATCATCCATCCTTACTAATGGAAACATACCTTATGGTGATTTTATTAACCACTCTACAATCAATACACATTATCCACTCACCATCCTTCTTGAGTCTAATTATCATAGGCACCATACATTGGATTAGACTTTCATTGATTGGACCATTCTTTAGTAACTCATGTACTTGTTTATTTAGCTCCTCATTATCTATTGGTGTCACTCTATGTGGTATTTTGTTTGATATATTATATCCTAGAATCATATCGATTTGGTAACTAATATTGCTCTTTAATAGTATCATTCCTTCTAGTACCCTATCAAATATGATATCCTTGTATTATTTTAATAATTTTGAGGTCTCTTGAAATACTTTTTCTCTACAAGTATCACTGTACTTCATTTTTTTTGTGTCGAATACTTTATATATTAGAGGAAAACAACCATTATCTTATCTAATTCCATCCACCAAGCATATCTTGGCATTAATATAAACTTTATATTCCATCTTTTGGTGATAGTAACATATGTATTTGGCCATTCCTAAATATAGTAGATGTATTTACTCTCCCATAATGTATAGCTTGCTAGTAAAATTGCTAAGGCCTCCCTAAAAGTATATGAAATAATTTTATAGGAGTTATATCACATGAGGCTTCATCATGTGGAAACTTCCTATCTTAAATCTTACCTTGTATTTTATATTGACCATCACCTTATGTTCTTTCTTCAAATAATTGTGTCAATTTTAAGGTGTTTCATTCTCTTCAAGTTTAATTCTTCAATCATTTCATCTAATAATAAGTTGCATGTGCTTCCACTATCAATTATTTCCTTACAACACTTATCTCCTAGCTTGCATCTAGTTCTATAAAGTTCTTGAACTATCTACTCATTATGATGCTTCACCAAGGTCCTTCTCATCATTAGTGATTCCCCATACTCAAGCTTATTATCTATCTCATATGACCAATGTATTTTTTCCTCCCTAAATGCAACTCTATCATTCCTTTCTAGCTACAAGTTCCTTATTCTTGAAAGAATTCAAATACTCAATGTCCTCCCCTACACTTGAATTTTTTTTCTTTGAAGGGTATATTTACATCCATTCTATATCTTTCCATTCCCCTCTGATATCCATCTCTATAATGCACCTCTCCATATGCTTTTTATTTCTACTTGTGCTTGGTTTTTGAAAATAAGTACTTTTTGGTAAGTGTCACAACTTCTTTCTTCATTGTGTTAAAATCCACTATCTCTATAGTGGAAATTATCATCTCTTCTATATTCCTAGTGTGTTTTTCCATAACCATGTCATAATCTCTCCCTTTCAATCTCCCCACTTTTCCATCCTAATGATTTGTCTTATCTAATTTATATTCCACCTTGAACACAAATTGGTAGGATTCCTCTATGATGTTCAATATAACTAGGCTTAATTTTCTAGGGATGCTCTTCCTTAATCCATTGATGCATCTTATGATCTCCTTTCTTTTCTCATTGTGCCCTGTCTTAATGATCAATTATGAAATTAAATTTGGTACACTAATTTATGGTTCTCTCCTTTACCTCCAAACCCTATAACTATTTAGCATTTATAGCTCATAATTTATATTAGTATGATTTTTAATTTTAACTTTTTTATCATCATCTACCACTTTGATATTCTCTCCTTTATTTGCACATATCTTTGTAGATATAGTTCCTTCCACCAAAAAAGTAGTATACATGTCCTTTTATCTTATTCTTCACAAAATCAACCCTATTAAGGTCCTCAATATCTTCATACTAAAAGTACTCATCTAGCTCATTTATCTAATTAATAAGTTGTTCTACATTCAAGTTTCCATAATAGTTTGGAACCTTCATTCTTGATCTTTTTTTTTTTTTGGAAATATCCTTCACCACCTACACCTATTGTAATTATTCTTCCTAATGTTCAAGGTCTTGTATATCCTCTCTTCCACACATCTCTCATATTCATCCCTTAAGCTTCATCCCATTTTATATCTTCCTCCAAAACTTCTAGTATAACCATATTTTATGTTACTACTTTCAACACCTTATCTATCTTCCATACAATGTTGACAACTCCATGCACTCTTCACAATATCATTCTCCTAAATTTATTATGGGCTTCCTTTAATTAGTGATCCACTCATAGTCACCTCTTGTGACTGACTCTCAATGGGAATTATATAAATAATTTTCATGTAGGTCTTTGCAATTTGTTGATATACTTACAAATAAAATCCATGTAGCACATACTTAATCTCCTCAAGGTTCAAAATTTTCTCTCTAATATCAATTAATATAGCCATGGTAGGAGGGTCCAATGAAGGATTATCTAGTCATACACTAAAAACTACACACACAAACCAAATAGACAAGTAGGGTAAATGCAAGAAGATGATTCCACTTCTAGTGGAAGTTTTAGACTTAAAGAAAAAAACCCAAAATCGGGAAAAATGAAATAGGATCTCGTTATTTAGCAAACATGATCTCATTTCGCTTCTAGATGCTGAGCCAAAAACAGGATCTCATTTTGTAGAAATGACATCCCATTCTAAAATGGGATCATGTTTCTTAAAAGAAATAAAAATTATGCTTTTATGAAACGAGATTCCATTTTAGAAACAAGATCCCATTTTATAATTATTTTTAATGAAACAAGATCTCATTTTAGAATAAGATCCCCCTTTTTTAAATTTGTATTTTTTGCTGAGTTTGTACTTTTTTTTTTCAGTTTGGTAAAAGTCTTGGGGACCCAAACCTAAGATTTAGACCTGGTTTTACTTGCAACTTGAAGGTCATATCAATGTCACAAGAAAATGGTGACTTTGGACGTATGTTTGAAGACCCTTTTTGCATAATTTTTTGATGAAATTAAAACCCATTATAGATGAGACTGCGTAGATTCCATATATATAATTTTTTTACAATTAGACTATAATTTTTTTGGTGAAACTGGTCCATAAACTTGAAATATCAAGGTTTTTTAGTATTTTAATAACTTTTATTAAAATATATTTTTGAAAAATGAATTATACGTCAATATTCTTCAAACAATTATTCTCAATTTGAAAAAATAAATAAAAAGTGATAATTTTAGGTCATCTTATGCATGACATACATGAGGATTTTTCAAAATAACAAATATGGCCAATAAAATTTAATAAGAAAATATATTTTAAAAAATTACAAAAAAATATTGTCAACATTCTTTAGTGTGTTACAAATATTTTCCCAAAAGGATTAAAAAAATTTCAATTATTTAGGTCAAAAAATGGATGGCATACACATGCATGTTATGGTTTAAAAAAATGACTTTTAAACAGTGGCTTTTAGACATTCCTATCGAAAATCAAATTGTATCATATAGGTATTAAAATAAATTGCATATTTTCAAACTAGACTCCAAGTAATACATTTTATGAGTGGTGACCTTTTTTAAGATTCCATCTCTACGTGCTTCAAATTTTAAGGTCAAATGTGACAAATTTTGAAAACTGAGGAAAAAAATTCCACTTTTTGGCCAAAAAGTGGACTCAACTTCTTGCACAGACCTAGTAGATAGAAAGACAAATAGAAAAGATAGTAAAATACATAGACAAGGGATGTGATAAATCCCTAGATGCTGAAAGACATAAGACAAGAGATATCTATATCACCTACAAGTTTTGAGAAATCCAAAGAGAGAAAGAAAGAGAGAGCTATGGGAGCTAAGAGAGTTGTAGAGATGGTGTAAGAGCTTGAGACCATTGTAGCAAGCAAGGGAGTTGTCTAAGCTTGAGAGAAAGAGATGAGAGAAAGAAAGTAAAGGCCAAGAGAGATATAGAGAGAGCAATAGGAATGAAAAGATAGAATTTAAAGAGAAAAGGAGGGAAAAGAAGGTTCCTAAGAAATGACAAGGCATCTTGAGTTGTTACCATCAACCATGGTAGGTGAAAAGTGACAACATGATTAGAAATGACTGTTTGAATGCTGAAATATTGTGAGACATTAACATGGCCTACAAATTTCCATGCAATGCGCTAGTGTCCAAAAAAATCACACTCAAAAATGGTGGGAATGAGGGAAACATAGTATAACACAAAACTGACATAAGAAGGTGGCTATTGAAAAGGGGTCTTGAGCAGCTTGAGGGAGGAAAAGGTTGATGCAAGGGTTGAAATGAGCCTACAAAACTACCAAGGGAGTGGACACTAAAGTGGATGCAAAAGTGTAGGTGAAATTTCCATGAGGTAAAATTTTATGACACCAAAAACATGTTATGATAGAGTAATTGATTTGAGAAGAACACTATGAGTACTATATTAACAATGATTTATTCACTTACTTGAGGTATACTATCTCAATGTGATAGCTAGTCCAACCATCTTTGTAGAGAGATGAACCAACAAGACCAATAACATCTAGGACTTATAGACTAGCATTATATATGTCATGGCATAGAGATACACCACATTTTGGAGTGATTTTAATATTATGATTATACATACAAAATCCTTGAATGATACGTGTATAGTATGATTTTTTACTATGCATTGTGTTTGTAGACACCTAAATTTGGCCACTTACGTTTGGTCAAATTTATCCCTTTTCATCTAAATATCCTTTTCCTTGCATTCATTAAGTAATATTACTATTATTTAATTAATACTCCTAAAAGTCCTCTAAATCCCTAAGGTATTTGGTTAAATAATTAAATACCTTACCCTTTACTACTTTCCTTCAAGGAATTAATAAATAATCCATTTATTTAATTCCCTTTATCTCCCATCCCCTATAACCTACACTTAATCCTAATCCACCTCCTAATCCCATCATTAGGGATGTGCACATTCCTAATCTATGATTAGGATGTGTCACATCCTCTAACTTTTGCAAGTTTTCTTTTAATCCTCATTAGCCACCAGACTTTCCTCTAATCATTGATTAGCTATCCTAATCAACCCCTTAGTCAACTCTCCCCATCTCCCAAGGAATTTTTAATTCCTTTATGTCTTCCCAAGGTCCTTTTGAGGAATTTTTAATTCCTCTCTCATCTCCCAAGGAATATTAAATTCCTCTCATCTCCCATGGAATATTAAATTCCTTTTCTCTTTCCCAAGGAATATTAAATTCGTTTTATCCTTTCCATGCGCATAAAAAAGGGATTTTTAATTCCTTTGGTCAACTCTTAATCTCATCCATTGATCTCTATCAATCAATCTTGGCCATTCATCCAAAAAACCCTTCAATCTATTTATCCCAACACTTAGCCATTTTCATCTCTCTCACCCATTTTTCATTGGAGCACCATTATGTTGCCAAAATTTTGAGTGAGTACACATCCAACCAAACATCATGGGAAAATCTACACAACAGGAGACTTGGTATGCTTGTTTGAACTCCTCATCACCCAATCTTGAGTGTTTTTCTTGTTTCTAGTCTCTTGCTTGATTTCTTGCATTTTAGGTAGATTAAAAATAATGCACACATTTCTAGCATGCTCGGTGGGACCCACATCATGGGTCTTTTCTTTCACATTTGCTATTGTTTGAGGTTTTGTAGGTTCAGGTTTACACACAAGGGTGAATCTACCCCAAACGAGTGAATTTGCACCTCACATAGGTGAACCTGCTTTAGGAAACAGGTGAACTTGACACAACGGAAATTTTTTCTTGATTAAGAGGTGAAGTTGCGAAATAGGAAACTTCACCCATATTCACTGAATAGGAAAATTTTCTCTTAGGAAAATTCACCCATCTTCACAAAATAAGAAAATTTTCTCTCAAGAAAAATTTCCCATCTTCACAAAATAGGCAAATTTTCTATTAGGAAAATTCACCCATCTTCATTGAACAAGTGAATTTTCTCTCAAGAAAATTTTCCCATCTTCACAAAACAAGTAGATTTTCTCTCAGGAAAATTTTCCCATCTTCACAAAACAGGCGAATTTTCTCTTAGGAGAATTCACCCATCTTCACAAAACAGGTGAAATTGCTCCAAAAATAGGTGAATTTTCTCTCAGGAAAATTCTCCCATCTTCACAAAATAGGAGAATTTTCTCTCAAGAAAATTTTTCTATCTTCACAGAATGAGGAAATTTGCTTATCCAGACAAGTGAATTTTCCTCATATAGAGGCAAATCTAAAGTAAACCGGAGATCTGAATCTTCATTTTTCCACATTGTTTTGGCTTCGGTTTTAGATACTAATCTGCTAACTCATTGGTTTGTGAGTGTTCCTAGCTTTCGCTAAAATTTTGTGCAATTTTCTTTCATTCTTCCAAGACCAGTGGTTGTAAACTACTAACACTTTTTTTGCGGGACGATAGGTCCAAGTTCTTTAGGTAGTATGTCTATTTTTTTTCCATACTAGTTAGGCACACATAGATTAATTAGAGGGTCAATTAACTTGTTTTTCATGCTTGTGAGTGAACTGTTGTTGTATGCAATCCCTTTGTGCCATTGGATGATCCTGGGTGGTGAGAAATCGTAGTTCACTCTAGTCCAGTTGAGTCTACCTAGGAGGTGCTAGTGCATCTAAGCTCTCCCCTTGTGCTACATGCGAGCCTGGGGACCAACCAAAAACATCTAGTATCTTCTACCTTTAGTGGGACCTACCTGATTTTTCATCACCCAGTGGGAAATTCTAACCACATGTTACTAGTGAGGTATATAAAGGGCGGAGAACTAAAGTTGTACCCCAATCTAGTCGCGTCATGCCTAGCAGAGTGTCGAAGCTAGGGTGATACCTAGATAAGACATGAAGAGTTTTTCTGAGTTTCCAGTACCTCGTTGGGGCTCTCGAATCATGCTTATGATGAGTTGGTGTTCACGGTTGTGCCCCACATACCGTGCGTATATCAAGGACTCATGAGATAGCCTTGTTTAGCCTAGATAGAGACCCATGTTTTAGCCACAACTTGGTGTAGTGTAGGGGATGTGCACTGTACCCTGAAGTTACTCACTACATACTCCCTTGTGTTGAGATAGAAATCCTCATGGTGGAATATGATAGTCCTCGAGTGAGAGTGTGAAGGTGAGTCTGTGGTGTCTATTGATGACCCTATGCCACTAGAATGCTAGCTATCCACCTTCGTGAGAAAGGGTGATCTAGAGAACCACCCCGGTATCACAGAGTACTAACCTTGGGTTTTCCACTCAAGGTGGTGGGCCTACATCAAGTTTGTAAACCCTTATCACTAATTGTAGGACCATGCTTCCTAGTATGTCTTCTTTGTGTGATATAATTTCTTTTCATTTTTAGTTGAGTCAGCCTAGCCTTCTGTCTACTATTTTTCATGTTTGTCATCCTTTTCCATAGTCAGTTATCTACTTCTTGGTCTAGTTCAAGTCATCTGTTTGGGTGAATTTGTCTATGTTAAAGGAAAATTTTCTTGTGGGTCACTTTCTCAGGTGACCCCATTTTCACCCATTCCTTGGAATAGGCAAGTTTGTCCATCCCTTGAGTGATTTTGTTAGTCATTTTCTATCGAATTCACATGTTTTCATAGAACAGATGAACTTTCCCTCTTTAGGGGAAATCATGTTTTCAGTTCATCTCATCTTATCAGTCATCCTCTATCAAGTTTGCTCATTTTCACTAAATAGGTAAATTTTCCCCCTTTAGGGGTGAACTTGTTGTTAGTCTGAGTCAGTCTGTCCATCTATCTGTTTACCCATCAAATTCACTTGTTCTCTTGGGATAGGAAAACTTGCCACATTCTTAGGGGAATTTTCTCTGTGCAGGGGCGGTTTTGCTTCATGTCTAAGTCTTCTGTCTATCCATTTCAAAATTTAGGTGAATCTATTTATTAAACAATCAATCTCGTTTTTAGGTGAAGTCATTCCCCATCCATACCATCCAAGAAATGAGTGATTTTATCACCCCATTAGGCTATCCTAAAAGTCAAATCCACCTGTTTTCCAGAGTTTGGGTGATCCTACTAATAGTTTGGGAAAATTTGCTGTCAGATAGGCGAATTTTCCTTGCAAATTCATTTGTTTCTAGTACCACCTAAGTTTTGGGAAAATTTGATCCCCCAGATAGGTGAATTTTCTTGGCTTGGAAAATTCACCTATTTCTTGTGTCAACCTAGATAGGGGTGAATTTGATCTCCTAGATAGGAAAATTTGCTCATCAAATTCATCTATTTCTTGTACCAATCCAGTTTTAGGAAAATTTGACCCTTGGATAGGCAAATTTTTCTTTCAAATTCACCTATTTCCTATACCATCTAAATTTTTTGTGAATTTTCTCATCAAATTCACCTATTCCTGGTACCATCTAAAGTGTGGGCAAATTCCCCCCCCCAAAAAAAATAGGTGAATTTGCTTCCAAGCATAGGCGAGTTTGCTCAAAACAACCCACCATCTATATTCCTTCCATCATCATTTTTCCGTCCATCTAAAGTCATAATTTAATTGATCAAATCATACAGGTGCATCTTAGGACATTCCTATATTACATATCAACCATCGATTCATTGAGCCCAATCACCTAGACTTTGTTTTAGGGGCTTTGATGCAACAGGGACTTCCAAAGGTCATAACTTTTGAATCAGATGTCTATTTGGGCTGAAATTTTACGGGCGGACGTGTCATGACATAGCATGTGGATTCTTAATGACCTTGAGTCAATTGGTCCCCATTTTGGCACTTTTTTATGGCTTGAAACTTTCATCTTGACCCTCAAAATGGCAATTTAGTGTTTTTTTCTAGTTTTTAAAAAGTCATTTTTGTTAATAACTCGAAACCCATGTTTCAAATTTAGGATGTTAGTTGGCAATTCATCCTACCTTAGTTTTAGGAAGTTTTTGGGAAAAAACTGGACTCTCAAAGATATGCATGTGAAACTACCTAAAATGGAAAAATCTGACAATTGCTAAAATCTACCAAACCTGGCAAAATCTAATTGTCACCACCTTATGTCATCTAGTTAAACCCCTGAACATGGTTTAGAATCAATCCCATCACATCCTCCAATAATCCTAATTTGAGCTTTAATCCAATCCCAATCTGAGCTTAACCTAAATCCCAATTTGAGCTTTAGTCCATCTACATCAAAAATCTTCTGATATCGAAACAAATCTTAAGATCCCTTCTTCCATGTTCTTCTAATCCATATTATTTATCTTTTCATCATCTCCTCTTTACTTCTAATAATGTATTCCCATATTTTCAATCTATATCCATCTAATCTAACATCATGAATCCTTATCCTTCATCAATGCAACCAAAAATAGTAAAGGTAAATCCCAATTACATTGACAATGATAAGGAAAGTATTGTTAATCAAGATGAGTATGATATAGACCCCCTTGTTGTTATCATTGCTAGCAAGATCTCCCCAAGTGTCATTCAAAATCCAATCACTCATCTAAGCTATCCCATCATGCTTTCATCCACATCTAATAACAATCCTTATGCTACCTTTGACAAGGGATAACCAATATCTTCCCCATCTGCATATTCATCATGTCCTTCATCTACATCTTTCTCTTATCCATCATCCATATCCTCCTATCCCAATCCATCATCCCAATATTCATGTCCCAATCCACCATCTCAATATTCTCATCCTAATCTACTATCACAATACCCTTACTACAATCCACCACTTTCATCCTCTTGTCCTAATCTACCATCCATGTCCCCCTACACCAATCCATCATCCCAATATTCCTATCCTAATCCACCATCTCAATCTTCCCATCCTAATTTTCTATCCCAGTACCCTTACTACAATCCACCACTCGCATCCTCTTGTCCTAATCCACCATCTACATCCCTCTACCCTAATCCATCATCCCAATATTCTTGTCCTAATCCACCATCTTAATCTTCCCATCCTAATCTGCTATCCCAATACCCTTACTACAATCCACTAGCTGAAACCTCTTGTCCTAACCCATCATCCATATCCTCCTATGTCACTCCATCTCCCACTCCATCATGTCCTAATATTTCACCCACTCTTATTCCTCCCTCCAATCCAATTCCTCCATCTAATCCTAGTCCACCAATCCATAATCCTTTGTCTATTCACATCACCCTAGCTAAGCCCATAATATGCAAGTTTCTCACTCTAGAAGTTCTCCAAGGACTCATGACAAAGAATACATCCCCAACTCCACATCTTGAAGTCATGGAACCATGCTGCCCCACTCCCCCATGTATAGTCACTAGTGATGAGACCCTGCTCCATCCCACACCTATCATTACTATTACCACCCCTAGTACCAATCAAACCATTGAAACCATCAAATCCACTAAATCTATTGAACCCACATCTCCTACCCTGAGAACTGCCAAACCCATCGACAATAACCAAATCTAATCACCATCTTCTACTCCTTGATCCACCCAATCCATGAAAGACAACCAAACCCAATCCACTCCCCCTAGTCCTATTATCTCCAAAATCTCCTCCCATGAACCTCATGAATCCTCCATCCTTCCATCTCCCCTACTTGAGGAGTCCCTCCAACACTCCATCATCATGCCACCCACACAAGGTGAGTTATGCCAAGAGCTTGGTCCAAATCATACCAACATATCCCCTTCTCCACATCAAGATCCTGCTATCCCATCTAGTCCACCTCAAGATCATAGTCCTTCATCCACCGCAGCCCATGATTCCCTTGTCACTCAAGATCCAATTACTCCATAACATGAGCCCTTATCATTCACTGCCACAAATATAGATCCTATCATGTCACCTAATCCCTCTCTTGATCCCTTACCACTCACTCCTCCCAATCAAGATGTTATTACCCCATCATCTCCATCTCATGATCCTCCATTGTCACCTAACCCTACTGTCCCCACACCACTTTTATATTCCATCGGTACTCTTACATTCATCCATGGTGGTTTCCTCGCAGAAGAAGAACTAAGCATATTCGCCATCCATCCTCCACCTAATAATGGAATCACATCATTCTTCCAAAATAACAAGCATCCTACTATAGATCAAATGCTCAAGATCATGAATTATTATGGAAAAGGTTTAGGCCTTCATGAGCAAGGTATTTTAGAGCCCATCCATGTCAAAGAAAATCCACATACACAAGGTCTTGGATATATCTCTTAAGACTTGCAATCAAAAATGTTGGTACAACCTCTATACGTCCTCAACGAGCCTCCTCCAAAAGAATAATAGGCTCTTCCCATCACTCCACTAAACCATTTTATTCCATCCCCCCTCCATCATATCACTTCAAAACAACCATCCGTATTCCTCCTTCATCTTCCAAATCCATTTTGGGTCCTTATGTCCCTCCATCCACCATCAACCATCCTTTAGCTACTCCATCTATTTTGGGTCCTTATGTCCCTCCATCCTCTGTTACACCTCCCCTACATACTAAGTCCATTTTAGGACCTTATATCCCAATATCACCACCTCCATTTTGTCATATTCATCATTTTATCCATCCATCAACTATCCATATCACCCATCATAGATATCCCACTCTCATGTTCCCCAATCAGGATCAACAAAGGCATGTACCAACATATTCTCCATCCGTATATCATCCCCAAAATCCAACCTCCATCACTCTATTCATGTTTCCTCCACATCATCCATCTCCTCACACCCATCACATTGCTAGTAAAAACACTTTGGATGATAAAGAAAAAATGCATAAATCTAAACATCCACATGAATCTAAATCATCTCATGCCTCCTTAAAAAGACATGTTGATGAAAAGAAAAATAAAATACAAAATCTAAATCAAACCCACAAGCCACAAAGGCCCACCAAAGAAAATATCCAAACCATGTGGATCCCAAAGAAAAAAGATGCAATTCCTTCAAATGAAAAATCTATAACAACATCTAAAGTTGCTAATCCAAAAGCTAATCATACACACCCTCCATCTCCTAAATCTATTTTGGGTCCTTCTGTCCCAAAATTCACTATCCCATCTCCTCCATTATCCCCACATTTTCCATCCACTAATCCTCCTATCCTTTCACATCCACCACCATATGTGCCAATGTTGCTCTTGAAAACATTACCCCATCACACACCTACCTCATCATTCCTGGTTAATTCCACAAAAGGATACACTAGTCACAGAAAATCCTAACCTAGGAATTGGACATTCTAGCAGGTGACTAACATCTTTTCATGGTCGTTCATTTACATTGGAAAACCAAGGAACGTATACTTGAAATGGAGCAGCATTGTATGTGCACTAAGAACCGGTTTCATTCACAATTTACTAAAAATAAATGCGTGGAAAGAATTCTACTCATGCTATAGGAATGCAATGAAAATCTCTCTAGACTTAATCAAAGCAAACATCATGACAACTATAACTAAGAAACAAACTATGAATTGGCCTTATGCTGCAGGAACAAACACAGGGATGGATTCCCAATGCTGCAAGAACAATATAAGACTGAGTTTGCATTGAAGCTTTCAAGAAGGAAATCTAACTTAGAATCAATAGGAAATAAAAAACAAACTACAAATACTTACTAAGTGGGCCCCCTCAGCAAGCATCAACAAGCTTATAAAAGAATTAAACTTAGAACTCCATCAACTTTTATTAATAAACTTGGAATCTAATACATTGATTATTTTTCTTATAAGAAAATTAACACAATAACACTTTTTCTTATTATAATACTAACACTAACACACTTTGGTTCTTCTCTCGCGCCGAAGGAGAACTTATTTATATCAGAAAAACAACTAACTACCTAACTTTATCAGAGAAAGACGTGGACATGAATGCATCCTGAAATCGAGGAACATACTTCTAATGAAGGGGCAACTGTTCAACATGATTCAGAGAGAATTTAGCATTCCACTCTTCCAAGATTAATGATCATTTATATTTCTTCCCAATGAATCGGTTAGAGAGTCTTTGCTGGAACAACTTCCTCGATTCCATGCTAGAAATGGACTTTACCGTGGGGCCGAGATCTGTTGCACTTGACTTGCTCATGCTTCCTTGAACAACCTGCGATACACAAGGTGACAGAAGAAAAAGAAAGTGTGCATGGAAACAACATGATACACATTCATTAATCACACATTAAATCTATTTCATCATTCAAAAACCACATGCATTATATCAGTTATTCGGGAGATCAGACAGGGTAATTAATATAGACACATAGAGATATCAAGCTACAGGAATACGGGAATGTGTGGCTATAGGATTCTACCCAATTTTAGATAAAAAGTCTTTAATAAAAGAGTTAAAACAACTATCAGCAATAATAGTAAACATATTAAAAATACATCATAATATTCCAATTATGAGCATATTTTGAGCTCATCATTTGCCCCCTACTTATCCTAATGATGGTCCTCCAACATTAATTTTTTTGGTTGTTTCTATGAGATCAGTAGGAGCAGTATGGCCCTGCAATGAAGTCTTGAATTTGTAGTAGAAACCTCTAAAGTTTTTCCATCTCTCATATCTGCGGGTTTCTGTATCTTCATTAACATCTGTAGCCTGATAAGGGTAAAGTGGCCACATTAGAACTGGAGGTCAAAATTTCAATGGAAACCATAACTCAAACCTCTTTTGTAGACCAAGCTGCATGTACTTCTCTGTTCTTCTGAGGGCTGCTTTAAAGTTTAGAGGGCTATGAGGCTCAGATTTCTTCAGACCAACAATCAATTTCTCCCATCTTTTCTCAATTCTAGATGATGAAAGCTTCCAAAACAGATATGGTTGGCCTTTGAATTCTTCATACACTTGCTTCCTGATATCATATATTTTTATTCTTTTTGTTTGATCATTGAACCCATATGCAACAATAAGCCATGTTTTCAGCATTGTGTAGGGATCTAAGCTTTTAGGTCATAGTGGGAGAGGTTCATTCATTTCATCCTCTTCATAGGCCTCTAATTGTCTGCCATAATTAGTTCATTGGTTGCCCAGGATGTGAGTGACCTCAAATTAATATAACCAATGTAAAGAAGTGGATTCCACTATGTTTCAAAGGGAATTATGAAACCATGCAAATAAAATTCACATAAAAAATTCTTCAGCCAATTAGGGGCTACTTGGTATGCATCATAAAATTCCTTGGCTGTATGAATAACAACATCTAAATTCCTTGAAATTGTCATTAATTGAAATCAAAGAAATTTCTCTTTAAGGTACATGGCATATACCCAAGGCGATGGTCTACATTCCATGATTTTTCCAGTTACCTTCATCATTTCATCCATTTTCTCTTTCAGTTCTTGGATTTCCTATTTCTGTCTTTCAATTTCTCTTTTCAATTTCTTCTTCTCTTCTTCCCAAAGACTTTGCTGAATTTTAGTCTTGGGTAAATGATGGAAACTCAGGGTTTGAAATGTGACCGGCCTCCATGTTGTCCTATGGTATTCCAAAAATTCAATCAACAATGTCTTTTTATAAACAACCATTGCTTGACAAGTTGTAGGGGGTAACGAGGTTTCATTAGAAACTTCTAATTGTTTAGGTTGTTCTTCCTCTTGCTACAGGATGAATTCCTATTGTTGCACAAAAGGAGATTGTACATCCTCTAAAATTTTCCTAGCTGCTTCGGCCAAGTCATCAAGACTTGGAATTCCCCTTTCATTATTACCCTGTTGTGATTCCTTAAGAAAAACAAATGGACTTTTTTCAACATTCTCAGATACATCCTGAGAAAAACCACGACTAAATTCTTTAGATTCCTCAGAAATTACTATAATTTCAGGTTGATTGGGGGTTGAGGTAACTCTCCGCTATTTTCTTGAGGAAGCTCTTCTTGGCAATGTTACAAAAGATACTTTTGTGGCTTTCCTTTTCCTGACTTTCCTAGAGGATTCAGACTCAATAGAAGAAGATGATGGTGAACTTGCAATGGAAACAGGCATTGCTACAAGAGAAACTACTACAGGGGAAGGTATTGTAGGAGTAGAACATTTTTTCTTTTGAGCATGAGGGCTAGATTCTGGGGTTTTTTCTGCTCTAGATGACTCTCCTACCTTCGTTTTCCCTATTTCTTTTCTAACAAAAGACCTAGTTTTCACTCAGGTAGAGGGTTCTAGTGTGGAGGATGTAGGACTAAGTGCTGCAGGAGCAGATGATTCTTGCTCTGCTTCCCTATTTGTAGATTCTATTCTCTTTTTCATTCTCTTGGGTTGTGCAGGGAGTGCTCTAGAAGGCTCAGGAAGTTGCAGACCCTTTTTGCCAGGAAAGGGGTGATACATCCCTCAAGGAATGCTCAATCAAGAGTTTAATAAGGGCATGATGGGTGATAGAGTTGTCCCTACCTCTCTGGGATTCATGGGCACATTGCTTCAAAAGGTTTAACAAAAAATTTGGGACATTAACAGCTAAACCTTGCCTCATATGACTCAATAATTTAAAATGATAGGAATGCAGATAGGAAAAGTGTCCCTCACAAGTCAAGTACCTGATTATGAAGGCAGCATATTCCAGGTAAGGAGGAGGCAGTGACACTCGTTTGCATCCCTGTTTGGAAACCTCCAAGGGTCCATCTTTTGGCATTGTAAATTTTTCCCTAGCTGAGACAACATTTGAAGAAAAATTCTCTCCTGTCGATGGAAGCCCAATTACTTCTGCAATCCATTCTTCTATAATAGCTAATGTCAAACCCCACACTGTAGCTTCTCCCTCTGAAGGAGTTCTTAGAAACTCACCTGCAGCTTCCCCATTAAAGGAATCTAACCTCAGAAAATAATTCAGCCAACCACAATTGTTGAATGCTTGAATCGTTTGAGGATTTTTCATCAAGAGCTCATGAGCTATAGGCTCATGTCTTACTAACTAGCCACCCATATTCACAAATTGTCTCAACTGAGATTCCTGAAACTCAAACTTTTTCTAAAAATTCAAAAACTTTTTTACTTCTTTTGCCCTACTTCTTTCTGTCCCACCGTCACTTTTCTCTACTTTTCCAAGAATGACTCAAAAGATAATTGCATGAAATGTTTTTTTAAAAACTACTTCAATCAAGCAGTTAATTGTTTTTTAAGATGGAAACACGTAGTCATATTTGGAAAGTACAAGAAAATAGAAATATCCAAACAATTGTGACAGCATCCTAAGAAAAAGTTTGAAATGGATTATCCTACCCCCTACTTAAAATTTTGCATGTGTCCACACATGTACGAAAGAATAGGAAAAAATCAGGCAATAATGACTGATATGTACATTGCAATTAATGAATAAATGAAATATATAAACGATGTGACAATAAAATATATCACGTACCTTGTAATAAGTACTTGTACATGTTGGAAAAGATTAGAGTGTCAGCTTGAAATGATGGCTGGAAGTGAAATCATAAATGAGGACAGTACGACAGAATGGATGACATGGATGGGTGATGTAGAAGAAGAGGAAATGAATGGTGGTGATGAATGAAAAGCGGAGAAAGTTGCTTCCTTAAAAAGGAAACATTTATTATGGGCATGCAATGTGGAATTTTAAAGAGATGTTGTAGGAGAAAGGTTGAAACCTTTTGCTATAGGAAGATCAATGGTTGCATCCAAAATAAACTACTTCATAAATTCTTCTTTGGATGTTGGCTTATGATATAACCTAAGACGGTGTCCATTAACCAATAGCTTTAATCGAACATGATCTATTGTAGCTAATTGAATTGAACCATTATCAAATACATGTTCTATTTCATAAGGACCAAGCTATCTTGTGGTGAGTTTACCTTGATTTTCCTTGTACCTGGAGTCATAGAGCAACTCCCAATCACTGACAGAGAATTGCTTAGTTCTAATATGGTGGTCGTGCTATTTTTTCTTTTGCTACTAGATAGCTTCAATATGCTGTAGGGCAGCTTTCCTCATCTCATCCAACACAGTCAGCTACAGGAGACGTTCCTTTTGAGCTTTTGAAATATCAATGTTAAGATGGAGAGCAGTCCTTAAGGTCTTATGTTCAAATTCTATTAGCAACATGGCAGTTTTTCCATAGAGTAACTCAAAAGGAGTAATCCCTATAGTTGTTTTCCATGTTGTCCTATAGGCCCAAACTACTTCAAGAAGGTGACTAATCCAATCCTTTTTGTGTAACTGTACTATCTTAGTAAGGATTGCCTCAATTTATCTATTGGTAACCTCTACCTGACCATTGGCCTAAGGGTGATAGGGGCTAGACTTTTTGTGCTTGATCTTGTAATCATTCATCAATGCAGTGATTAAGTTTGATGTAAACTGAGCTCCTTGATCAGTAAAAAATTTCCTTGGGACTCCAAACTGAGTAAAAATTTGTTCATATAGGAACTCAATAACTTTATTGTCATAGACATTTGTCATTGCTTTCACTTCTACCCACTTGTTTACATAGTCAGTGCAAACCAAAATGTATGATTTCCCATTGGATGGAGGATCAATAGACCCAAGAAAATCCATGCCCCATTTTTCAAAGGGATTGACTACCACTTGAGGATACATGGGCATTTCATTAGACCTTGTTGGTCTCCCCATGCGTTGACATCTATTACATTTTTTGGTGTAGGCTACAACATCTTTGTGTAATGTGGGCCAATAGTACCCTGTAGCAAGCACTTTCATAGATGTTCTCTTAGTTGCAAAGTGGCCCCCACATGGCTCATCATGACAAGCATGCAAAATGTCGTAGGTCTCATCTTCCCTAACACACCTTCTCATGACTTGGTTAGGTCCTGTGTAAAATAAACAATATACAATCCATGAAAAGTTAAAACTTTTCTCTACCAACAATTTCCTTTCCTTTGGTGAGAAGTGGGTTGGGATCTTATTGGCTACTAAATAATTTGCAATATCTGCATGCCATGAAGTTTTAGCAGCAATGGAAAATGTTGGTGTGAATAAGTCTTGTACCTAGTTTATTCCTTTACTAGGGACTTAGGGGACTTAATTCACATGTTAAGTTTACTTAGGATATTAGTTGTCATATCTAGATAAGTATTAGTTGTCTTATCTAGAATTTCCACTTTCCTAGGTAGTTATGAGTTAGTTGTCTCATGTGATAGGATTAAGACACTTGTCATGATCTTGTCTTATCCTATCTCTCATCCTTGCCTTTATAAGCAAGGCATCTCTAGCATATTTGTTAATAGATGGCATATAGCATTGTATAGTATTGCATTGATCATATTGTATCATATTGCAATCCTTGTTTGGTGGAATAGCATCTTCCATTGTTGCTTCTCTCTATCTCTTGTGGAGGTTCTTTGGCGTTGTAGATTGAAGATCTTGGGTTGTTAACTCCAACATGGTATCAGAGCTTTGAATCTGGCAAGCCCCTTCCATTTCTTTATTAGAGAGTTTCCATCAATTTCTATTGTGATTTTTGAGTTTCTTGTATCCTATATTGCATGCTTGCATTTTGGTGAGATCTAGTGATTGCAGCGCTTTTGGCTATAGTGGCAGTATTCTAGGCTGTCCCATTGTGTCCAGGAGGCTCGAAAAAGTCAGATCTGGCTTTTGTTTCACTCAATTCCGTCACCATTTGCAACCTTGGCAAAGAAGGGTTTGGAGCTCAGATCTAGTGAACAACTTTTTACAGGAGCACTTTGAGCAAAAATTAAGCCTGCCATTGCGTCCGAGTGGCCGTTTCCAATTTTTTTGATATATAATTTTCCTATATTCGGAAAAAGTTGTCTTCGGGGCAAAAAAAAATTTAGCCGAGGAGCCGTACGGCCCCCCGCACAGGTACGACGTCGTCAGAAATTTTTTTCAAAAAAAAATTATTATATTTTGAATTTTTTCGGTTGGCATTTTATTTTATTTAAAAAAAAATTTCAAAAAAATAAAAATAAAAATTTGTAAAGCGCTTTAAGCGCTGTCGGCCTTTGTAAAGCTGCAGACCCTAATAGTCTGCAGACTGTTGGGCCCACGGACTTTCAAACCGCTGGCCGCAGAGGCGACGGAACCGCCAGCGGGCAGTTAAGCTTTTACTGCCAGTGGTTTCCACCGTCGACAGCCACCGGGAACCGCCAGCGAGCGGTCAGTAAGCCGCCACCGCCACGCTTCACCGAAACCGCCGACGGCGTTAACCCGCCAGCGGTCATCTAAACCACTGGATTTTTTTTCTGCACAGTCCAGCCCATGGTCACGTGGGTGACCGACCGCCAGCCCCCGAGGGCCACAAATTTTGCTCCTGTTTAGTGCTCACAGTGCCTAAAATAGGCATTTTTTTCATTTTTGCATAACTTTTCACCACGGAGTCAGTTTTTCACAAACAAGATATCATTGGAAAGCTGGTTCGACGAACTTTGTAGTGGTGTAGGTGAATTTTCCAGATTTTGCCATTTTTTCTAGTTTTTTCAGCTTGAAGGTACAAGTGCATTTATTGCTTGTTCTTGATGTAACTTTTGCCAACGAAGTCAAAATTTGGCAAACTTTTTTTTGAAATTGATCAGAAAATTGCAAGGAATCTGTTTGTAACCTCAATTTTCAGCTTTGCAAGCTCCTTTTTTCTGAAAATTGTAAAAATCACCGTGTGTTATAAACGGTTGATTTGAGCTTGTCACTTGTAAAAATTGCAATATTTGTTCATTGTAATTTGCTGGGGGGGTTGCAAATTGAGTTTTAATACATTCTGGGGGGGTGAAAGGCACAATTTAAGTGCCACATTGTCCTTTTCTTTTTTTGTTTATGGCGGATCTAAGGCAAATTGAACCACTCACTCCACACAATTATCATAATTGGAAGCTAAAAATGACTCAATTGTTACAATCTAAGGGTCTATGGCCAATGTTAGATGCAGAACAACCTGAATTTACAAGGGATTATGAAAAGTTTTTCCATAGATGTAAAATGGATGAAGCAAAAGGGCTCATTGGCTTACATGTATCTGATAATTTGTTGTTTCATATTTCGGAGTGCAAAACACCTAAGAATGTTTGGGACAAACTTGAAGAATTGTATGGTAAAATAAATCATTTCAGAACCTTGCAACTTCAAGTAGAACTTCAATCCCTCTCTCCAGATGCATTTCCTTCAATTCAGGATTTTCTTGCTTAATTCAAGATGATTTTGTCACAATTGAAAGGATGTGGACATGCTGTATCTAGTGATGAATGTATCTTCTTGATTCTGTCTAAGTTAAAGGGCCCTTATCAAGTGTTTTCTTCTACTTTCTATTCAACTATGGAAGCAATGGGGAAAGATTACAAAATGCCTACATTTGAGTTGTTTTGTGAGCATCTTACTAGGGAGGAGGCCAAGTTAATTCAGTTGGATGCTTTACCTAATTCTAAGAATCATGCTCTAATGGCTCAATCATCCAAGGGTAAAGGAAAGAACAAGAAGAAGCCCAAAGCAGAATCATCTTCTGGTAGTGAGAATCCCTCCAAACCGAAGCCGAAGAACAATCAGAAGTCCACTCAATCTCCTTCTTCTTCTACCTCTGGAGATTCTTCTTCCAAGTCCAAGAAAAAGAAAGGAGATCCTTGTTCATTTTGTGGCAAAACTGGGCATGATGCATCTCATTGCTTTAAGAGATTAGAGGCCTTGGAGGAAGCTATGAAGAAGCACAATATTTCAGTGGCTAAGCCTTCTTCCATGGGCAAAGGGCAAGCTCTTTCTGCACGAGCTATGCATTCACCTTCAGATAGTTGGATTCTTGATTCAGGTGCCTCACATCACATGACAAATTCACGAGATCTTCTTGATTCCATAGTTCATACTTCTACTTCTCAGATTGCAGTTGGGAACTCTTCACAGATTCCAGTTTTGGGGACAGGCTCCATTCAAATGCTAGATGGGTGCATTGAGGATGTTTTACTTGTTCCTGATATTTCAGCGAATCTTCTTTCCATATATCAGATTTGTCATTCTGGAGATGGGAAGTTAGTTGAGTTTTCTCCACAAAATGTGACTATTAGACAGTTGCAAGATCCTGAGAAGGTTGTCGCAACAGGAGTAGTTGATCATGAGAATCATTTGTATCGATTTGATGGATTTGAGTCTTCATCAGTTCATGTTTTGTTGCTCATGCTGATTCAATGAGCAAGCTTTGGCATGAGAGATTTGGGCACTTGAATTATAGATATCTTCAGCAAATGAAAGCACATAACTTAGTGGTTGGTCTTCCAAAGATCACTTGCACAGATGGTGTTTGTCAAGGATGTGTTCTTGGCAAGCAACATCAAGATCCTTTTCCTAAGGGTCACGCTACACGTGCAACCACACCCCTTGAGTTGGTCCATAGTGATCTTATGTCATTCCCAACTCCTTCTTTTTCAGGGGCTAAGTATGTGCTAACATTCATTGATGATTTTTCCCGCCGGACATGGGTCTATTTTCTGAAGCTCAAGAGTGAAGTCCTCACCAACTTCAAGACCTTCAAAACATTTGTGGAGAAGCAGTCAGGTTTTTCTCTTCGACAAATACGCACAGATAATGGGGGGAGTATGTCAATCAGGCATTTCAGGATTTTTGCAGTGTGCATGGTATTCTTCATCAGCACACAGTTCCTTACACTCGTCAGCAGAATGGTGTGGTGGAGAGAAAGAACAGGACTCTCAGGGAAATGGCCAATTGTATGATTTAGTCTAGGTCCATGACTCCCACTTTTTGGGCCGAAGCTGTCAATTGTGCCAACTATATTCAGAATTGTATGCCCCATAAGGCAGTGCGAAATATGACCCCTGAGGAGGCTTGGTCTCATCGCAAGCCTAATGTATCCTTCTTCAAAGTATTCAGTAGTGAGGCTTGGGCATTCATTCTGAATGGTCGGCGTAAATCCATGGAGAAGAAGAGTCAGCGTTACATCTTTGTTGGCTATTGTGAGGATGTGAAGGCATACAGATTGTTTGATCCTAACACACGAGAGGTTCATTTCCGACGTGATGTTCAGTTTTCTGAGACCTTCACCCAGCCAGATCCTCCTTCGACTTCTTCTTCATCACAACCAACTCAGTCTTCTTCAATTCATGATACTTTTCTACTTGAGGAAGACTTTGATGATGGTCTTGATGAACCTCCTCCTCACTCACCCACTAGGCCACGATGGGCTCGAGTTACTCTCGAGGAGGCTGGTCCTCTTGTTGGTGATCCCACAGACACTCGCCGCACTCGTTCTCAAACTTCTAGAATTAGTCTTTTGAGTCATGCAGTTTCAAATTATCCTCAAAAGTTTTCAGATGCTTCAGGTATTCCAGAGTGGGATAGTGCTATGGATGATGAGTATTCTTCTTTGATGAAGAATCATACTTGGGATCTTGTGCCTCTTCCTAAGGGAAGAAAGTTGGTTCGGTGCAAGTGGGTGTATCGTACCAAGTATGCAGCAGATGGTTCCATTGACAATACAAGGCTCGTCTTGTGGCAAAGGGGTTTTCTCAGGTTGAAGGGATTGACTATTCCGAGACCTTTGCTCCTGTTGCCAAGATGGATTCTATTTGCCTTGTCCTTGCTATAGCTGCATCTCAGGGATGGTCAGTATATCAAATGGATGTGAAGAGTGCTTTCTTGCATGGGGATCTTCATGAGGAGATCTATATGGAGCAGCCACCAGGTTTTGTGCAAGACTCTTCACTTGTTTGCAGGCTTCGACGTTCATTGTATGGTCTCAAACAAGCCCCTCGGGCTTGGTATGAGAAGATGGATAGTTTCTTACTTGCTTCCGGCTACACTCGTTGCCATTCCGATCCCACAGTTTATACACAGAGACATGGAGAGGATCTACTCATACTTGTGCTCTACGTGGATGATTTGATTCTCACAGGGAGTTCTACTTCCATGATTTAGAGTACACAGCGAGCATTAATGGAATGATTTGATATGACCGACCTTGGTTTTTTGCATTACTTCCTTGGTCTTCAGATTCATCAGACTTCTGAGGGGATCTTCATTTTCTAGCAGAAGTATGCTCTTGATTTGCTTCAGAGATTTGGCATGGATTGCAAGCCTGCCCTACTCCATTCCATCAGGTGTTGTACTATCTTCCAAGTTGCACTACTCCTACATTGATCCTACCTTGTATCGACAGTTGGTTGGCAGTCTTTTGTACTTGACACATAGTCGTCCTGATATTTCCTTTGCGGTTGGACTTGTCTCTCGCTTCTCACAGGAGCCTCATGAGAGTCATTGGAAGGCCGCCAAGCATATCTTGAGATACATTCAGGGCACTACTCATTTTGGCATTCACTACACTTCAGGTGCATCTCAGATTGTGGGCTTCACTGACTCAGATTGGGCTGGTGATGTCAATGATCGGAAGTCTACTTCTGGCTTTGTCTTTTGCCTTGGTTCTAGTCCGATTGCATGGTCATGCAAGAAGCAGACTGCTATTGCATTATCATCGACAGAGGCTGAGTATCGAGGTGCGTGTTGGCTAGTCCGGAGGTTTTGTGGCATCATCAGTTGATGACCGAGTTTGGATTCCCTTCCACTCAGCCCACTACTCTTTGGTGTGACAATCAGAGTGCCATTCATATTTCACGCAACCCAGTGGAGCATCAGCGGACTAAGCATATTGAGATCCACATGCACTTCATCAGGCAACTCATCCAGGATGGTGTTCTCAGCTTGGAGTATTTGCCTACAGACCAGCAGGTTGCAGACATCTTCACTAAACCTTTGGCATCACCTCGTTATCTTCAGTTGTGATCGATGCTTGGGGTGAAGGAAGTTGTCCTTGGGGGGTCTTGAGGAGTCCTCCTTCCTTCATTAGTTTTATTTGTTTCTTTTCTCTCTTTTGGAGAGGAGTTTTCTCCCATAGGGTTTTTCTCCTTTTCTCCGCTTGTGAGAGCTTTTTGTTTTGTACATGGGTACCTCATCAGGCCTAGTTGTCGGGACCCATCCTTTTCATTATGCATTGGTTTGTACCTCCCTAAGTTGCACTTAAGGGGGGGTGTTGGTGTGAATAAGTCTTGTACCTAGTTTATTCCTTTACTAGGGACTTAGGGTACTTAATTCACATGTTAAGTTTACTTAGGATATTAGTTGTCATATCTAGATAAGTATTAGTTTTCTTATCTAGAATTTCCACTTTCCTAGGTAGTTATGAGTTATTTGTCTCATGTGATAGGATTAAGACACTTGTCATGATCTTGTCTTATCCTATCTCTTATCCTTGCCTTTATAAGCAAGGCATCTCTAGCATATTTGTTAATAGATGGCATAAAGCATTGTATAGTATTGCATTGATCATATTGTATCATATTGCAATCCTTGTTTGGTGGAATAGCATCTTCCATTGTTGCTTCTCTCTATCTCTTGTGGAGGTTCTTTGGCATTGCAGATTGAAGATCTTGGGTTGTTAACTCCAATAGAAAATAGATGTTCATTAGGGAAGCTATCATCAAGTACCTTAGGGGTGGCAGGTGTAGTTGTTTAAAGTCTTGACAAGAAATTAGCCACCACATTAGCCCAACCTGGCTTATCAATGACTGTGATATCAAATTCCTACAACAATAGGAGCCATCTTGCTAGTCTGCCAGATATAGTAGACTTATTCATGAGGTACCTTATTACTACATGATCTATATGAACAAATATTTTGTAACCAGTGACATAATGTCAAAACTTGTTCAAGGCATACACAACTGCTAGCAATTCTTTCTCTGTGACAGTATAGTTTAATTTAGGGCCTTGAAGGTTTTTGCTAATGAAATATATGGCATGCTCTATGGAATTCTCTTTCTGTCCTAAAACTTCCTTTATGGCATAGTCAAAAGCATTTGTGTGTATATGAAAGGGAAAACTCCACTTTGGTCCTTGAAGAACAGGTGTCTGAGTAAGTAAAATCTTAAGCTGCAGGAAAGATTTTTCACAGGCCTCAGTCCAGTTAAATTCAGAATCCTTAGTCAATAAGGCATATAATGGACTGACTATTTTGCTGAAATCTTTGATAAATCTTCTATAATATCTAGCATGTCCTAGGAAAATTCTAACATCCTTTTGTTTCATAGGTGTTGGAAAAGTTAGAATGACTTCTATTTTTGCAGGATCAACTTGAATTCCTGCTTGAGAGATATGATGTCCTCGAACAATTCCCTCTTGCATCATCATAAAGCACTTCTCACTATTCAAAGACAAATTTTGCTCCTTACATCTTTTCAACACTTTTTCTAAGTTTGCTAATGCTTCTTCATAAGTAGCTCCATAAGTGGTGAATTCATCTATGTAGATCTCCATAGAATCATGAGAAATGTCAACAAAAATATTGATCACTACCCTTTGAAATGTTACAAGTGCATTACACAGGCCAAAAGGTAAGACAGAGTAGGAAAAAGTGCCCCATGGACTGGTAAAAGTTGTTTTGTCCTGATCCTCAGGGGCAATTCTAATTTGATTATACCCACTATATCCATCTAGAAAAGATAAATACTTTTTACCAGATAATGAGTCTAGCACTTGATCAACAAATGGTAGTGGAAAGTGATCCTTTTCAGTTGTTGTGTTCAGCTCCCTGTAGTCTACACAAACTCTTTATTTTCCACCTTTTTTTAGGAACAATCACCAATGAGGATACCCATTGGTTGTCTAAAATAGGATAGATAAAACCAACATCAAGAAATTTTTGGAGCTCTTGTTTAACTATTTCCCTGAGTGCTGGGTTGATTCTTCTTTGAGGCTACCTATCAAGTGAATAGTTTTCCTTAATGTAGATCTTATGAGTACAGAGTTGAGGATCTATTCCCTTCATATCTCCATAGTCCCATGCAAAATCTATTTGTTAATCTTGCAGCATTGTGACTAGGGTAGTTTGTTGAGACTGAGGCAACTTATTATTGATGTGTAGACAGTGGCCTGGAGATACTTCTACTTGCTTGGTAAGATCATTTATTGAGGTTGCTGATAAAGGTGGTGTTTGTATGTCATATAGAAGCAAATTGTGATGGCTCTCAGGATTTAGTTGCTGCAGGAAACACTACTAAAGATAGCTATCTGAAATAGATGGGCTACTCAGATCAGAGCTAAACTGCAAAATATGTAAAAACAAGTCATCCTCACTCTGAAGCTGGGAAAATGGATTAGTTTGCAGCATCATTAGCTGAGCCAATGAGTTGACTTCTTCAGTTTCCTCTCCTAAATCTGGCCAAATTGGTTGAGACAAGTCTGGCAAAGGTTGTGCAGGTGGGTATAAAGCCAATTTCTTTCTTGACTGACCATCAGAAATTTTCATGTCTCTTGAATGACATCCTATAAGAGCATCAACTATGGCTAACCATGAACTACCTAGGATGATAGGATATCCACCCAAAGTTGCCTTAGTGGACAATATAGTGAAATATGCTAGGTATTCCCGAGACTCAAGGGTGACAATGACATCTTCTACCACTCCATCAGGTGTTACTATGGAACTATCAGCAAGCTGTAGGATGGTAGGTGTAGACCAAATTTTTAGGATATACAAACACTCCATAGTGTGCTTGGTCACTACATTAATGGCTGCACCAAGGTCAATCAAAACATTCTTTACTATCTGGCCATTAATATTTATTTTCACCACAGGACTCCCAGGGTCAGTATATTTTAGAATGACTACTTTCCCTAATATAATATCTGCCAATTGTCCTAGAACATGGATAGTTTGGGAATCCTTTTTCTTTCTTCCTAATTTCTTTAAATAGACCTCCTTAATGACTTTTCTATAAATTGGGACATCTTTAATGGCTTGAAAAAGGGGAATTTGAATGTGTACATTCTTTAGCTGATCCAAAATATCAAAGGTAGGCTCTTCCATAGACTTGGATGTAGTAATTTGCAATCTTTGAGGAAAAGGCGGTTTGGCCTGATGTTGTAGGATAGGTTCCTTAGAGACAGTATTTGGTATGGGTATATGTTCTACATGATCAGTAGGTTGTTCAGAGGTACAGTCTGGAATCTTTGTAATTATAGGCAGCTGTGGAGCAGGAAGAGTAGTTCCAAACCTGAGATGGATATCATTAATATTAAGGGCATAAGCTAGATACTGATTGGCTTCTGCAGAATACATAGGTTGCTACTGCTATTGCTGCTTATTATTAGGATTTGACAATGGTTGAGAAGGAATATACATTTGTTTTGGAGGGCCAGTATTTGCTGCAGGTGTTGTAGGAGGTGGCATGAGGGTCGAAGGTTGTGGCTGTTGAAGCTACAAGAATCCAAGGGATTGGTTTTTCCATTACTGAGAACCTCTCCATTGAGGATTCTGCTACCAATTACTTGGAGGTGGAGTCCATTGTCCTTGTGGTTGCTGCCAACCTCCTTGAGGGCTCTGGTAGTTAGGCCAGGGTGGTTGAGAAGTATTCCAAGGTGGAGATGGGCCATATGTAGGTTGCCATTAGTTGTTGCAATTAGAATAAGGATTAACAAAAGTCAAAGGGTCTTGAGACATACCTTGTCATTGAGCCCATGGTATCATTTGTACAACAAAGAATACTTGGTCATCATCACCTTCTATCATCTTAAAATCAGTGGGTAATTGCTTAGCCTCCACATTAGCCACCATTTTACATCTGCAGTCATGTTTCTTCTATCTATAATGTGGACATAACTCAACCAAGATTGCTTCAACTTCCTCATGTTTCTTCCGAGCTTGCATAGTATCCAACTATGTAGCCATGTTGTTTATGATATCTTGCTTGAAATCAGACAACAAATTTGTACTCTCCATCTGTGAAACTCCATTAGAAGAAGACTTTCCCATTGTGGCTTGATGACCTCTACCCTTCTTAACATTTTCTCGAGAGTAGTTGAGACATATTTTCTTGATATCATCCCAAGACACTTGGGTTATATCTCCTCCTCCCATCAGGTCTAGGGAATTTATACAGGTATCACTGATTCCCCTTATAAAAAGTAGTTTATGAGATTCTTCATTGAGAGTATGGTCTGAATTCTTTTTCTGAGAAAACAAGAATCTTGAGATATAGTCTTCCAGGTTTACACCATCTTTTTGTTGAATTCTGAATATATCATCACCCTTACTACCACGCTTACAATATTCCTTATATTTCTTAAGAAATTTTGTTTGCATGGCTTCCCAACTATCAACAACACCCCTTCCCAAACTCATAAACCATCTGAGAGCTCCCTCCTTCAAGGTAGCAGGAAACAATTTCAGCCTATGAGCATCTGAAGTGTAATCATAGCTGCGACAAAGGATGTCAAACTCAAACAAGAAGGTTTTTGGGTCCTCTGTAACTAGTCCATAGAACTTGGGAAGTAATGAAGAAGAAATATTTTTAAGGATGTCATTATCTTGTTGAGAACCAATGGGGAATTCAATAGCAGGAGGTCAATTAGGTGGATTACGTGCCATATTTGCTTGATTGAGTATCAAAGCAAATGGATTTTCTTGAAGTTCTTCGTCAGCTGGGGCAAATAGCAATTCAGAAAATGGATCAATATCTTGGTCTCCTCCTTCCTCAAATAGATTATAAGCTGGTTTAGGATTGTTATCAATGAATGGAAGGTTAGGGAGGAATCTTCCTAGAGCATCTCTTCTTCTATGCATGCAATAGAATTAACCATATATTGAAGGAATTTTGAAAATGATTGAATAGCAGACTAAACTACTGCTAATAATGACTATAGCAGGTTCTTAGCTTGACACCATCCCCGACAACAACACCAAAAATGGTCGATTCCACAAAAGGATACACTAGTCACAAAAAATCCTAACCTGGGAATTGGAAATTCTAGTAGGCGACTAACATCTTCTCATGGTCGTTCATTTACATTATCAAACTAGGGCACGTATACTTGAAATGGAGTGGCACTATATGTGCACTAAGAACCGGTTTCAGTCACAATTTACTAGAAATAAATGTGTGGAAAGAATTCTACTCATGCTATAGGAATGTAATGCAAAGCCTTCTAAACTTAATCAAAGCAGAAATCATGACAACTATAACTAAGAAAAAAACTATGATCTGGCCTTATGTTGTAGGAACAAACACATGGATGGATTCCTGATGTTGTAGGAACAATATAAGACTGAGTTTGTGCTGAAGCTTTCAAGAATGTAATCTAACTTAGAATCAACATGAAATAAACAACTAACTATAGATACTTACTAAGTGGGCCCCCTTAGCAAGCATCAACAAGCTTATGCAAGAATTAAACCTAGAACTCCATCAACTTTTATTCATAAAATTGGAATCTAATACATTGATTATTCTGCTTATAAGAAAATTAACACAAGAACATTGTTTCTTATTGTAATACTAACACTAAGACACTCTGGTTCTTCTCTCACACAGTAGGAGAACTTATTTATCATAAAAACAACTAACTACCTAACTTTATTAGAGAAATACATGGACATGAATGCATCCTAAAATCGAGGAAAAAACTTCTCATGAAGGCACAACTGTTCAACACAATTTAGAGAGAATTTAGCATTCCACTCTTCCAAGATTAATGATCATTTATATTTCTTCCCAACGACCCGGTTAGAGAGTCTTTGCTGGAACAACTTCCTCGATTCCATGCTAGAAATGGACTTTACCGTGGGGCCGAGATCTGTTGCGCTTGACTTGCTCATGCTTCCTTGAACAACCTGCGATACACAAGGTGACAAAAGAAAAAGAAAGTGTGCATGGAAACAACACGATACACATTCATTAATCACACATTAAATCTATTTCATCATTCAAAAACCACATGCATTATATCAGTCATTCGGGAGATCAAACAGGGTAATTAATATAGACACATAGAGATATCAAGCTGCAGGAATATAGGAATGTGTGGCTACAGGATTCTACCCAATTTTAGATAAAAAAATATTTAATCAAAGAGTTAAAACAACTATTAGCAATAAGAGTAAGGGTATTAAAAATACATCATAATATTCCAATTATGAGCATATTTTGAGCTCATCAATTCCATCCATACACTTTCCAACATCCCATCCATTATTGTACATATCTCCCTCATCCAATCCATTTAATCCATTCACTTGCATGATCCATCCATCTTCATAACCTTGGTTGAACCAACATCCAATAGTCGCTACACACATGGGCTCTTAATAACTTGTATGGAACTTGATGCTTGAGTATTTCATCCATCTCCTTATCACATATCTTCTAAATCCACTTATCCACATCCCCATCCTTATCCATCTCCATCTACATACTATCCAAAAATTTAAAAAGTCAAAAAAACAAAAAAAAACAAAAAAAAAATAGTAAAGAGAAAAATTTGTCCAATGGTGAAAACTTGGAAAACAAGCACCCTGGATAAGTACCATGATGAAAACCTATCAAATATATGTCATTTTTATATCCCCATCTAGTTTATTTTCATAATTTAGGGCACCTACATCCCCTTCACCCATCTCCTCCATCCCACCTATCTTACACATCTTACCTGTCACATCCCATTTATCCCAATCCCTTCATCCTTCTTGTGATCTTGATAAAGACAAGGGTCCCTATCTATACATGCTTTGGAAACCTCTTGGTATACATTCCCCTCACCCATACACTATCCTATTCCTTATCCATGTGCATCTACCTTCTTTTTCCACTCATTATGCTACCATCAATCTCCCTTCCTTATCCATGCATCCTATCTACATCTATTTTCCTCCCTCATCCACCCATAATATCCTCCTCCATTTATCTCCTTTATCTTCTCATCCACTTTTCTTCCATCCCTCCTACCTGATCACACATGACATATCTAGAGTGGGGGCATCTACTTCCTTTGTGACATTTGCCTTGGAGACATCCTTCATCCATCATAACATCCCTTGCATCCCTCATCCTTATCCCTCTATCCATCCATTACAACAATCCCTTCCATCTCCCCATCCTTATCTTCCCACCTACCCATCCACAAGAAAATCCTTTCCATCCCCCCTCCTTATCTTCCTATTCATCCATGTCATCACATCCCTTCAATCTCCCCACCCTTATTTGCCTACCCATCCAAACAATCATTTTCATCTCCCCATCCTTATCTTCCTATTCATCCATCATAGCGTCCCTTCCATCCCCCATCCTTATCTCCCTATCCATTCATATCTATCCTCATCCCCTCTCATAATCCATTTTCATTGGTATCTGGCTATAGGACCCCCTCTATGCAATACAATGCCATCTATCTCATTGTCATCACTCCCACTTATTTCACACATCTTTCTAATCTCTTACTTCTTCTCATCACTCATCTCTCCATCATATCATCATCTCAATTCATCTTTTGATGATTGAGATAACTATCCCATCCATGAGCTTCATGCAATCATCATCATCCTATCTTATCCACCAGGTTTATCTTGTCTCATCATATCAGTTCCATCTTTTTATCCACTTATCATGGTCATCTCATCATCCTTTATCCCTTGTTGGTTGTCAACCTTTTGTTGAACTACATTTCCCTTGCACTTTCACATAGGAAAAGTAGATCATTTGATCAGCCCCCAAGGCATTTTTCCATCCTATCTTTTTCCTCCATCATGGTCTCCATTGTCCTCTTTTTTCTTTTATCCATGGTCAATTTTCTATTTGTTTATCAAACTACGAGAGCTTTGTGCTTTGACATAGGAAAGGATAATCTTTGATCGGCCCCTAAGACCCTAGGTCTTTAGGGTATGTCAATCTTGTGCCTTGTTTTCATGTCAAGCATGTCCCTACATAGGTAGTTCTAAACAAACAAAATCCCTTAGTATCTTGAGGTCCAGTCAATTTCAAATATCCTAAGTCATGTTGATCACATAGGTTAAGTCTTCATCTTTGGTCTTAATAAGATGAATCATTCCTACATCAAACCACATCAATTCCATCCACCTCTTGATCCTGTGGCAAAGGACTTTTGAAATTGGTTGTGATCTTTTTATTCTTTTGGATTTTGTTTATCATTTGAGCTTCCTATTATATCCCATCAGGGTCACCACAATCCATCATATCATGGTGTTATTTGACTAGAAAACATAGGGGCATATCTTGATCTTTTGTTTATTGTCACCTTCCTAGTTTTCCTGCATAGTACCCACCAAGATCCTTGTAGTCTTGTGTTATGTTGGGACATCCTTTTTGTTTGTGGTTTTCCAACATTGGCCCTACCAAATCCCCCCTGACTTTGGGATGTTGGACTAACCTTTTGTTTGTTGTGTTAGTCCCAAGCATGTGATACAAATTCACCTTGGTTCCTCATACCCTAGTGTATAGTATCTCATGCTACATCAAATTTAGTGCTCATTACATGGTAGCATAATACCTAACAATTAAATTGCTTGATTTGATCACTCTCCTTTCATATCCCCCATCTCTCATCCTCTAATCTATCATTTTCCTCTATCCACACCCCCCCATCTCCTCACCCTCCATATTTCTCATCCATTCATCCATCATCACTCTTCCTCATCTATTTCTCCTATTTATTTTGATCCCTCCCCTTTCTTTATCCTCATCATATCATCATCTCTTCAATCTTCTTAGGATAATTATATAGATTGGTTATTCTAAGCATCTTTTTATTCTTACATCTCAATCCAATCCCAACCTCATCCATTCAATCTAGCACAAATCATCTAATCACATCCTTGGTCTTATTCCCAGCATTGCTACAAGCCTTGATCCAATCATCATCATGATGTATCCTTCCCTATCCTTTTTTGTTGTTTTGGGATGTATCCTTCCCTCATCAACAATAGTTTATCATCATCATCAAGATGTATCCTTCCCTATCCTTGTGTTGTTTCAGGATATATCACTCCATCATCCACCCATTTTGGCTTGTAAATTGATTGGGGAAAAATAACATTTATCCTTAGTCCTTCAGTGCTTCCTTTCTTCTCATCTTCTCTTCCCAATCTCCTATCACTTATCATCCTCTTCTATCCATCACTTTGCATCATCTTCCCCATATACCCTTTCCTCCTCTCATCCATTTCGAGAGCACACCTGTGTTATCTTGAACTTGCATGTCCTCTCGAGGGGGCATCCTCCTTCCTAGTCACTCCTTTGATGACTGGGGCATCTTTCCCAATCTAATCATCTTCTTTCTACTGCTATCTTTTAATCTTCTTAGAAATGATGCTACTTCATAACACCATCTCAAAGAGGGGAAAAATGTAGACACCTAAATTTGGCCACTTATGTTTGGTCAAATTTATCCCAAGTTTCATCTAAATATCCTTTTATTTGCATTAATTAAGTGATATTACTATTATTTAATTAATACCCCTAAAATTCTTCTAAATCCACAAGGTATTTGGTTAAATAATTAAATACCTTACCCTTTATTCCTTTCCTTCAAGGAATTAAATAAATAATCCATTTATTTAATTCCCTTTATCTCCCATCCCCTATAACATACACTTAATCCTAATCCACCTCCTAATCCCATCATTAGGGATGTGCACATTCTTAATCTATGATTAGGATGTGTCGCATCCTCCAACTTTTACAAGTTGGATTTCAATCCTCATTGGCCACCTAACTTTCATCTAATCATTGATTAGCTATCCTAATCAACCCCTTAGTAAACTCTCCCCATCTCCCAAGGAATTTTTAATTCCTTTCTGTCTTCCCAAGGTCCTTTTGAGGAATTTTTAATTCCTCTCATCTCCCAAGGAATATTAAATTCATTTTATCCTTTCCATGCACATCAAAAAGGGATTTTTAATCCCTTTGGTCAACTCTTAATCTCATCCATTTATCTCTATCAATCGATCCTAGCCATTCATCCAAAAAAATCCTTCAATCTATTTATCCCAAGACTTAGCCATTTTCATCTCTCTCACCCATTTTGCATTGGAGTGTCATTATGCTACCAAAATTTTGAGTGAGCACACATCTAACAGAACATCATGGGAAAATATACACAATAGGATACTTGGTATGGTGGTTTGAACTCTACATTGCTCAATCTTGAGTGTTTTTCTTGCTTTTAGTCTCTTTCTTGATTTCTTGCATTTTAGGTAGATTAAAAACACTACACATAGTGTTATTTTATGATCGCTCAAATTCTTAGAGAGATGTATGAAATTATTTAGTTATATGTAATAAAACATATAATTGAATAATAAAATAATAAATTTTATTAATCATTTACATAATTAACTAGTTAACATGATAAAGAATCATTAACATCTAGGAAATAATAGGAATAAACCATAAATGCAACAATTTCTATGATAATCCAATTTTTTCTTGAAAGAACACAAGAAACCCAAAATCATGTTGATGAGAAGCAACAGGACTTTATTCATAGGTTAGGTGTGAATATCACCTGACATATGAATACATTGTGTTTTTAAAATAAATCATGTCTTACATCTTAACATAATAAATTATTTAAAAAATATACCACCAAACACAATAAAGGTTGGAAGAAACAACATAAAGTTAACCATGACTAAAATTGAGAAATAATCATGTCACACTTATTGCATGTGATGAAGAATAATTTAATGAGAAATTAAAGAATAGAATGAATCATGCATAGAACTAACAAAGGATGATAGAATTCAGTATCTCTTTAAGGTGTTATACATTAGTTTTTAAGAGGTTGTAAGCTTTATAATCATAGATAGAAGAAGAAAGGAATGATCCAAACCATTTGGGGAATTAGTATTATATTGGTTCTTAGTGGAGACTAGGTCATAGACCTAAAAGGAATGATCATGGAATTACTTATTATATGACCAATAGAGGTTATTTTATTAATGTTTAAGATTCTAAAGAACATTTATTCAATAATAAAAAATAATTCCAAGGTCCTACAAGTAATTCTCATAGCAGTTATATCATTGCCAATAATACCTTGGAGTGAGACTTCAAAATAAGGAATTTCAATCTCCAATAAAATAATCACATCAGTACCATAGACAAGGTTGTATGGAGTGATACTAATAATGGAATGAGCTCTCATCCAACATAGTCATCAAGCATATAAAAGATGAGAATGCTAATCCTTACCGTGTTTATTATTATTTCATAAAATAAAATCTCAATTTTTAATTAGAGCCCTCAACTTGGACATTAGATTAAAGATAGTATGATGTTGAGGAATGTATTCATGTACTTGCTTGAATGATTGGTCATTATCAAAAAAATATATAGAAGGATGTCCACATCAGTAAATTTTATGGTCAAATAAAAATTTGTAGATTATAAAATGGCTCCCATTACTACTCCTTGTTGTTTGAATGGTGTTCCCACATGTGCATTCCCTACGTCTACTACACCTTCTCTCTCTAACACCTCCTTGTTGATCATGGGTGTTGTTGGAATTCTAATTGGGCACCCTTCTATGTATGTGTCATTTTCTCCTAGAAGTTATTTTTTGTAGGATGTGCCTTTGCTTTGTGTTGCCCCCATGGGCTCTCCTTCCATAGGGAATACTTTTGGTCTTGTGCTTGTTGGATGTTTTGTGGGTGTGTATAGTTCTTGGGACTACCCCTCTCCTCCTATTTTGGGATTTTCTAATTTTTCTGCCCCCCATTTGAGTTGTTGTTCTTTGTTTTTCTTACAACCACTCTTAGGCTACCAAATCTATTTTCCCACCTTGGGTGTGCCCCCTCCCCTATGCCAAACAAAAATTAGTAGTGTTTTGTGGGGATGATGTTAAAAATAAAGGTTTTATAAGAGGAAGAGTTTGATTTGTCATTTTTCTAATCTCTAGATCTCTCTTCCTAACCTGTATAAGTGGGTTTTGGATTTTTGGAGAAACTTAGTGGATGACAAGGTTGAGCTCCTTCCTTGTGCTAAAGGTTTCTTTGTCACTACATTCTATTTTTTAGAGGATCATTGTTTAGTTTTGGGTCACCTTTGGGCTTAGGGGGAGCACTCTCTCTCTCTCTCTCAAACCTTGGAATACTTCCTTCAACCCACTTACCAAACCACTTAGTGTGTATTTGGTATGGGTTAGGTTCTCAAATATGCCCCTTCAATTTTGGGAAGATTCTTGTTTCAAGGCCATTGGAAACTCTATTGGTCATTTTTGGAAGGCTAATGATTCCACTTCTTTTATGGGGTATTTGACCTTTGTTCATATTTCGGTGGAAATTATCATCTCTTTTCCTCTTTATGAGCAAGTGGCTCTATTGGTTGGGAATTTACCTTGGTCTCAACCATAAGATTCCAGGGTGCTCCCATTTAGTTTTTGTTGTTACTTTCCTACTAGTCACTTGGCTTCATCTTGTTCTCTTCAATTTTGTTGTTTTTCTACTTATTGGAAGGATGCTAATGAGGATCTCTTGAATATTACGGTTATCTCTTCTGAGGATGTCTCTTCTCAAGCTTCTAATGAGCTTCCTATTGTAAGATCATATATGGGTTATCTTGTAGGCCTTGCTAGCATTACTCTTCCCTTTTTCTCCTTCTCCTATGATTGTTTCAACTCCACCCTTGGTTTCTTCTGTGGATAGATCATTCCTTTCTCTTAGTTATTCTCATATTCCCCCTTGATTGTTGGTGGTCTTCCCTTGGGGGTGTCTCTTGCCCTCTCTCATGGTGGGAGATTGAATGATAGTATCTCTTGGATAGTTATTTGTAGAAGGCATAAAAGTCACTCCTCTACCTCTTCCATTTCTTAGGGCTTGTTGGTCAAGTATGTTGTTTTGGGTTGAGACCCTTCTTTCTCTCTAATTCTATGCTTCAATAAAAAGAATAACTAGTCTTAGTTGGGGTTTCTAGTTTGGTGGTTGTCTCACCTCTTGTGAGCTCTTTATGTAAGGCCTTTATGGTTGTTTTGTTATGGGTATAGGCCCTTCCCATTTTTATCTTAATCAAAACAATTTGCAAATTATCTTAACAATAGTAGAGTGGAGAGGAATAACCTCAACCCACTTTAAAAAGTAATTTAATGTAGTTTTGATGAAGGCATATCCTTAAAAAAGGTCAAGATATTTATCCAATCAAATCTAGGCCCCAAATAGAAAAGACCACAAATATATATAATATTAGAGCTATTATGTAGAAGCATGAATAAGACAACTATGAGCTATTGACACAAGGGGCATTTCTTTATTAAATTAGAGGTAAAATATTATATTTACTATTAGTAGTACCTCATGCATAGTAGTTTATGAACCAAAATATTACCACCAAAACAACCTCCACAAATACTTTAATGGGCCCATTGGAGGGAAATTTAGATCTCAAATGTTTTTAAACAATTGAGGAGGAAATTATAGCCTCATTTATAGAGAATATTATAGAGAATAATGCAATCTACAACATTCTTATGAATATGAATGCATGCATTTATACAAGAAATTGGAGGGAAGGTGCCATGTTTTAGATAAGCAAATATTTGAGAATACCACTCACCTAAATAAATGGTATATTTAGAAAACAAAAAGAAAAATAATCATCCATAATTAAATGGGTAGACAAGTGTAATGTAGTAAAATGCATACCCTTGCATTTTCACACTTGTTTGGGCCTTCCTTGCTTTATTTATGCTTCTTTATGGCTTAATTAGTCTTATTTTATGTCCACAAGTTCTATGAATGAAATATTTTTCTAGTTAATCCCAACATTCTCCAATGCATAAATGATAATTTAATGACTCCATTGACCAGCGTGTCCCTGATTTTTGGGTTGTGACTAAAATGCTACCTAGGGCGTCTTAGTCCCCCAAGGCTCTCGACACCCTAATTTTTGTATCTATGGATTAGGCCACTTTTAGGTATCTTTGACCCAAGTTTTTAGGACTTGGAACTAAGATGCCACCTAGGGCATCTTAGTCCTCTTCGAGTCATTTTCGAGATTTAATTTCAAATTATGGCAGGATTTAGCATCCTTTATTTAATGAATTCATATGTCAGCTTGGTGTGATATAATTTTGGGATATTAAGCATAGATAAATAGAAATACAAGGTTCCTTGATTCATTTCAACCTAATTCTTTTGTGAGATATATTATCATAGCATAATTGAGTTCACAAGAGAATTCAAGAGTAGATTTTCCAAGAATTTGGAGCCATTTTTCAGATTCAAGCATCATATCAAAGAGTTTTCTTGCATCATGTGTGTTGTTATGCTAAAATTTTTGATGTAGGGTTTTTATTCAAGCAAAGAAATTCAAGTAATATCTTTCAAGCAATCAAGATCCATATCCATTGTAGCCATTGTAGCCATTGCACACAAAGTTTGTAAACCTTACAAGAGTTTGGTGAGTTGTAGCATTCCATGTTGTTCACTCACCGTTTCCTTCATTATTTCTATTTTATTTCAAGGTTTAATTACCAAAATGGGGTTTGACCAAGGAAAACCCCCATTCACCAACAAAAAATGTTTTCCCATCTTGTATATTTGTGATTGCAGATCTAGGTTGAAGACTTGAAGATCATTTGGAGTGAAAAAGTTGTAAAAGTTGGAAAGTTGCATTACAAAGTTGTCATCTTCATGGAAACTCACCTATTGGCCATATTTGAAAGTTTTATAACCTAAGGTTGGAAGGGAAGCTAGTGAAAACCTTGGAGCTCAGGATCCTATTCAGATTTTTTCAAAATTTAGAACAAGACTAATATGCCATCTTGAGCATCTTAGTCTTCTCAGGCTTATTTTTCATAGATTTTCAAAGATTCAGTTCTGAGATCTAAAGACTTTGTATTTGCCCCAAAAAATAGCAATGGGACTAATACGCCATCTTGGGAATCTTAGTCCTCCACAACATATTTTGATAGCTTCTTTTCATTTCCAAAATCCTCACAGCATCTCCATATTTACCAGGTACACACATACTATCCCCCTATTGCACAATTTCATCATTTACACCTTTCATTTAGCTTGCATTTTTAGTTATAGGTCATTTTTCATATCACAACACGTTTTCAAACATTTTCTTTTCCAAGCATTTTCTTGGTGGTGAACCTCTTAGAACTCAAAGAACCCCTTCCTAGGACCCTCCTAATTGAGAATTGGCTCACCTTGTTCAATGTTGTTAGTCAATCCAATGAGGACCCCTAGAACATTAGTGAATGGTTGAGTGAGAAAAGTGTGATATCCCAAAAAGGTATCAATTTTCCTCTTCATCATTTTGTTGAACCTGACACGTTTTTTCTTTCTAATTTGGGGTCTATTAAGTCCTTAGATCTAGATAACATTCATTATTGCATTGCATCTTGCATTAGTGAAATTGCATTTAGGGTTTCCTATATTTTCATTAGTGAAAGTGCATATAGGTTACATATTTACTTTATTGCATAATTTCATTTCATTTAAAAATTGAAAAGTGCATTATTCTTCATATTCATTGCATTCTTATTGCATTCAAAAGTGAAAAAAAATTCATTCCAAATTGCATTCAATTGCTTGTTTCTAGCTACTTTTTCTTGCACTTATTTGCACATTTTTCTATTTTTGAGCATTAGTATATTGCATGGGAAATTTCTAAACATTGTTGAGATTCCAGAATTCACTATTTCTTTTACAAAAAACCTCTACTAGGACTAAAATGCTCTTCCTGATGTTTTAGTCCCTCTTAGGATTTTTTCTTCAGAAATCTCTCTATGTTGTTTGTTGTTTGTTTTATCCTTTGGAACTTTAGAATATCACCAAGAGGACCAAGACGCCCTTCCTAGTGTCTTAGTTCCTGTTGACTTTGATTCTCTAGTTTTCAAGATCTTTTTTTTTGTTTTTGTGGGTTGCTTTCTATTTTTTGTTTCAGTTTCTAGATTTGTATTATTCCAATTTCTTTCATTTCAAGTGTAATTGCAAGTGTAGGATATTTTTTTCATTGCACTTTCTATGGTTTATCCCTTGTATAAGTTGTAGTACTTGGTGTCCTACTGCTAATACTATGATTAGACAAAGTGCGAGACTCATGGCATCCCATGATAAGACACTCGTTGTGGATCTTGGGTTATCAAGCTTTTACTTCTGGTGGTGGCACTAATTCACTAGGTATGGACCATACCTTTGACACCTCTTTTTTAGATACCTACCTTACCTGCAAGTGTTGTGCCAAGTGTCCAAACAATGATTGATCATATTTCTCAAGAAAACATAATGAAAATACATGAAGAATTATCTCATTTACAAGATAGTATAAGTACTAAAAACATTTCAAACACTGTTATACAAGCCATAGAGAACCTTCACCGCATGATGGAAAGTGATGAGGGATTAGAAGTTGTGCATAACATATCTCAAATCTTTGGAAAATATCTTCCTCCCACCACTAATGGTGTGCAAGCCTCAAAAAATATGCAAATCCAAGGATGAAATCAAATTCCTCCGTCTTCAACCATAACCTCAATTCACACCTATACCATTGCTCAAATGACCACAACAATGCAACCAACTAGTAGAATCCTACCTACCTTGAACATTTCCACTAGTGTTCCTTATACCTATGTGGCACCTATTCTTGTATCTCCTCCCATAAGCAACTCATTCATTAGTCCTTCCAACACATACATACCACCACCTTATTCATCTCCATCACATACTACAAGCACTGAACCTATCATTAACCACCTCTTACAAATCCTTTCATCCATCCAACATCAAGTTTCCACCATAAATGAAAATCAAAATACTCCACCTTCATACTATGTCAAGAGAAATTCATTGTCCTTGGAGATATAGAGAACTATGGTGCCACAAGGTATAGAGATCCCTAGATTTGAGAAATATGGAGGAAAGGAAGATCCTGCTGATGGGCAAGGTAAATGATGTCACAACTTACATCATTTAATTAATTATTTTATCGAACCCGGTGTGTCTTAGAGCAATATGTGATAAGGATAGTTGTCACAAATTCTTTTGGGGGGGTTTGCACTATAAACAATGACTTTAGGTATCCTTTTTCCTACTTTAGGAGCTTTCAGGAGCTCTTGGGAGCTCTTCAGGAGCTTTCAGGAGCTAAACTGTAGCAACTGATTCCTAAGATTTAATTCTATTTTAGCTTCTAATTTTAAAATCCTGTTGACTTAAATTTAGATGAATTCATGAAGACAATTAATGATTACTTTAATTCCTAATCTAAATATGGGATTCAAATTAATTCTATTTTGCTTCAAAAGAAATCCATAACTTAATTGTTGGAAAGTAAACGCTAAATTAAGAGCAAGAATGAATTGCAAGAAAATGATGATTATTCTAAAAAGCATAAAGACTAATCTCCATGAACAAATTCTGAATAGACTTCAACTCTATCTTTCCATAAATTCCTAACATTGCTTTAATGAAACTTAATAAACAAACATCAAGTTTAACCAATTCGAACAACATCTAAATCTAATTTATCTAAGAAACCTTCTAATGATTCTAATGTTTCAATTCAAGATTTCTAATAAATAAATCTAACCATTCTAACAATTTGATCTTAACAATAATAAATTGAAACTTCGAATGTAATTGTAAACAAAAGTAATTATCTGATTTTAACATTTACCAAGGTAGAAGATGATTTCAACGATTGAACAACTCAAAATCAGTTTCTACTAAAGATTTAATATTAACGAATCAGAAAATAACAAAACTTAACAAAAATACCATAAGATCATTCCAAAGGTTGAGCAGGCCCTGCTCTTCCTCAGGTAGTATCCTTTAAAACAGTGAGTTGATTAACTTCTTGCTTCCTTTCTCATTGATCAAAAGTAGAACGTAGAACAAAGTATTGCTTGTGATTACATAAATTATGATTGCAAAATTGTCTAACTCCTAACTAAGACTGAAGTATGGATATTTATAAAATATCCTTATAACCTTCTAACTGACGTTAACTGCCAAAACTTAAGATGACCAACTACAGATTACAAAATGAAACTAAAAATAGAATTGAAGTGGACTAAGGAGGACTATGCTAGAACTACGCCAGATTGGCGCTAGACGTAAAAGTTCCTCAAATGACTATGAAGAAGTCGATTAATAATTTGAGTGATTCATCATCCAACAGGGCCTATCTATGGCATAGTCATTTCCTCATGATTAAATAAAGAGTTTTAACTGTTTCATCAACCTTTAAGATACCCTGTCAAACACCCTTATGAAAAGGACAACAATCATGATAATAAAGATTAATGCAACATAATTATCCCATCCAAAGTCATCATAAAGGAATGCATTTAACATAGCTATTACTTTCAAAATATTCGCTAATTAGTTAAACATAAACTAAAATAGGAAAATATGTTAATCTATTGTCTACCACTAGTCATGTCAATTAACAATAACAACAAGTCTTTTTAAACATAAAAAACCTTAAATGAAATTATTTTATATCTCCCATCATTTCTCCCCAACTTTCTTTGGACCATGTCCTCATGGATCATCATCCGGAACTATGGTGTTCTCCTTTTCTTTGTTTAGTCCCTCCATCCAAATGCAGCAGTCAAATAAACCCTCTATGTACTGTTTTGACAATCTGGTATTAAGTACATAGCCATAATTTTCTCTCAAGTTCTCAAACCACATCCTCATTACTAGAGCTAGTATATTTGTCATTTCCTTTAGCTTTGGTGCAACCATAATAATAATTGGAATTATGATTCTCATGCCTACCCAAAATTCTTTATGTTGTTGGATTAGAGTGATAACATTCTTGACTCTGACTAAACTCCAACTAATATTATTTAGACTAATTGGATCCATTCTCCTGACTGATTCTAGCATAAACTGGTACCTTTCTTCACAAGACCGTAGTGCTAACAGTAGGAGTATTGCTTCCACATTCTGGAATGATGCAATGTTATCAAACAAATTTGAGACATAGATGGGATTAACATTATTTAACCTGCCCACTAATCTTACAACTTTGATATATAATTCAACATGGGGCTTTTCAGGTCTCATTGGTAACCCATATTTTCTTTGAGCTTCTTTGTACTTATTCATTCTATTTGACCAATCCACCTAGTTTTGCATTAAAGAAACAAATGATCTTATCTTAAGCTCTCCAACATATATATTCAACATTGTGTCATCATTGTCCCCCATTAAAAACCCATGTTGGTAAAATTCACAAATTAAATTCTGAATGTCAGGGTGGTTGTTGGAGTAATCATTAAGGAAATCATGATCTTCATTGTAATCCAGACTCCTCAAAATTAATTGATTTAATTTCCATTCTAAAAAAATTTCTCTAAGAAACAGAGAATATGTTGCAGCTGGTCTTCTCATGGAAAGCATGGCAGAACTGACTTCTGCCACCTATTGAAGTCTTCTCTCAGTCTCATTCTTTTCTTTTTCTAAATTTTTTATCTACTCTTTTAACACTTTGTTTTCTTCCTTAAATTTCAAAACTGCTAAAGAACGGTATCCTAATTGAACTGGAGTTGGTTGTACTAGAGGAGTGGGAGGAATATGAGGGATAACAGAAGGTAATGCAAGGATACGTGGAGGAGCAATGGAAGTAGAGGATTCTTGTGCATAGAACCACATGGATTGTTGCTTTAATTCTTCTTTCAGTTGCAACTCTTCCTTTAATCTTGAAATTTCATCAGCACTTACTAATGCTTGCACACTGTCTTGTTGCAGGGAATCCTCTTTTTTACTTAATTGTTCTCTAATCCTTGCATCATTTTTTTCAACTTTCCTTTCCATTGCTTGATTTTTTCAGGTCAATTGCTACAATTCTTCTTCTTTTCTCCTCAATTTCTCTTCAAATAATTGCACATTTCTTCTTTCTTGTTCTAATTCAGCCTATAAACAAGACATTTTCATTGTTCTTAGTAATTCTTTAGTTTCTAATTCCTCTATATTCAATGCTTTGTGGGGTCCTTCTTCTTCAATTAAAGGATCTTTCCCTTTTCTCTTCTCATGTTGTGTGGAAGTTATAGGGGATTTTATAGTCTCTTCTTGTTCAAATTATTTAGAGGCCTCTTGCTCTTCGGATTGTGTGCCAAACTCTTCAGCAGAGTCGTAGACTTCAAAAATAGGGTTGTCTTCAGGAATCAGCATTGGGTTTTCAGGGGGACTTTGAGGTCTCTCAGGAGGTGTTATAGGGGTATGGGTATTTTCATGTTCAAGGGATTTAACAAGGCTTCCAGAAATAGGGGCTTGACTTATGGGTGCATCATCAGGAGTGGACACAATAGTTTCAACATGACTAGGGTTTTCCTCATGTACTTTTTGTCTCCTCCTTTTTGACCTAGTACAGGTTACCCTAGATATCTCTGGCAATTTTCTTAATTTTATTTTTCCCCTTTTCCTGGAAGATTCTCCTTCCTCCATTTTTGTCTTTTTGGCTGAGGGTCCCCTTGTGGGTCTCCCTTTTTTCTTTCCTACAAGTGCAAACAAAAATTCTAACCAGCCCTACTTCCCAGTTTCTTTTTTCAAGAAATGGTATTTAATTATCAAATTTATCAACCCTTGGTATTTCAAAGAAGATCCCCCCTAGCTTTCACTCTCAAAATCATGGAAGAAATTTATTGAAATAAGAACACTGGAAAATTTATCCTTCCTGAAGGATTTGTCTGACCATACCTTAAATGTATTAAAATTCGCATTTCTGGACCTAGTATCGTACCATACTGCCCATTGCAGGTGAAGAATTTCATAAGCCAAGACACATTAGTCCTCCATGGCTTGTCCAAACTGTTACAAGCTATGCCACACTGGTCTCCTTTGTGCATTTGTATCTCTGGCCTTCTTTCTAGCTCTTGGTGAAATGCAGCCACCAATTTCTCAAACTTAACTCAGCCTTTGTTAACCAGTTTTCCTTCATTTGGAATACTAGAAGTTTCACTTATAATTTCTATTGTGACCTTAATTATTTCTCCCCTTACCTTGGTGACATTCACATTGAAATTTGTCACAAATTGCATAACCATTTCTAGTTGGAAGCCTTCATACTGCATCACAAAATTTAGCCACCCAACTTCTTCTAACAATCTTCTTGTCTCTTAATCAAGATTGAAGTTCTCTAGTTCATAATTTCTCTTATTCCCCATCTTTCTCTATCCAAAACGGTGGACTTCACTAGCGGACTTCAACTGGTAGTCTAAATACTTACCAAAAATGCAGAATGATTTGTTTCTTGATTTGGGTTCAACCAATTTTGAAAATGACATGACATTCCATTAATCTCTTACATTTATTTCCTTTATTGCTCTAGATGATTTGCATGCCACAACTTGAAACTTGCAATTCAATTCGCAAGGTTGGTGGCATTCATTACACATGTCATCATGTACTTGGGAGGATTTTTTGAAAAGACAACCAAATCATGAAGAGATCTATTGTCCTCTATTGACATTATCCATGTCACATCATTCCTTATTCCAACAATCCGCTTGTTTTTAAAATGAATAAAAGTGGATTTATTACTATCATTAATTAACATTGTGGCAGAGATGTCTAGATTCATAAATATTTACCTATTTTAAATTAGTCTAAATAAATTAGAAAATAACTTCGAAAACAATATTTAAATTAAATGTGAACCTTAATTTATTTTGAGCTCTTGAGTTCTTTAGGAGCTTTCAAGAGTTTTCAGGAGCAATCAAGCAAAATGGAGTCTTCAGAGTCTTCAATCTTCAAGATCTTTAGGAGCCTTCAGGAGTTTTTGAGGGGCTCTTTAGGAGCCTTTAGGAGCTTTCAAAAGTTAACATAGATAGACCACCATTTTTGGTTTTCAGCCATCAAAATTTATTTATTTATTTATTTTTGAAAGTAAACCGCCATTTGTTGGTTTTAAATTTACTTCCACTTTTCTCAAGGTAAACTGCCATTTGCTAGTTTTCAATTTACCTTGTTTATTTGTGCCTTCTTGAAAGGTTCAAAGATCTTCTTTCATGGAAGAGATATCTTCCATGAGAAAATATTCAATTCTGTGTTGCACTTTATCTAGAAATTCCTCCTTTGTTGTTGGCTTATGGTAAGTTTTCAATTGATGACCATTGACCAACATAGTTCTCTTTTCTCTCCATCAATTGGAACTAACTGGACAACTCCATTTTCGAACACTTGTTGTATCTCATAGGGTCCTAACCATCTGGTATGGAACTTTCCTTTAAACTCTTCAAACCTGGAGTCAAATAATAGAGCCCAATCTCCCTCTCTGAACTGTCTAGAAAAAATATGTTTTATTGTGCCATTCTTTCCTTTGATTTTGAATCACTTATGTAGCTGAAGTGCCTCCATTCTCATTTCATCAAGTCTATTAAGGTGCAAAATTCTGCTTTTCTCTACTTCTGGTAGGTCAATCCCAACTTCTACTACTTTCTTCAATGTTTTCAACTCCAATTCAATTGGCATGACTGGTTTCTTTCCATACACAAGTTCATATGGGGAGAACCCAATCGTTGTTTTCCACATGGTGTTATAGGCCCAGACTGCTTCATCTAGCCTATCTACCCAATCTGTTTTCTTCAAAGAAACTATTTTTTTCAGAATATTCTCTAATTCTCTATTTATGACCTCTACTTGTCCATTTACCTGTGGGTGATAGGGCGAAGATTTTCTGTGAGTTATTTGGTACCTCTGTAAAAGTGCTTCCATCATTGCTAACACAAATTGCGGTCCCTGATCTGAAACAATTTCTCTAGGTGCACCAAACCTTTGGAGAATTTTCTTGTACAGAAAGTCTACAACTTTATCTTCTTTTGCTGTTGGTGGTTCCTTCACCTTAGCCCATTTTGTTGCATGATTGGTACAAAAAAGGATATATCTCTACCCTCTTGAAGGTGGATCTATCGGTCCCACAAAATCGATGCCCCACTTTTCAAATGGTTCAAGAGAAATTTGTGGTTGCAGCGGCATCTCCATGGCTATTGTAGGCCTCCCCATTCTTTGAAACTCATCACAGTGTTTGACAAAGAATGTTGCATCCTTTTTCATTATTGGCCAAAAGTAACGAGCCCCAAGATTTTGTGAATTGTTCTTACAATTGAGAAGTGTCCTCCTTCAGGTTCGTGATGGAAGGCATGCACTACATCATAAACTTCCAATTATGTTACACATCTTTAGAAAACATGGTCAGGACATAATTTAAATAGAAGACCATTAATCCATTGAAATATGGAACTCTCATGGATTAACTTCTTTTTTTGCTTATGACTAAATTGACTTGGACATTTTCCTGTAACAAGGTAATTTGCCAAATCAGCAAACCATGGTGGATGAACTGATATAGCAAATAAATGTTCATCTAGAAATACATCATCCACTGGTTCTTGGTTATCCTATAAAACAATTCTAGAAAGAAATTCAGCAACAACATTGTCTTTTCCAGCCTTATCAATGATAGTTACATCAAATTCTTGCAATAAAAGTAACCATTTGATAATGTGTCCACCTACCACTACTTTACTCATTAGATATCTAATTGCAACATGGTCTGTATGTACACAAATTTTATAGCATGTAATATAATGTATGAACTTTTTTATTGCATATAATACAGCTAAAAATTCCTTTTATGTTGTGTAGTTTCTTTCAGCAGGATTTAAGTTTTTGCTCACATAGTAAATTGCATGCATGTCATCATTTTCATCTTGTTGTCCTAATACTGCACCAATGGCCAAATTAGATGCATCTACATGTATGTGAAAAGGCTCTCCCCAAACTGGTCCTTTAATAATTGGTGAATTTGTTAGGGCTATCTTGATTGTTTCAAAGGATATCTGACAATCTTTTGTCCATACAAATTCTTCTTCTTTCTTGAGCAGGGTAAATAGTGGTGATGCAATTTTAATAAATCCTTCTATAAATCTTCTGTAATACCCTACATGCCCAAGAGAACTTGTTACTCCAGTTTGGTTCTTAGGGATTTCAATGTTCTGTATGATCTCAACTTTCTTTGGATCAACCTTTATCCCCTCTTTTGAGATGTGATGTCTCAGAACAATTCCCTCTGTCATCATAATGGAACTTTTCTTATGATTGAGTGATAACCTATGATCTTTGTAGGGTTGTAAAACCTTTTCTAGGTTTTGTAATGCTTCATCAAATGTTTTAGCATGGACTGTAAAGTCATCCATATAGATTTCTACACATGAAGTGGTGAAGTCTGCAAATATTGCAAGTACCATTCTTTGAAATGTCGCAGGTGCTTTACATAGTCCAAATGGTAAGACTATATAGGCATACGTACCCTGAGGACAAGTAAAGGTAGTTTTGTCTTGATATTTAGGGGTTACTTGGATTTGGTTTTATCCACTAAAGCCATCAAGAAATGAGAAGTAGTTGCTGCTTGCTAGGTTGTCTAGGACTTGGTCGATAAATGGCAATGGGAAATGGTGTTTTTTAGTGGCTTTATTCAATTCTCTATAGTCTATGTAGACTCGCCATTTACCACTTTTTTTTCGAACTATAACTAGTGGAGAAACCCACTGACTATCAGATATTGGATATATGAATCCTATGTTAAGCAGCTTCTCAATTTCTTTTTTAACAATGTCACGAAGAATAGGATTAATTCGCCTTTTTCCTTGTCTTATTGGTCTGACATCTTCTATGTAGATGTGATGACTACAAATTGAAGGATGGATACCTCTCATATTAGTATATTCCCAAGCAAACACTTTGGTGTGTTTTTCTAAAATTTCTTTCAATTTTTCCTCTTGCGTTGGGGATAAGGTTAAATTGATATTAAGGGGTCTATCTCCTGCTATTGTAATCTCCTTTGTGTCTGTTTTAGAAATTATTGATTTTTCAACAAGAGTATTCAAAGGACAACAATGTTGTTCATGTAACGTTGTTTGAGAATCATCTTACTCTTTTTCTGAAATTATCTCTTGTTCTTCACATTCTTGGATATGTTATGTTATGGTTACCATTGCTAATTCCACAATACCATCACCTTCAGAATCCAAATCCTCATCCACCCAAAGGTGAGTGTTTGTTTTGATTGATGGTTGTGCAGGTGGATAAAGTCACAAATATTTTTGTTTTTTCCCATTGGTAATTATCATGCTTCCTGATCTACAGTCTATTAAGGCTACAACAGTAGCCAACCATGGTCTACCTAATATGATTGGGTATCCATAATATTTCCTTCTGGCTTTGAGAACCAAAAAGTCGACTGGATAATCCCATGCATCAATTGTGACCATGATTTCTTCTATAATACCCTCTGGTTTTGTAGTTGATTGATCAGCCAACTGCAAAATAGTTGTTGTTGGCTGAATTGTTGTCATTCCCAGCTTTTCAACTGTATTAGATGTAATGACACTTATGGAAGCTCCTAAATCAATCAGGACATTTGGTATTTCAATTCCATTAATACTTAGTGTTATGATAGGGTTATCAGGATCATTATATTTTTGTGGAAGCAGTATTCCTGATAATACATCAGTAAGTTTAGTCCCTACTTGAATTTTTGAAGGCATTTTCTTTTTTCTTCCTGGGGGCTTCATGCAAAGGGATTTTACTAACTGATTAACCTCGGGTATATCCTTGATTTCCTATAACAAAGGTATCTCTATGTTAATATTTTTCAACTCTCTAAGAAGTTGTGAATCAATTACATTCATGTAGTTAGGGGATGAGGTTTGAGGATTAGTCTTCCCTTGATGCAATCGCTCAGGATAGGGAGCTTGTTCGATAGTTTGTTCCTCTTGTTCTCTATTTTGTTTGTCTCTTTCTGGAATTGTCTTTGGTGGTGTAGTTTGCACGTTTCGACTTCAAAACTGTATGTCATTAACATCTACTACATTTACATTTGGGTTGTTTGTATCAATTCGTGCATTTTTTGGATTTGGAACCAGTTGATCTAGCATTTGGGGTTGATTCACTTGATCATTTGAAGCATTTGGGGAATTAAGTGCCGAAGGTGTTTATCCCCAGGGTCATTTTTGTCCTTGATTTTTCCATGGCTGGAATTGGTTTTGATTTTTCTGCCATGAGGTTTGATTTACTTGCCATTGTGGTTGTTGTTTAGCCTACCACTAGGATTGATTCCATTGGGGATTCACTCATTCTTGTTGACTCCAATATGTAGGTGGGTGTTGTGGTTGATATTGGGGGTCCATTGATTTTGGTTCTGCCATGGATTTTGATTCCAGTTTGACTATGAATTATATTGTCTTTGATTTGTGTTATACCCTTGCTTCTGAGGTCTTTGGTTGACATAATTGAGTTCTTCTTCGACCACTGATGGTTTCTTGATATTGTTCTTTATTCCTGCCAAAAGATTGCAAGAACTGGTCGGGTGTGGTTTTTCAAAAATCTCACATATTTCAACCTGAATTAATGGGCATTCCCTCAAAAGATGTTTTCCCCTACATTTGGAACAATAAATTGACAAGGTTTTTGTGGTTCTTTTCTCTCCTTGCATGTTAAGATGTAGTAGTAGATCAGTCTCCATGTTCACCAATTCTTCCATTACTTCTGATACATCAGTGTTGTGGGTCTTGTTCCTTCTAGAGTTTCAAGTCCCCACTCTAGTTCTAGAGTAGTTTCTATAGATCTCCACAATTTTGTCCAAGGAAAGCTTGTTAATGTCTCCCTTTCCCATCAGGTTCAAGGAGTCTCTAGACTCATCTTCAATCCCTCTCAAGAAAATTGTTTTGCTGATTTCATCATCTAGCCCATTAGTGCATTTTTGACGCACAAATTGAAATCTATCAGTAGAGTCCTCCATACTTTTGTCTTCTTATTTCTTTATGCAAAACAGTTCCTCTTTTCTATCTCTTGCTTGACAGTAATCTTGGTATTTTTCCAAGAATTCAGTCTCCATCTGGTACCAAGTCCTAATGGTTCCTAATCCTAAACCCATAAACCATATTAAAGTTGATTCTTTAAAAGTAGAAGGAAATAGTTTCAAATTTTGATTATCATTTGAATAATCATAGGTTTGGCATAAGATTGTGAATTCAAACAAGAATTGATTAGGGTCTTCTGCAGTCTTTCCACTAAATGTTGGAAGAATTGAGGGCGAAATGTTTTTCATAGGGGGTTCATCAAGTTGTCTTTCAAGATTGATAGGATTCAATGAAAAGGTCCTATTTGTTGGGGGACATGTTGGTTGGTCTCCCATTTCTTCTTGTGGAAATGGATTTATGTTCTCTTGATTTTCAATGGGGTTTTCTTGATTAATTTCTTGATTTTCAATCCGGTATTGTTGGATATCCTGTTGATTAAAATCAAGATTTCTTCTAATGTCAATGTTTCATGGAAGAAACCTTCCTAGTTGATCTCTTTTTCATCTCATCCATAATTTCAGATCTCTCTTCCTTATCAACACTAAGGCTTCTCACTAGATAGCCAGATTGTTTAAGTGTCCCCAACAACAACACCAAAAATGATGGGCAAGGTCATTAATTTCACAACTTGCATCATTTAATTAATTCTTTTATCGAACTGGGCGTGTCTTAGAGCAATATGTGATAAGGATAGTTGTCACAAATTCTTTTGGGGGGGTTTACACTATAAACATCGACTTTAGGTATCATTTTTCCTACTTCAGGAGCTTTCAAGAGCTCTCGGGAGCTCTTTAGGAGCTTTCAGGAGCTAAACTGTAGCGACTAATTCCTAAGATTTAATTCTATTTTAGCTTCTAATTTTAAAATCCTGTTGACTTAATTCAAACTTTGTTGACTTCTATTTAGACCAATTCATGAAGATAATTAATGATTACTTTAATTCCTAATCTAAATACGAAATTCAAATTAATTCTATTTTGCTTCAAAAGAAATCCATAACTTATTTGCTGGAAAGTAAACACTAAATTAAGAGTAGAAATGAATTGCAAGAAAATGACAATTATTCTCGAAAGAATAAAGACTAATCTCCATGAACAAATTTTGAACAGACTTCAACTCTATCTTTCCATAAATTCCTAACATTTCTTTAATGAAACTTAATAAACAAACATCAAGTTTAACCAATTCGAACATCTAAATCTAATTTATCTAAGAAACCTTCTAACAATTATAATGTTTCAATTCAATATTTCTAATAAATAAATCTAACCATTCTAACAATTCAATATTAACCATAATAAATTGAAACTTCGAACGTAATTGTAAACAAAATTAATTATCTGATTTTAACATTTACCAAGGTAGAAGATGATTTCAACGACTGAACAATTCAAAATCAGTTTCTACTACAGATTTAATATTAACGAATTAGAAAATAACAACACTTAACAAAAATACCATAAGATAATTCCAAAGGTTGAGCAGGCCCTGCTCTTCCTCAAGTAGGATCTTTTAACACAGTGAGTTGATTAACTTCTTGCTTCCTTTCTCATTGATGAAAAGTAGAACACAGAACAAAGTATTTCTTGTGATTATAGAAATTCTGATTGCAAAATTATCTTACTCCTAACTAAGACCGAAGTATGGATATTTATAAAATATTCTTATTAGCTTCTAACATGGCATTAACTGCCAAAACTTAAGGCGACCAACTATAGATTACAAAATGAAACTAAAAATAGAATTGAAGTGGACTAAGAAGGACTATGCTAGAACTACACCAGATTGGCACTAGAAGTAAAAGTTCCTCAACCGACTATGAAGAAGTCGATTAAGACTTTGAGTGATTCATCATCCAACAGGGCCTATCTATGGCGTAGTCATTTCCTCATGATTAAATAAAGATTTTTAACTGTCTCATCAACCTTTAAGATACCCTATCAAAAACCCTTACGAAAAGGACAACAATCATGGTGATAAATATTAATGCACCATAATTATCTCATCCAAAGTCATCATAAAGCAATGCATTTAACATAGCTATTACTTTTAAAATATTTACTAATTAGTTAAACATAAATTAAAATAAGCAAATATGTTAATCTATTGTCTACTGCCAGTCATGTCAATTAACAATAACAACAAGTCTTTTTAAACATAAAAAAACCTTAAATGAAAGTATTTTATATCTCCCATCACCTGCTAATCATGTTAATGCCTTTACTGCTTTTGGTAGTCACTTTGTCCTTGAAAAAAAACTGTTGGCTAAACTTTTTCCCTGATCCTTGAAAGACATTGCTTTGGATTGGTTTTCTGCATTACCGAATAACTCAATTCATTCATTCAATGAACTTTTTGAGGGCTTTATTAACCATTTTCAAGTGCACATGGTCCCTGAAATGAAATTAGCTGATTTGATGAGATGCAAGCAGAATAAGGTTGAAGAAGTCACTAACTTTATTTCACGCTATCAATTGCTTTATTCCTGAATTAGTGTGAAAATTCTCGATTCCCACCTTCAAAAGATGTTCGTAGAAAACTTACACAGAAAGATAAGGGATAAGCTTACCATATGAAGTTTCCTTCCTTCATACATTTATGTACTTCCCTTCGAGACTATCAAAATTCCCTAACTAGTAGTGAACCAAAAACTACCCCTACCCATCCCGAAAAGACCAAATCCTTAAACCCTAACACTTACCAACCTTTCAAAAGACAAAATAAATGTTTCCTTCAACTAAATTCTACCTCCCAACCTACCCAAACAATTGATACCCAAGTAGATGCTATAAACAATATTAATCCTTATATCTTTGGGGATCCACAAAGACAATTTACTCCCTTACCAGATACACTTCACAACATTATGACCCAACTCTTAAATAAAAGCATGCTTACCTTGCCTCTTGTTCGACCCCTTGACCCTAGGAAGCCATTACCTTTGAACTTTAGACACAATGCCTATAGTGATTATCACCAACAAAAAGGACATTATGTACAGAACATTACAAGTGTCTTAAACATCTTGTGCAATACCTAATTGATTTGAATCATATCCAGATTGGATGTGTAAATGACAAAGGTAATAAGTCTATGGCCCCTCCCAACCAAAACTTGTAAATATTTACCAATCCCATGCCCAACCATAATATTTCATTTCTTAAGGCTAGTGAAACTAAGCTCGATGTGATAAATGTTGACATAGATGATGAGAATTTGAGCAATAATGAAGAAAGTTGTACGGATGATGATGAACAAAATCCTATGGATATTACTGAACAAAGTCCTATTGATTCAATGATAAGAGTGGTTGAAATCGAGCCTCGTAAATAGAAAACCATTGACATTACTTTCTCTTCAGAAGAAACAATCAAACATGCACTTGATGGTCCTCTTTACATAGCCAACATAATCAATAACAAGCCCACTCCTGGGATTTTAATTGATACTGTCTATGGAAAGAATGTGATCACAAAATAACTTTTATATGTGTATGAACTTACTCAAGATAGATATCATAAATCGAAAGAATGGATTAAAACAAATGATGGTTTTTCTCATGCTACGATGGGCTCAATCACACTCCCTTTACAAGTAGGACCAAAGAAATCAAATGTATCATTCTCTATCATCTCTAATTCAAACCAATTTTATGTGAAGTTAGGTTACAAATGGCATCACTCCATGAATGTGGTCCCATTCGTTGTCCATAAGTGCACTTAAAGTTTCTAATCGACAAAGAAATATTCATAGTGAACCATAGTGGCTTTAGCCCTCCGTCTTCCCATGCAAATTTCTCGTTAGATTATTTTTGGCCGAATTCTATGGAACCTAGAAGACCTTGCAAAGACTTTTTTTTCCTATCCTACCAAAAATTCAAAGCAAAATTAATATAGCCATTGAACTATCTCTTGAAAACTTACCTCCACCCATGATTGAACCTCCACCCATGCTTGAACCTCCACTACCTAGAGAAAACAATGCTGATTCTAAAACCATTCCAACAATCCCTTTCCTATTTCCTATAAGAGACCTAGAGAAAACCAAAAAATTCCTAATCTACTTCCTAAGAAAATTTACAAAGTCGAAGAGAAAGTGGTTGAACAACCTTCTATGGTTTCTTCTATTCTTCTTTCACAAGAAGAAAAGGAACCTATGGTTGACAAACCTACTCCTACACACATGCAACTTGAAAATCATAATAAAAGAAACTGCAATGCTAGAGAGCGTAGGTGTAGATGTCATGCTATTGCTTAAAAGATGAGTAATGAAAACATTGAAAATCAAAATCCAAACTTGATAAAATCAATAAACGATGACCCTCCTCTCTTACCAGAAGAAACAAAAGCTATATCTTCAACCAGAACAAGGACCAACAACTTCTATGGATATTATCATTCATTCTCTTATTATGGTTAACTAGGATGATGATGAGGAAATAACTAAAATCAATGAGGAAGTGCATAATATGTTAAATTTATTATTTTCCTCTTCTATGAGATTAAACGACAACCATGGTGATCCTCCTAAATCAAATGATTCACCATGTGTTAAACTTGGTGATTCTCCTAGTACAACACTTGATGTTGTCCCTCTCGCTAGTGATTTGCATTCTACATATACTAGGAACAAGACTAGGATGTATATGACCTACTGGGTGGTTGACTCACATGTGCTTTACTAGTCTTTTAACTTTTTCTTTCTTTTTCTTTGCTTGCATTTGTGTAATGTGATCCCCCATGATGTCTTGTTTGATGTTCCTCTCTCTATGTGCATTCCTCTATTTGTGCCTTCATTCTTCTATATGTTGTATACTTTTTCATTTTGATTGATCTTTTATCTTTACCTTTCATTTTCATTTATTGTGTTTTCCTTTTGGGGATTACGCAAGGCATCGAGACATTCATGTTTACTTCATGTTGACCCAAAAGGATTTTCATTATCTTTTCTTTTCCTTTCATTTTCCTTTTCATTTGTCTTATGTTTTCCTTTTGGGAATGACACAAGGCATCAAGACACCCTATGTCTCTTCCATGTTGACCCAAAAGGATCTTTCTTTTCTTTGTTTTTGCTCTCTTTGTGTCATTTATAGTTTTATGTATTTGGGGAATGATGATAGTTCCAATCTCTCTAATATCATTGTAGCAAAGAACATAATAACCCCAAATCCATAGATCCCTTATGTGTTCAAATGGTATTTTCATTTTAGGGGAAACCCCTTTCTTTTCCTTTTCTCTTGCATTACGTAGGTTTACTTGGAAACATACAACTTGGCATAGGGCTTTCAAAGTTGGCTCTCATGTCTTCCTTCTTGATTACATTTTCATTTTTCTACTTTAAAGTAATTTCTCACAACATGGTGTTAACAATTTCTTTAAAGTGGGGGCATACATTGGCATGATTTTGGACTGATTAGCATTTTTTTTTACTTTTCATGTTCCTTGATGTGATTCTCTTTCTTTATACAATTTTTTTTTCCTCTTGGTGGTGTCTTTGGGTTTGACTTCCTCTAAGAGCATGATATTTCCTTGTCCTCGCTTAGAAACATTAGATACAATGTTCCCCAGGATGAGACCTTGCACTTATCCTCTCTTGGAAACAAGATGAGACCTTTTACGCTTGTCCTCTCTTGGAAGCATTGGGTATGATGTTCGCTAGGATGAGACCTTGTATTTATCCTCTCTTGGAGATGTTAAGCACAATGTCCCCTAAGAGCAAGAACTCACATAAACTAAGAAAAATACCTTTGAGCATCCCTCTTTCTTGTTGCATTTTTGTGCCTTAATAAAGTCATGGAGGTATGGCTTTAATATGGCCCCCTAGGGCTCACCTAGTGAATGCCTAGCTTCACTAGCCCATGTGAGCATGCATTTTTGTACCTTATTAAATTCATGGAGGTATGGATTCAATATGGTCCCTTGGGGCTCACCTAGTGAACACCTAGCTTCACTAGCCCATGTGAGCATATATTTTTTTACCTTATTAAATTCATGGAGGTATGGTTTTAATATGATCCCCTACGGCTCACCTAGTGAACACCTAGCTTCACTAGCCCATGTGAGCATGCATTTTTGTATCTTACTAAATTCATGGAAGTATGGCTTTAATATGGTCCCTTGGGGTTCACCTCATGGACAACTAGCTCCCACTAGCCCTTATGAGCATGCATTTTGTTTTCATAGTGGACAACACATTCCACTTGTAAACCTTTTTGGACAAACAACCTAGACCCGGTCCAATGCATTGGACAACCAATCAAAGCTTGATCCATTGCAGTTTTTCCTTTTTCATTTTCCTTTTCTTTTTCTTATCTTTGATGGCATATGTTTGTGATCTAGTTATGGCTTCATATATCATCCACAAGCATGTTCCTTTGTGCTTATGTTGGGTTTTCCATAGGATCTTGATCTTGTGTGCTTAGCCACCCTCTTGATTATTGTCATCCTATCTTGCTAAAAATTTTACATTTGAACCCCTCTTGATTGTGTGGTTGGCTAATTTAGTGTAGGTTTGAAGCAATTTCATCCTATCACTAAAGTGGGGGCTAAATTTAGTGCAGTAAAATGCATACCCTTGCATTTTCACACTTGTTTAGGCCCACCTTGCTTTATTTATGCTTCTTTATGGATTAATTGGTCTTATTTTATGTCCACAAGTGGACTGTGAATGACATATTTTTCTGGTTAATCCCAACATTCTCCAATGCATAAATGATAATTTAATGACTCCATTAGTTGTCCCTGATTTTTGGGTCAAGACTAAATGCCACCTAGGGCATCTTAGTCTCCTAAGGCTCTCAGGACCCTAATTTTGGCATCTCTAGATTGGGCCTCTTTTTGGTGTCTGTGCCCCAAGTTTTTGGGACTAAGATGCCACCTAGGGTGTCTTAGTCCTCCTTGAGTCATTTTTGAGATTTAATTTCAAATTTTGGCGGGATTTAGCCTCCTTTGTTTAATGAATTCATATGTCAACTTGGTGTGATATAATTTTGGAATATTAAGCATAGATAAGTACAAATATAAAGTTCTTTGATTCATTTCAACCTGTCTTTTGTGAGATCTTTTATCATAGCATAATTGAGTTCACAAGAGCATTCAAGAGCATATTCATCAAGCATTTGGAGCCATTTTCAGATTCAAGCATCATATCAAAGAGTTTTCTTGCATCATGTGTGTTGTTGTGCTAACATTTGTGATGTAGGGTTTTGATTCAAACAAAGCAATTCAAGTACTATCTTTCAAGCATTCAAGATCCATATCCATTATAGCCATTGCACACAAATTTTGCAGACCTTATAAGAGTTTGGTGAGTTACATAGCATTGCATGTTGTTCATTCACCATTTCCTTCATTATTTCTATTTCATTTCAAGGTTTAATTACCAACAAGAGGTTTCACCAAGGCAAACCCACATTCATTAACAAACAAAAAGTTTTTCCCATCTTGCTTATTTGTGATTGTAGATCTAGGTTGAAGACTTGAAGATCATTTGGAGTGCAAAGTTGCATTAAAAAATTTTCATCTTCACGTAAACTCACCTACATATCATATTCAAAAGTTTCAAAACTTGAGATCAGAAGGGAAGCTACTGCAGACCTTGGAGCTCAGGATCTTGTTCAGTGTTTTCAAAAATTCAAAATCAGACTAATACACCATCTTGGGCATCTTAGTCCTCTCAGGATTATTTTTTAGATATTTTTCAGATATCTAGTTCCAAGATCCGAAGACTCTGTATTTGTCTGAAAAACAACAGCTGGACTAATACGCCATCTTGGGCGTCTTAGTCCTCCACAACATATTTTGACAACTTCTTTGCATTTCAAGAATTCTCACAGCATGTCCAAATTTCCCAAGTACACACATACTATCCCCCTGTTGAACAATTTCATCATTTACATCTTTCATTTAACTTACATTTTTAGTTACAGGTCATTTTGCATATCATAGTGTGTTTTCAAACAATTTCTTTTCCAAGTATTTGCTTGGTGGTGAACCTCTTAGAACTTAAATAACCCCTTTTTAGGACCCTCCTAATTGAGAACTAGCTCACCTTCTGAGGTTGTTAGTCAATCCAATTAGGACCCCTAGGACATTAGTGAATGGTTGAGTGAGAAAAGTGTGATATCCCAAAAAGGTATCCATTTTCCTCTTCATCACAAAGTATAAAAATAAATTGAGAATATGTTGTGGAATCACCGAGGGATATAAGGGAAACACCAATAGCCATTGTATCTACATGATGATTGTCCTTACATGTCATAGTATCAATAGTGAAATAAGACAAATTATTAAGAAGAGATAAGGGTAGATCATGGTATTGAGATATTCTCTTCTTTTTTTCTTGGTAGGTACCCATGATCTAACATGATTAATGGAGAATCTCTAAAGATTTGAATAGAAATAATACTAAGAGATCAAGTGTCATGCTTAATATAGTTATAAGAGCTTGCTACTTAATAATATTATTACCAAGAGAAGGCCTATATAAAGAAGGTGATTATCATTATAACGATATGTGTTGAGTACAATATTCTATTTGGGATTAGATCTTAGATATATAGCATGGAGTGGCTTCTTCCATAATGAGCATCGTATGGTGTTATCCTACCTCAAGCATATATTCTATGTTTACATGTATTGAATATTAAGACAACTTAACCCACAAATATCTCTTGTGTGATGTATAATCTCTATTCTACATTACATTATTTTAATTATTATTCGTATAGATCTTAACAAATAGACCAATCATTCATATAAAATAATCAATGCAAAAGTTTAAACCAATCATAAAAAAATCAACTTCAAATTCCTAAAAAAATCCAAAATTTCTAACTTCAAAAGTCATGATACCCAACTAAAAAATGACAAATTTAAATTAATATAACTGAAAATACAATGATTCACCAAATAAAAAATGCTATTTTTTTTTTTTTAATTCTAAAGAAATCAAAAAATCATCAAAGATGAAATAATAAATTACATCACCCATCAAGATTTTATTGAGACATTAGCTAAGAGCCAAACTACCAATCACCAAAGTTTTTGCCTCTTCATACCAATAATCATCATAGCCTACAAAGTTGTCAAAACTGAGAACCAATTCTATGAACAGAAACGAAATCAACTCCTAATTAAGCTAAGAACAAAGATCAATATCGAGTATTCTTGGATGGCCTGCACATAACTCATTCCTCTTTATTCTACCTGCTCCTTCACGAGAAACTAACAAACGAAGATGGCAATTTAATTTTTTTAGTTCATTCTAATATATGAAGTAGTTGGATTTTAAACATTGATGTAAAATTTAGACGGAATCAAATTTAAAAAACTATTATGAACTTATGTACTCCCGAACAGATTTGTCTGTGGAACAGATTTATATGTACAATTGTTGATCAAACTGGATTCAAGGATAGATTGAGCTTCATCAACAGTGACAAAAGAGAGCAGACTATAACGTGATATCAGCGTGGAGATATTTAGAGGGAAGAGCATCAAGAAAATGAACATAAGATGCAACTGCTTTAACCCATTCCCTCAATCTTTCTTTCATGTAATCTGGATCTTGCATATGCCCTTCAAAATCAAAACAATAAACTTGCTTCCCCAAGCCTTTCTCCTCCATCTTTTTACAGTTTCGCCCATGAGAATCTAAATCCCTGTCTTCTGGATGGAGCATGAGATGCCATGGCTTCTCCAAAACCGGCAGCTGTACGCTTCTGTAATCCACACCCAACATGGCCAATGCTTCTAAAGAAGTCCCACTCTCAGAACCCATTGGAGAATGGTCCTCTAGATTGGATCTTAACTATCATTCCTTGCTTGCCTTAAAATCTGAATATTGCTTTGAGAAACCTTCAAAATTCCAGACACTGCCAAGCAATCAGATATATATAATTGAGTTAAAATTCGCCCTTTCTTTCGGGTCAAGCTTCGCATTGTTCCCGAAGCAGGTAATTCAAAGTGTGGATAATGGTAACACGAGCATATGATCTCAATGTGCGCCCGGTTAAGGCAGCAAGGTCAAATTTTACTGCCAAACATAAGATGAGGCGTACTAAAGACGAAGAATCCATGACAGGTCATTGATAGCTGAAGTTGACGTGGAGGCGGGGCGTTCGAGAAGGAGTAAGTGATGACACAGTGGAGCACTCGTGCGCTCCGCCGCCGAATTCTCGAAATTATTTGATTTGTGTCTTGTGGTGAAACGACAAAATGGGGCAATTTTTTGAGCTTGAAATAAGGTTACAAATGGCACATTCCAAAGTTGATTACATCACTTCACCTCATATCAAATGACACTTAGCACTTCCACTGATTAGAGGTGCAATGTTTAATAAAAAAAAATAAGCTACTAATATAGGATAATAAGACTAGAAAACATAAAAACAGAAACTAAGCACCACAGTTATTTAGACTTTGAATTCATATACTATATGTTAGGTGGTATTCAAGTCTATCCTATCACTAATGTGACATTGTGAAAGTCGTTTTGGTTAATCAGGCCTCCATTAGATAAGGTATTTTTATGAGTTGAAAAAATCATGAGAGCTTGTCTAGGTGCTAGTCCTTTTTATTAAGCCTTCCTTTATCTTACAAGGGCACTTTGATATATTTTTACAAGTTTTTTATGTGATGGAAAATAGTAAATAAGTAATTCACATTTTTCTTAATTAATTAATTAATTTGTTTATCATTTCAATAGATTTTTTTAAGTGAGTGACTTGTTTTCTTTAAATAATGTACCAATTTAATACGTAGTAATGTCTCAAAGGGTGTAATGATGGAAGTAGTTCCCTTGACATCCTACTTTTTTTTACAAACTCTAAATAACTCCCCCTTTAAGTGAATTACCTTCTCTTAATTGTCCTATTTGTTCTTCTGGGTGTATAGGAACTTCACATAATTGATCCATTTGTTAAATTTAATTTCTACATTTAGGTCATTGGGTCTTATTCTCAATTTTTCTATCTTATTTGCCTCTTAATTCATTGTCATCGTCTAGTGAACTTTTTAAGTCCCAAAAGTTAATACTTCTTTAGCTCAGTTGGACTCTCTACATTTCATGGGCTCAAGAGAAGTTTTATTAACCTTGGGATGGGTCATTACTAATGTTGAGGGGGCAACTTGTATGGGTAAAATCATTACCATTGAAACTATTATTTATGGAGCTATTGTTGCATATGCGATGAAGGGTAAGTTCCCCTTACAATCTGAAATTCACAATATCAGCAGAGAATTGCACAAACAATATGCAAGAAGGAAGCAAAGATTTTCTATTATTACTGAAATGAGAATGAAATTACAACATTACAATTGCCATCACATGGGCACTCTAATTACATAAATTTGCAAATCTGCAAATCAAATCCACAACCCACTCTACTCTACCCTCTCTCCGTAACCCCCATTCATATCCTTTATTTGGAAGGTGTAATCGCCTTAGAATCTTTTAGAAAGTGTAACTTCCTCAAGAAGATATTTTGAAATTTTATTAATTTTGGTAGTACAACTTCATGGGGTCATAACTTTTGATCTAACCATTGGATTTTCAATTATTTAAATACCTTTTTGAAAAGTTCTTCAGAACTTTGGAAGGAAAACCCTTGAAAATAAGTATCGATAAGTAGACTGCTTTTGTTTTCCACCAATTTTCAGGTCCATCTAAAGAGTGCCTTAAAATTGACTTTGAATATTTTGATAGGATTTTTGGAAATTAAAATTTTAATATCTCTCAAATGATAAATGATATTGAAGTGATTTCTTTGCCATTTGCTTCAATTTACCATTCCAGAGGTCTATGTAAGATTTTGTGCCCAACCATGCATAAATGCAAATTACTAAAAATAGTAACCCTACCAAATTTAGCCCTTATTGAATACAAACAACATTTTTTTTGGGTGATGCAAGATTGCTCTTACACCCTAGATGCTCCTGCATCAAACACTCGTGGTAAATTGAAAAGTGACCCAGTCACTTCTTAGAAGTTAGAAGGAAACCAAGATGGTTAACCTCAGTCTCAGATAACCATGATGAATCTTCAACTGGCCTTCCTCTTCATTTCACCAACTACTTTGGATATTGTATGTTTCTTGTACTTTTACCCACACGACTATCCAAAATTTCTTCTATCTCTTTCTTCTCTGAAGTAGGTGTTGGAGCATTCCATCGTGCCTTTGTCAATTCATTCTCCTTATCTCCTTGATATTATGTCAAATCAACATTGTTAAACACAGGTGAAACATGAATCTCACTCGACAACTCTACCTCATATACATTTCTTGAATCATGTTTCTTCGGGATTTTACATGGTCCAAACTTCTTCATGAACCATGACTTCATCACCTACTTGGAACTATTTAACTTGTATGTACCAACTAGAAATGTCTCCTTTCGCAAATGAACCATGACTTCATCACCTACTTGGAACTCCTTATACCTCCCTTTTTTATCTTCCTTAGCCTTATACTGCGAATTCATCTTATTGATATGTTTATTCACCTCTTCATGCAAATTCTTCAAGTGCTCAACAAAATCTTTAGCCTTGGCACTACTCTTTTCCCCCTTATCCATCTTCCTCAGTTCAAAAGTAGTTCTTGGACTACTCCCATACACAATCTGAAATGGTGATCTACCAGTGCTCCTATTGACAAAATTATTGTAAGAAAATTTTTCCTATGGTAAAATCAAATCCCATCCCTTGGGTTTGTCTCCTACTAAGCATCTCAGCAAGTCACCCAAACTCCTATTCACCACCTTCGTTTGTCCATCTATCTGTGGATGGTGTGCAGAACTAAACTTCAAATCAGTCTTCATCTTCTTCCATAATGTCCTCCAGAAATACCCAACAAACTTGGTATCTCGATCTGAAACTATGCTCTTGGGTAGACCATGTAGGTTCACCACCTCTCTAAAAAATAATTCCACAATATGAACAATATCAGTGGTCTTATGAAATAAAATGAAGTGTGTCATATTGGAAAATCTATCCACCACCACAAATATCGAATCATGCCCTCTCTGTGCCCTTGGCAAACCAACACTGATAAATTTTGACTCAAAATCCGATAAAAGTTCGTCAGAATTTCTACGAACTTTCGTCGGAAAATCGACGAAATAATTCTGACGAACTTTTGTCAGATTTTGAGTCAAAATTTATCAATGCAAGACCAAAATCATACAAATTTCCTCCCATGGCCTCTTAGGTATAAGTAATGACTAATACAATCTAGTATTATGACTTATTCCTTTCACCATTTGACATACTTTGCAACTATGAACAAACTTCTTCACATATTGCTACAACTGTGGAAAATAGCATCACTCACCAACAATAGAAATGGTCTTATCGCGACCAACGTGTCCAACTAATCATCCACTATGTTTCTCCTTGATCGGGTTCTCTCTCATGGAACTCCTTGGAATGTACAACGGATTCCCTCAAAACAACATATCATCTTGGATTGTAAAATCCAAACATCTCATCCTATCCAAAGTTATAGGCTCCTTGCAAGCTCTCCAAGCCTCTACAAAATTAGGATCCTCAGGATACAAGCTCTTGAGTTCATTGAACCCAACAACTTCAATCTACATTTTTTTTAACAATTTTTTCCTCCTACTTAAGGCATCTACAACTCTATTAGATCTTCCACTCCTATGCTTTAGAACAAATGTATAACTTTGCAAAAATTCAACCCATTTCAAATGTCATTGATTCAATTTCCCTTGACTATTCAAATATTATAAAGCTTGATGATCAGTAAATAAAACAAACTCTTTTGGAAAAAAATAGTGTCTCCATTTCATCAAAGCCTAAACTATAGCATTTTTTTTTATTATAAATAAAATACTTCTTCTTTTCATCATTCAACTTTTCACTAAAATAGGCAACAGGATTACCTTCTTGACTCAAAACAGCTCCAATGGTGTTGCCTCTAACATAACAATCTACCTCAATTACCATGTTGAAATCTAGAAGTGCCAAAACAGGTTGCTCTATAACTTTTTTCTTCAACATATCAAAAAAAAATTGCTACTCCTATAGTTTGGACTTAAACTCTTTGCTATACCCTTTCATTGTTTTAGTTAGAGGTGCACAAATACTACTGAAACCTTTGATAAACTTTCTATAAAAACTTGTCAAACCATAAAAAATATCTCATCTTTTTAGCACTCCTTGGTGTAGGCTATTCAATAATAGGTTTCACCTTCTTTGGATCCATCTTAAGACCCTTCGTTGAGATAACAAATCCCAGGTACACCAACTCTCTCTTCACAAAATTGCACTTCTTCAAATTGATCAACAACTTCTCATCTCCTAGCTTCTCAAAAAAAATTCTGATATGCATCAAATGCTCCTCCAATGTCTTGCTAAAAATTAAAATGTCATCCAAATTTAAACAATGATAAATTTACCTAAAAATTCCTTCAACACCTCGTTCATGAGCCACATGAATGTACTTGGTTCATTGGTTAGTCCAAAAGGAATGATTAACCACTTGTACAAGCCCTCTTTGGTTTTGAAGGTTGTCTTCCATTCATCTCCTTCTCTAATCCAGATCTGGTGATAACCACTCTCTAGATCTATCTTTGTGAGGTACTTAGCTCCACTAAAAAATTCCATGATGTCATCCATCCTCGACAAGGGAAATCTATACTTGATGGTGATCTTGTTGATGGCTTTGGAATTTGTACACATCTTCCATTCCCCACTCTTTGTTGGTGCTAGTATTGTAGGTACCACACATGGACTCAAACTCTCTCTAATCAATCCCTTTCGTAACAACTCTTGCACTTATTTTTTCAACTCTTCACTCTCTGCTAGAGCCATATGATGAGCTACCTTATTTAGAAAACTAGCTCCAAGAATCAGGTCCATCTGGTGGCTAATCTTCCTTACTAGTGGAAAACCTTCAGGTACATTATTAGAAACAATATCGTTGAACTCATTCAACAAATTTGAAACCTCTACAAGTACCTCATTAGTATCTTCTTTATCAACTCTAAGGATCAAACCAAAACACATATGTTCATGTCTCATACCTTCTAGGAACTTTCTCCCATCAACCAAACAAGTCCTTGCATTACTGTATACATTTTCTTCTACCTTCTTCAAGGGTTTCAACTTATAACGAACACCATCCTTTTTCAAAGAATAGGTGTTAGCATGTCCATCATGCACCAATCATTGATCAAACTACCATGGTCTACCTAACAACATGTGACAAACCTCCATTGGTATAATATCACACAAAACTTCATCTTGATAGTTACCAATCTCAAACTTTATCAAACATTGCTCATTGACCAATGCCCTATGTTCCTTCTACAACCATGCAATCTAGTATGGTTTTGGATGCCTTCTCCTCTCCAACTACAATTTAGTAACCATTTCCTCTAAAACAAGATTATTAGTGCTATCTCCATCAATGATAACATTAAAAAAATTTCCTTCACACTTGCATCAAGTGTAGAATAGTTTCTTTCTTTGATCTGGTTCCTTCTCCTCATTCAACAAGGCTCTTCTAACAACAAAGGCCTCTCCTCTTTCACCTTCTTCAGAATGTGAAGACTGGACATCTTCATCTACATGGGAAACTTTGGCATTACCTTCAGATCTTCTATTTGTCCTCCCTTGATGTTGAGGACACTCATCTAGGCTCAATTTCCTTCTTCTCTACATTGAAAAAAGATTCCACAAAAACCTCCTCTTCTCAGTCCTCATCTAGATATTCCTCTTGATATTTGGTCTCCATTATTTTGATCTTGAGGATGGTAGGTATATTCTCCCTTCTAGTTTTGACTTCTACTAGATCCTTCAGTGTTCTTCTGATCTTCACTTCGGCCTCCATATGACCATCCAGTAGTCTTTCCACCATGACCTCCACCCCTTTTCTTGCTCTCAAACCTTCATTTCAACTTCTCTTCCACCTTTAGGGGAAACTAATATGCATCTTCAATCGTGGTCATCCTCACCAAACTCAACTCCTCTTGGATGCTTGGTTTCAACCCATTAATATAATGAGAAACCTTCTCCTTGTTGGCCTCAGAATGGTCTGCTTTGATCAAGACCTTGTAGAATTATTCTTTGTATTCTTTAACATATCTCCTTGCTTGCTTCAATCCTTTTCATCTTCTTCATCAGATCCAATTCATAATCTACAAGAATGAATTGCATCTTTAGTTTCTCCACCATCTAATCCCACATGGTTATCTTCTCTTTGCCTCTTCGATTTCTCTCTAGAACTAGACTTCTTTCCACCATGTGCTAGCATGGCCTTTCAACTTGGCCTTTTCAAATTTGACCCTCTCCAGATATTCTATTTCCTTATAGTCAAAATACTCTTCCATATCATTGATCCAATAAATTAACTCCTCTAGATTCAAATTTCTAAAAAAATTAGAAACTTATATCTTCGGCCTCTTTCCAATCTTGGAAATGTCCCTAATCAGTCAAAATTTTCTAGGATCCATTGCATCCTGCACTTCTTCAAATGGCTCTTCATTTTCAGCCTCATCTTCACTTTCATCTCTTCTTCTAACAATAGCTCCTCTTGTAGTGCTTGAACTTGTCTCTAGAGGGCACTAAAACCCTCTTCTATTACCCCAAGATTTCTCCCACCATGGTTTCTTCGTGGAGAAATATTTTCTCAGAGACCCACAACCACAAGTCCTTGTGCAAATTGCCTCACATTTAGTGATCTTTCTACACACTCAAGAACTCCTACTCTGATATGGTGTAGGGCACCTAGGCCTTCATGGTGTAAAGAGGGTTTAGTATGTTAGTGTCCTTGTGTTAAGTCATGTTTTTTTGTTTTCAAATAAGGTCTTTAAGACCATTTCCATTGTTTGTAAGGGGTTTGGGGCCATTGTGTGATAGGTTGTTAGAAGTTGTCATTTTGCATAAATGTTGTAAAAAGTTGCATAGCAGCTTTTGTATTTTTGAGCTTTAAGGAAGTTCAATGGTCAAGGTGTTCAAAAGTTATTTTGTAATTGTTGGGGCAAGTGTGGAAATGCATAAAAAGCATGAGTTCATTGTTGAAGGAGGTTGGTTGATGTAATTTTGAAGTTTTGAATAACAAAGCTCTTGTTTTCTACGTTTTCAAGGAAAAATTTGCTAGTACAAACTTTTGTACGGCCCGATATGACCTGTAGGTGAAAATTTATGCATTGAAATTGATGGATATCTAAATTCCCTTCATTTTACATCTTATTTCATCTGATTTCACCAAGTATTGAGTGAGTTAGAGTAGATTTTCTAAAAACTATCTTGAAACCCAGGTTTTGAGGGTTTGATAGAAGTAAAATGAGTTTTTGACTCATTCCACCAGTGTGAAAGTCAAATAATTGGTGGAATGAGTGTATATGGGTAGGGTTTTATGTCCATGAAGTGGCAGTAGTAGGGGATGGTGGTAATTGTGAGTTTGTTGATGCCCTAGGTGGTGAAACTACATGTTTTTGGTGTAAAAAGGCGCATAGAAGTAGGGTTTTGTAGAAAAGGTGATTGGAATCCAATATAGTTGATGGAATTTGTATGTGAATACCTCATATGGCATGTGAGTGGATTTGGAATGTAGTTTTGATGGTTGGAGATGGTAGAACCAATAGTTGCCTAGTGGAAACAAGCCTAATTTGACTTTTGCTAAAATAGGACAGTCAATTTTAGAGGCTTGAGTTACAAAACAACCCAACCTATATTTGAGATATGTTGTGAAAGAGTAAAATGGGTATCTAAATCGTAATTTTTTTCTGGGTGTGGTGTCAGGTTTGAAAGTTATGGTGAAAAAACCTAGTTTGTTGTGCTATAAGGCAAAGGGACAATTTGTGTAGAGAATCAACTTGTTTGATGATTTAAGACTTTGAAAAAGGTTGGATTGAGTTAATTTGTATTTTACTACCCTTCTTTGCATCATGATACCACTTGATGAAGGGTACTCCCCTTACCATTTGAAACTCACAACAACAATAGAGGATTGGACAAACAATATGCAAGAAGGAAGCAAAGATTTTCTATTATCGTTGAAATGAAAATGAAGTTACAACATTACAATTGTCATCACATGGGCACTCTGATTACATAAATCTGAAAATCTACAAATTGGAGCCACAATCCACTATGTTCCACCCTTTATCTGTAAACCCTATTCATATGCTTTACTTGGAAGGTGTAACTGCCCTAAAATCTTTTGGAAAGTGTAACTTCCTTAATAAGATATTTTGAAATTTTATTAATTTTGGTAGTACAACTTCACAAGGTCATAAATTTTGATCTAGCTATCATATTTTCAATTATAATAACTTTTCAAAAATCTCTTGAAAAGACGAACCCCCAAAAAATAGTATTGATAGGTAGACTACTTTCATTTTCTGCCAATTTTTAGGCCCATCCAGAGCCTCTAAGTGCCTCAAAATAAACTTTGAATATTTTGACAAGAGTTTTGGAAATTGAAATTTTAATATCTCTCAAATCACAAATGATATTGAAGTGATTTATTTTCCATTGGCTTCAATTTACCATTCTAGAGGTTTGTGTAAGATTTTGTGCCCAACCATGCATAAATGCAAACTTACTAAAAATAGTAACCTTGCCAAATGTATCCCTTATTAAAAAGAAACATTTTTTTTGGGTGATACAAGATTGCTCTTACACCCTAGATGCTCCTACATCAATATGTAAAACCCAATCATAATACTTGAATGTCATCTTAGGAAAATCATACATTTAATAGGGCCAATATAGAACCCATGTGAACAAATAGTATTGTTCACCCCTATGGTACTATTCAACTCCTATGCTAAAAACATCACAATTTCTAATGTGTCCTTAACCTAGTTCATGCAAAGGTTGAAGGATCAAATTCTACCTTTAATAATAGGGTGCTTAATTTTGGTAAATGTATCACCTCCCCAACCTTAGAATATTTACCCTTCACTTTGATAAACTTGGACTCCATCTCTAATTATAGCTACTTATACATTATTATGAAATCTAGGAATTTCCTATGTAGTGCCCCCCAAAGATTAGCTCATTGCACATATTAAGCCTTATTTTTTTTTAAAAGTGAGAAATGGCCTCTAGGATGACTTTGGAAGTGATCTAAATCTCAAATATTCTTATTTTACTACTTTGAAAAGGGTTTTCACTTAACTCTATAGAGATAAAGGTTAACTAGAGGGTAAACATTTTTGGCTTTGATTAGCTTTGAACTTAATTCCAACTTACTCAAAACATAACTAAAATTAAATGATTTAAAATTAAGATTGAGTTCATATTCCAATAAGGTTTAAATATTAATAAAAACATAAATTATCTCTAATATCAACTAAATATACTCAATTAATCAAAAACTAAATATACTCAAATAAAGATGAAATTTATAATATGTGATCCAGAAAATTTGAAAGAATGAACTTAATGATAAAACTAGACATGAAGTTCTAAGAAAATAATTAGAATTTACATATTAGTATTAGATCTAGATGAAGATTTATGATGTAAACTAAAAGAACTAAAAATGTTCAATCAATGTTGAGATGTCACTTGTTCATAATTTAAATTATATATGACTTGAGTTCATTGAAATCAAAGTGACATGTTATTAACAACACTAGATGTAACTCATTCTTTTCATTATTTCATATGGAGCGCGTGAGTGGGAAGAGGAGTGGGACAAGGATTTTAAAATCCTTGGATGCAGAGAGTGATGGTGGTTATGAATCATATGACAACAATGATGCTTGGATGCTCTCTCTTTCAATGGGGGCATTTTCTATTCCTATGGCTCTTGATCATTTTTTGGCATTTAGTGTGTGGTCTAGTTTGTCTATGGCTAGGAGGTTTGTGGAGAATTTTTGGCTATCCTTTGACTCTGGCTAGCATGTCAGGTCTATTGTTGAGCTTTATTGTTTTTCCTACTCTCTATTTCCTTTTTGTGTGGGATCTCCTTGCTTGCTGCTAGTGTCGTTCTATGGGGCTATTGAGGAGTGGTGTTGGTTGTCGTCTTTGGCTTGGGATGCACTGCTGTGAATCTGTCTACTACTATCATCCTTTTGGGATGTTGTAATTTGGTGTTGGTTGCTATCATTTTCTTTCTAGGGAGCTATGTTTTGGGTCTGGCTACTGCATTCACCTTGTGGGGTTATTCCCAATCTGTCTTTGGTGGGTGCACAGTTGGGTGCTTGTTCACTTTTTCTTATGGGCTTGGCTATATCGATTCCTTTGGTGCTAGAATTTTTTGAGGCTCTTGCTTTGTTGCTAGGTGTGGTTTTTGGGGTGCCTATAGTGGGTTTGATTGTGGAGAGATTTTGGCATATTTTAGACCCTGACTGGCATGTAGGGTCGGATGTTGATTTTAATGGTTCTGCCTTCTCTCTACTATTTTCACTTGCGGGCTCTCCTAGCCTTGTCTATTCTAGTGCCTCTTTTTTGGAGATTTCTTTTGTTGTGGCTTTGGGCCTGTGCTTTTGTGGGATTTCCTCTTTGATGTGGGATGTAGGTTTTGGTTTTCCTTTCATGGAGTTATTTGTGGAGAGTTTTTGGCATGTTTAAGATCTTGAATGGCATGTAATATCGGAGGTTGTGCTTCATGTTCTTTCCTTCTCTCTACCCTCTCTTCTTGGGGGCTTTCCTTTCCTTGTCTTACTTCTCCCAAGCCCCAATGGCTTTTCTTTGGCCTTGTTTACTTTGCTTGGTTGTGAGGCTACTCATGTTGTTGTTGCTTATCCCTTGGTGCCTCTCTTGTTGTTTGGGATTTTCCCAGATTTTTCCTTCTTGGCTGGGCTTTGTTCTTTCAAGTCCCTAGTATTCTTGGTGCAGTTTTGTGTTGTTGCTACTCTGGTTTTGGTTGTGAAGTTGCTAGCTAGTTTTTCCAGCATGGTTTTTTTGTTGTCCTAGATGTTCTTCATGCCTAAGGGAGTTTTGTATGCCCTTTATTTTGATGGGTGTTTCTCTTTTAAGGTGGATATTGAGTTGTTTAGTTCATTGGTTTATCTTCTTTCGCAAGATTTTAAGGGTGTTGTTTCCACCCTTGGTTTAGATTTGATAGAGCTGCTTACTTTGTTCATCTTGAAGACCCTGTTGTTGTTGGTTCCCTTAGTTACTGTGTTAACTCTTTTTGCTGGAGTGTTGGCTTTCTTCTGTGTCCTACAATTGGTGTCTCCTATTGAGGTGGATACCTCTCCTATGGAGGTGGAGACCTCTCCTTTTGAGGTGGGGATGGGTCCTATTGGTGTGGTGGTTTGTTCACACTTCTCCTATGAGTTTTCCCCAATGCAACTTCTATTGAGGAGGAGGCCATTCCTATAGAGGTGGAATACATATTAGTTGGAGTTCATCTACAATGGCATATTGGGTTTCCATGGTGACTACTCCTATAGAGATGGAGAGGGGGTTTTGATGGGATTTGGTTTTTCTAATCATTTGGTTTTCCATGAATTAGCTATTTTAGCCAGTGGCTTGGAGAGTTGGGTGGGTGTTGATACTGTGTGTTATGTTGTTGTCTGGCTATTTCATGTTGATGGTTGTCAGACTATCTCAAGCGGTTCTTTTGTCTTCCTGAGTGACTAATTTGTTCTTGCATGGCTATTGTAGGTGACATCTAAGGGTTCATGGTCCCTACCAAAACCTGGTTGTAAAGGGTTCAAGGTCTCTATAAAAACTTGGTTTTATTGGGTTTTTAGTTCCTTTCAAAACTATTTTTTACAGCTTGGTTTTGTCATAGGTTTGGATTGTCTTCCTGATCCTTTGAAGTGTTGTTGTTTCATTGCTTGTTGTTCATTGCTTTTTCTTAAATGATAGCATGATCATCCATGTTTGGGTTTTAAGACCCATTTGTAAATGGTTTTGGGTCCATTCAAAACTTGCTTTTCTCATATAATAAAAAAACTAGATGTAACTATGTTGGTTCCCATTGATTACCTTAAGGTTTTATAATACATGCTAGAAGTTATAAACATCTTTCAGTGGAATATTTTTTGAATCTCTTTCCTCAAGGGTTGAATGCATTACACATGAAGCACCAACAATAGAAAATAATGTAAGATAATAAATAACCAACAAGATAATCTCTAGAATTGAAAGGTTAGATCCTTGTTTATCCTAGGCCAAGCCTAAAGTTGCATTGGAGAACTAAAAAGGGTTAGAAGTTATAAAAAGAAAAAAATCATAGCAAAAAGGCTCACACTAAATAATAAAATAGACTTAATTATTAGATAAAATATTAATAGCTCACCAAGTACTATAACCAATAGAAGAAAAAATGCATATATAAATGTAAAGATAAATAAAGATAAATGATATTCATTAACATAATAACCCACTTCTTATCAATTTTATGGATTAGTCACTATTGCACAACATACACTTTTATAAATAAATAATGAGGCTTCCCTATATAGAAAATATGTGTTTCTATAATTAACTTACATTTCATGCTAAAATGCTCAACCATACAAGTGGACATGTACAAAAAATGGGTGACCAAAAAGTGGCCACAACCACTATTTGGTCCATCTAAGACATAATAGGAGAGATCATGCATTCTTGCATTATGTCTATGATAAAAATAAAAAATAGAGGTGGACCTTATTTGATCTTAACCCCCTTATTCTCCAATAGAAAACATGAGAAAGGAATGGTGTGAGCACATTTTTGAACCAATCAAATCAATTTGAGCCAACACAATACCACCAAAAAAATCCTCCCATTATTCCTTGACATCCTCCTTAAACACAAGAAAACTTAATAGGTGATTTTTTTTTAAAAAAGGAACTCCAAAAAATGGTTGACATGTTTAAAAATATAAATTCAACTAGCTCACATCAAACAAAGTTTACCACCTCATTGGAATCTATCAATTATAATATAGATTTCATCAATGGCTAAATAAACTTGCAGTCTAATAAAAGGGAAGAAGCATGGTAATTTTATTCCACATAATTGTCATACCAACAAGTTAAAGAGATTTTTTTTGAAATATTATTTGTTCACATTATTTATTGATCCAAGAAAAAATGCACCCATGTAAATTAGTTGCAATGGGTTCCCTACTTATTGGTGTCAACACAAATGGATAAGGGATAATTTTGGGAAAGGTAGTGGACAATTTTTACCATCCTCTGGATGCAATAATGAGAATGTCCCACAACATCTTTTGAAGAAATATTATTGTGAGTTTATCCTCAATGAAATTTTAAATTATTTTAATATTCATGAATTCTAGGGAAAAGGAAAAGGATTTGCAAAGGATAGAGAGGGAGCATTGTGTGCCTAGGACTAGGCACATAGACTCTTAACTAGGAATTTTTTTTTAGAATGTTACAATCTATTTTATTATGAAGGAGAGTTTTGAGGTGGTGATTATTTAGTCCATCATCTCCCTCACATAATCCCTATTACAACATAGTGGACCTTTTGCATAGTGTGATGCGAGTGAGGCTTCTAGGTCTCAACAGCCACCTCACCTTTACTACAACTATGGGCCTATTTGAAAGTATAATTCTATGGATGCTTAGGATGCATAGTTTCAAGAGTATGGTGCATCTACATTAGATTTTTTTTTTTTATAGATAGCACATTTTGCATTGATCAATAGGCAATTTTCAATAAGGTTGTGAAAATTATTATATTTTATTTTTGAAATATAATGTTAACTATATTAATCTATTATTAATGAAAACTAATGTACGAAATTACATGAAATGAAATTATAGGGTCAAAGTGTTCATCCTATATCTATTGGCCCTTCACCTGGCCATATCAAGTCTAGATATATGTAATTTGTAAAGAAATATTAAATATATACTACACAATGTGAAATTTTTTCTTTAAATGAATAATAATCTTAAAATTTACATTTGATGGTGAATAGGTGGATGTTGAACTGTCAACATAAAGATATTGGTGAAAGTGGTCACACAAAATGTTTCACATCTAGGTAAGTTTAATTCTTATGATTGCAAATAATGTTACATATATTTTGGTAAACTAACGTTCTATTTTCAATTGGTGACATCAGATAAAACTCCTCCTAATATTGATGACACAATGGAGATGGGAATTGTTGTGATAGTTTTGTCTTCAATGCCTTTGAAAATGATGTGAACTAGATTAGTAAATTTTATTTTCTATTTCTTGTTTTATCCCATGTCTATTAGTGTAAATTTAAATGATATTCATCTAAATAGTCTAATATTTTTCTTGATGCTTATCATAAGGGGTCATGACTCTAGTTCATACACCTACCTCTCAAATAAATAAAGAGAAGTAGTGAATAACTGAGGAAACTTATCAGCTTGTGGTAAGTGACTATTGACTTGTAAGTCATTGTATATTTTTCTTTTCTATATTAATGTGTATATTTTTTAATTGTATTAGGTGGAACTCAAAACAATTTTAGAGAGGAGGTCAAGTTAGTAGGTTAAACATTAATTGACATCAATCACATCTCCATTTTCTTGACAGACAAAGATTCATTGACTTTCCCATCCCATTCTGTAGGACTAAATATATTGTGAATTTGTTATATGTCTATATGACTTAATTATACTTTTTTTTTTGTTTTACAGACATATAACAATATATTCCTATCTGAATTTCTTGTACATATATTTTTTTTTACAAAAATATAACAGTATTTTCTTATATGAATTTGTTGTGAATAGATATTGTAGTGTCAAAAAATGGGTCCCTTGACATTTTCACACTCGTTTGGGTCCTCCTTGTGGATTTTGGCTTAATGTTGCCTTGATTTAATGTTGTAATGTGGATAACATATTCACATTAGGTCTTGGGCCCTTCTTAACTAATGGAATTTAATGGTGCCTTGCTAAAGTGTTGTGAAGTGTTGTAACACACTTTCACACTTTTCTAGGGTTTAATCAATTAACTAAGCATAATAAAAACAATTTTAATCATAATCAACCTTAATCTTGCCTTATTTGGAGTGTTGTAACACACTTTCACATTCCTCTAGGCTTGTCATTAATAATTGGGCTTTCTTATGCTTTAATTGGCCCTATTTTGCATCCACAAGCCTCATTTATTGCATCTTTTCGAGGATAATCCCAACACCAATCAGTAACCAATCATAATTTAGGTGTTACTGGCTTGTGTGGGCCAAATTTTGAGTCTGGGACTCATTTGCCACCTTGGGCGAATGAGTCCACCTAGGTCTTTTTGGCCTCGATGTAGGCTCCACACATTTCTAAGCACTTTTCATTTTTGGTCCTATACATTATGTATGATGGGACTCATTTTCCACCTTGGGAAAACAAGTCTAGTGTGACCAAAATTCAAATTTAATTCAAATTTCCAACGGGATTTTATTCTTCTAGATATGATGTTGGCTTGTAGTGTTGTAATTTTGGGAATTATTGCATAATTAACTATAAATACAAGGTTCTTTCACTCATTTTCACCTAATACTTTTGTGAGAACATTCTTAATAGAAAATTCAGTTCACAAGAGCATTCAAGTGTATTCAAGAGAATTCAAGAGAATTCAAGGGTAGAATTATTCATCAATTATTGTAGCAATTCAAGATCCATCATCATGGAAAGGTTCTAATTGCATTATATCATGTTCGTGCTTCATTATCTTATTTCATCATTTTTTTTAATTACCTACAAGGGGTTTGACCAAGGAAAACCCCTATTCCTTAACAATCAACATTTTATCTCTCTCTCTCTCTCTCTTTGTGTGATTGCAGATCTAGGTGCTTTGAAGACTTGAAGATCATTGAAGATTAGGTTTGAAACTTGTTGGAGTCATCTCCCTACTTTCAAGGTCAAAATCTTTACTAAAACGTCATTTACAACCCTGAAATCTGAGTTTCAGATTCAAGAACCTAGAGGAACAGAAAGAGCAAACTGAGAGGTACAGATTAGAACTTTGAATTTCTAGAAAATCCAAAATAGAATCATTCACCATAAGTGGTGAATGAGTCCCACTATAGGTGTTTTCAGAGATCTTTGCATATTTGGATACCCATTTTCCTGGAACTTGCTCCTGTGCAAAAATATGGAACTGGGACTGATTCGCCCTGAATGGTGAATGAATCCCACCAAGTCAAAAAGTCAGCAATTTTAGCATTTTCAAAGTTGTTTACAATCTTCAACACATTTTCAGGTGCAAAAATTTTGTTATGTAGCTTTTTTTTTTGTTCTTCTTGCATATTCAAGTCATTTAGTTCAATTTTGCATCATACTAGGGTTTTGCATCACATCTTGCATTTTAATATCTTTTCCAAGTCTAAACTTGGTGATGAACCCCTATTGCAATCTAAATTCCTACCCTAGGATACTCTATTGTTAGATATCTTTCCCTTTCCTTCATTGGATTGAGATCTCTAGGGCATCCTTGAATGTTAGTTGGAGAAAAGTGATGTTCTATGTCCTAAACCATAAGAAAACCTATTTCCTTCTTTTCATTTTGGTGAACCTACATCTAGAATACCTTCTTTTCTAATTTGGAGTCCATAATCATCCTCGATCTAGCTTGCATTGAATTTGCATTAGGGTTTACATTAGTTAATTGGCATCTAGGGTTTCTAAAATTTTGCATTAGTGAAAGTGCATATAGTTCGCATTTTTGCATCTTAAATCATTGAAAATCATCTAAAAACTACATTTGCACTTAGTATAAATATCATACAACATAAAAGTATAAAAATCAATTGAAAAATTCTGAAAATTTTGAAAAAAATCCCTATTGGGACTCATTTGCCACCTTGGGCGAATCAGTCCCAATGCACATCTAAAACTGCCTTTTACAACTCTAAGAACCATGTTTTTAAGCTTTTGTTTGCTGCCATTGGTTATCTGTTTCAATGGGTTGACTTTTTGTTTCATGCATTTTACAAAATCTAGATTAAATTGGTCCATTTCATGCATTGCTTAATTCCATTTTTGCATTCACATTTCATTTTTAGATCATTGCATAGAGTAATAAGTAAATTACCTTGATTGAAATCTGAAAATTGCATTTCATTCTAGGTATTTACATTGGATTTTAAGATTGTATAGATTATTGTCCAAAAAAGTTAGTTTTGGTCTTTTCCAAGTTTGAAAAGAAAAAGTTGGTCAATAAGCACGTTATTCATTCATTCAATGCATTCCCTAGTTATGTGAGTTTCTTAGCGCAGGAAAGTGAAAATGTTATTGCCTGCCTTAAACTTACACCCCCTCCTATCTCCCCTATTTGTGAGGGTGATGTGATAGAAGAGAGTACAAACATAGATAATCATGATGATCATAATTGTTCTTCTCTTGATACCTCTCCTTTTAGTGACAAAGGTATTTTGGCGAAAGAAGATACAATCATTGAGAATCATGAAGGTCTTGTTTTCCCTTCTCCTCATTCCCCTTGGGAAGATAGTATAACAATAGAAGATGAATTCTTGCCACCACTTTACTTAGTTCACATCCATCTCTCAACACCTCTCTTAATTGTAAGAAGGCTTTACTAAAAGAGGATACCATCATGAACGATCATGAAAATCACATTTGTCAGGAGGACATGTGGATTGAAAGTGATAACCTTATCTATCTCCTTAATGTCCCTAACATTTGGAAAGACCTATTTGAACAAAAACATTTAAATCAAAGTAGTGCTTCTCTTGATGTCTCCCCTAATAGTGATGAAGTTACTTTACATGACATAACAATGGAGAGTGATGACCCTTTTGTTGGCCTCTCTCCTAATAGGGTAGAAGTTATGGCACACAAGAATGAGACCTTCGAGAAAAAGAACAATAAAATAGAGCCTCATCCTAATATCCCCACTAGTGATAATCAAGAAAATCCAACCATTGATAACTCCCTTACTTGCGATGAATTCATTTTGGAAGAACGAATCCTTGAATGGGTATGTGCAGGATCATGATGGGCCAAAAAGTGGCGATATGATGGGTATTTGTAGGGTATGTGGCTGACAACTTTTTTTTTACCCAAAATTGATGAAATGAAAAGGGTTTTTGAAGGATATTCTCATCTTTCTACCAATATAAATTATGCTTTACTTTGAATTTAATAAATAATTATTATTCATTTTCTATTTGAAGTACGACTAAAGTCCTGATTGATAGGCTGATTGAAAAACATATATAGCTTTCAAACAATATCACATTTTTTGAATCCAAAACATGCATCACATTCTATACTTCACATACTATAGGATTAAAAAAATAAAAATTGACTTTCATGAAGTTTTGACCAAGTTAGGCTGGTCAAACATACGAGTTTTTATATTTTTTAAAAGTTGTAATAAAAAAATCATAATTAATTATTTACTTGGAAAAAAATTACAAAAAAATATGTATCACATCCAGACATGAGTCCTCTACTTATTTCTAAAATCTTATAAAAAAATATTATCATTTTTTTGTGGTTAGGGTGGTCAGACAGACACCTATTTCTTATTTTTTCCCTAAAATTTAAGTACTACTACATTGAAATTTCAAATTTTCACCAAATAGAATTTAAAAAAATAAAATAAACCTAGTAGTTTATAAACTACATTCAATAGATTCTATTCTTACATATTTTTGAAATAATATAGATAACTTATTCAAATTTTTACGTCAAGTTGCTTAATTTTCTATAGATTCTATTCTTACATATTTTTGAAATAATATAGATAACTTATTCAAATTTTTACGTCAAGTTGCTTAACTCTGATTTTTCTGAATTTTTTGCCACTTAAGGGCCTATTTTTTCCATGATGATCCTGCACATACCCGAATGTCAAGAACATTTGGTTGGTAGTTCTCCTAACTTCTCTCCTCCTAGGGAGAATATCATGGTACAAGAAAATGACAACAATAATAAGGTGGCTTCCTTAGGTGATGACAAACAAGTGGTTCTAGATTGCCCTTTATTAGAGATACATCAAACCAAGACTGTCGAGGTTATGAATGCACAAGTGTCCATTAGAGCCCCCTCAATCAACGGACCTCATACATACCCCGTGGGACATCCTAAGAATCCTCTAATTCTTTACCCACCATCACATAAGCAACAAACTCACAACAAACCCGAACTTATCCTTTACCCACCTAGGAACAATGTTTTGCAGTAGTTGATTCATAATACCATTGATCATACATATAACACTAGAAATAATCCACAACCACAACAACCAACCCCAATACCCTTACCTTTGCCTAATCCCATTTTACCTAGTGCTCCTTGTTTAAATTTGCATAGTGGGAAGGAGTACGATCCTGTCAAACAACTTAAAAATACTCCTGCAAAGATATCCCTATGGGATCTAATTTAAAATTCACCTAATTATCACACTATGCTTCAAACAACCTTGCAACAAGTTCCTATCCCTTCTAGTGCACAACTGAATGACATAGCAGCCATGATTCAAGGAATAAATGTTGACATTGTTTTCCACCAAAGTGAACTCCCCCCTTTGGAAGTGCAAAACAAAAATGATGCTTTCATGATCATAGCTCAATACAATAGAAAAGGGATAAAGTGAACCCTCATTGACAATGGCTCTACCTTTAATGTGTGTAGTGTATCCCTCTTGGATAGGCTTGGCATAGACAAATCAAAAATTCATCCGGTATCTTTATCTATTAGTGGATTTGACAATGTTGGAAGGGAACCACTCGGTGTGATTACTTTGCTTATTATAGCTAGAAAAGCTACATTAGAAACATTAATCCATGTTATGGCTGATGATATTTCATACAATCTTCTTTTAGGAAGACCTTGGATTCATGAGATGCATGTGATACCTTCTGTACTCTTCATCGTAAAATGAAGTATGTCTACAAAAACATAGTGTGCACACTTGATGCTGATCATGAGCCTTATAGTGTCTTATAACTTGAGAAAAACAAAGAGAACCATTTGAAAAAATTAATGCCAACTACACAAGTAGACCCATGCTAGAACAAAAAAAAGATAGGTGTCCTAAACCCTTCACAATGATATCACTAGATGATTTGGGATCATTGGATTTTGACTCACCATTCATGGGAGAATACAAGATCATACACAAAGACTCTAACAAGGGAAAAGAGAAAGCGGTAATGTCAACACAAAATTTGGAAGACCCTTCAAAAGCATCCACCTCAACCACTTTAGAACACAAGAAAACAAATTACACAAAAAACTTTGACGAACTTAATTATGAGCAACCACCGAATCCAAAAGAAATGAAGAAGCTTTATGGAAAATGTTATGAGCTTATGAAACAACTTGGATACAATGGAAAAGGATGTGGTTCTAGAGAACAAGGTATCTACGTCCCTATAGAGCCTAACACACAAGAAACAACTCATGGTCTTGGTTATTGTCCTTTCATAGAAATCAAACCATCAAACAAGGCTTCGATCAACATCAACACTATCACAAAAGATTCTTCTAAGCCAACTTTAACATCAGTGCATCCTAAACTGATAGACACTAGTGGTCTTTATCCTTTGCAAGAAACAAAAAAAACAAAGAAATATTCACTCAATATCAATTTCATCACACAAAACACCAAAGATTTGAATTCATTAGATTTTGTATCCTCCTTTCAAGGAGAGAACAAAATCTCACAATCTGCAGAGTCTTACGTATGTCTGACATCTTATACTAAGAAAGAGATAGCTTTGTCACAAAATAAAGGAACATGTTCTACCATTGATCAAGAAGGTATCTTGCAGGGACTCCTCCAAGATCATTTCATATCCCTCCCTCCAAGAAATTGAAACAAATTTTACTACAAGAACTCATTTTGTGCATATCACAGAGTTCATGGTCATACTACTAATGAATGTAAGGCTTTAAGCAACAAAATTCAACATCTCAAGGAGTGTGGTGCTCTTTACTGTGTTGAAGCACCTAAGTCCTCTAACTAATACTTATTTTCATCCTATTCAGCTCAACCTTGTCTTGCACTAAGTGGGCGCAAGGGGTTAGGTAGCCTTGTCCTCGTATGTCACTTTTCGTTGTCTCTTTTGGCTAGTTGATCACCTTTCATGAACATATAAGAGCAATCTTGGGATGTGGATGGCATGCCTTAAGTTGGATCGCATGTGAAATACTTATTCATGATGTACTTCGATTCATAAACATATGACTTGGCATAGGGATTTCTGAATAAGCTCTCATGTCTTCTTATACTTTAAAGAAATCGCTCACAACAATGATGTTAGCAACTGCTTTAAAATGGGGGCATACATCAACACTCATGTTTCATTGTGCAATTTTATTTCTTCGTTGCAATGCATCCTTTTCTTGGTGGTGTCATTGGGCTTGATTTTCTTTGAGAGCATGATATTTCTTTGACTTTTACTCTCTCAAAAACATTAGGCACAATGTTCCCTAAGAAGAGACCTTGCATGAACTAAGCAAAATACCTTTGAACATTCCTTACACTATTTCACATTTACAATATTTGTTATATGGCCACCTTGCATAAAACACTTTGCATGCTTGTGGAGCCATCTTGTTTGTTCATGAGCTCCAACCATACGAAGTTTTGCTTGTCTCATGAAGCTCGAAAATCATTTTTGTGTGGTGCCTTATTAAAGTTATCAAGAGGTATAACTTTGGTATGGTTTGAGCGGGAAGCTCAACTGAGGCAAGACTTGCCCCATAGCCACTTGTGTGTGTAAGTGCATACTAGCCATGAGTGTATGTTTCTCACCTTTTAGGACTTCTCACCTGGTGGATAGCCAAGAGTTTCGTTGCCTCAGAGTGAGTATGCATTTTTTGGAAAAATAACCTAGATCTGATCCACATTGTGTTGGACAAACAATCGAAGTTTGATCCACCTTTTTATTTTTACTTGTTCTTTTTTTTCTCTCTTTTAGTCATTAGCATTGCATGATTGTGTATCATGATGCTGCATATCATACACCTTGTGCATGTCCTTTTGTGCTTATGTCAGTCTGACTTAGGATCTTGGATCCTGGAGGCTTGATCACCTCCTCGATCTTTGTTATCCTAGACCATCCACATTGGCACAATTGGACCCCTCTTGAATGTATACTTTAATGTGAGTTTGAAGCAAGTTCATCCTCTCACTAAAGTGGGGGCTAAATATAGTGTCAAAAATGGGTCCCTTGACATTTTCACACTCGTTTGGGTCCTCCTTGTGGATTTTGGCTTAATGTTGCATTGATTTAATGTTGTAATGTGGATAACACATTCATATTAGGTATTGGGCCCTTCTAAACTAATGGAATTTAATGTGCCTTGCTAAAGTGTTGTAACACACTTTCACACTTTTCTAGGGTTTTATCAATTAACTAAGCATAATAAATATAATTTTAATCATAATCAACCTTAATCTTGCCTTATTTGGAGTGTTGTAAAGTGTTGTAACACACTTTCACATTCCTCTTGGCTTGCCATTAATAATTGGGATTTCTTATTCTTTAATTGGCCCTATTTTGCATCCACAAGCCTCATTTATTACATCTTTTTGAGGATAATCCCAACAACAATCATTAACCAATCATAATTTAGGTGTTCCTAGCTTGTGTGGGCCAGATTTAGTGTCTAGGACTCATTCGCCACCTTGGGAAAATGAGTCCCACCTAGGCCTTTTTGGCCTTGATGCAGATTTCACACATTTCTAAGAACTTTTCATTTTTAGTCCCATACATTATGTATGATGGGACTCATTCGCCACCTTGGGCAAATGAGTCTAGTGTGACCAAAATTCAAATTTAATTCAAAATTTTGGTGGTATTTTTTTCTCTTAGATCTAATGTCGGCTTGTAGTGTTGTAATTTCGGGAATTCTTACATAATTAACTATAAATAAAAGGTTCTTCACTCATTTTCACCTAATACTTTTGCAAGAAAATTCTTAATAGAAAATTGAGTTCACAAGAGAATTCAAGTGCATTCAAGAGCATTCAAGGGTAGAATTATTCATCAATAGTTGCAGCAATTCAAGATCTATCATCATGGGAAGGTTATAATTGTATTATTTCATGTTCATGTTTCATTATCTTATTTCATCATTTGGTCTAATTACCTACAAGGGGTTTGACCAAGGCAAACCCTATTCCCTAATAATCAACATTTTATGTCTCTTTCTCTCTCTTTGTGCGATTGCAGATCTAGGTGCTTTGAAGACTTGAAGATAATTGGAGATTAGGTTTGAAACTTGTTGGAGTCATCTCCCTACTTGCAAGGTCAAAATATTCACTAAAAGGTCATTTACAACCCTGAAATAAGAGTTTCAAATCTGGGAACCTGGAGGAACAAAAAGAGTTGACTGAGAGGTACAGATCAGAACTTTGAATTTTCAAAAAATCCAAACTGGACTCATTCGCCACAAGTGGTGAATTATTCCCACTATAGGTGTTTTTCAAAGATCTTTTGATATTTGGATACCCATTTGCCCAAAACTTGGTTCGGTGCAAAAATCCAAAACTGGGTCTAATTCGCCTTAAATGGCGAATAAGTCCCACTAGGTCAAAAAGTCAACAATTTCAACATTTTTCAGAGTTGTTTCCAGTCTTCAACACATTTCCATGTGTACACATTCTGTTCAGTAGCTTTCTATTTTTTTATTCTTTTATTTTCAAGTCATTTAAGTTCAATTTTGCATCATACTAGGGTTTTGCATCACATCTTGTATTTCAATATCTTTTCCAAGTCTAAAGTTGGTGGTGAACCCCTATTGTAATCTGAATTCTTACCCTAGGATACTCTATTGTTAGATCTCTTTCCCTTTCCTTCATTGGATTGAGATCTCTTGGGAATCCTTGAATGTTAGTTGGAGAAAAGTGATGTTCTATGTCCTAAACTATAAGAACACCCATTTTTCAACTAATCAGATATTTAGTTTATTAATGTTTCCTATACTCTTTATAAAATGAGGGTTTAGGTGAGTAGTTTGTTACACATATTTTGAGAAGATTTTTAGGGGCATAATATCATATTTTCAAGTTGTATATGGAATAATATTACTTACATAGGGGAGAGGATGCATAATTGTATTTGGTATCTATTTTTAGGACATTATTACAAGCCCTATTTAGATAATGGGTTTCCCAAAATGGTTTCCAAAGGTATATGTTATCTTATGTTATTATTTATTCTACTAATTTTCATATTTATATTTTCCTAACACACTAAGATCTACTAATTTTTTATTTGAGATAATGATTATAAGACTTGTGGATACACCAAAAATTAAAAATTAAGTTCTAGTTTCAAAAATAAAAGAATGGACAAAAACTACCTTAGAATGAGATCAATCACATAAAATATATGCAAGTAGTATATTACTAGTGCCCTTGGGTCTTTCATCCTCAAGAAATGAGAAACCAATTGAAAAGCGGAAGGTCAAAATCCAGAAACTCTTTTTAAATTCCATGTTTTATTTATGTTGTGACAAATTATTTATTTATACTAGGGACAAATTCATGTTCATCATGAAATTTTAAAAAAATTCTAATTATTGAAAGTGATGATTTCACCATTATTTTTTCTAAGTTATGTTGAGGTCTATAGATTTTCTCCAAGATTCCTATAGATGTCCCATTTCATCCTTTATCATTCCTTTTCCATCCTAATATCTCATTTTTGTAACATAGACAACCAAAAGCTGTTTAATTTTTTTCTTATCTCTTTGCTAATATTCTAATAAACATAAAAAAATATGACTATAATGTTCTAGTAGAGTTTTAGGTTATTTTTTAGAATAGAGTTGAAATTGTCACTCTTGAAAATGAAATAATTTTTTTATTTTTTTAGAATATATCTTCTTTGGTTTGTGGTTGGACATTTTTGGTGGTCAAACAATTTAAAAAGAATGGCACTGAGAGTTAATTTGGATCTATTTATGGATATGAAGCTATACATTTTTGTTGCATGTATATACCTCGATATTTATTTCCAACCCACATACAATTTATATATTTTATCATGATATACTTTCTTATTGTATAATACATTTATTAAATTTTTAATTTACATGATTTACATGTATGCCTAGTTTAAATTTACATTTCATGTTCTATTTATTTATTTTATTAGAATTCCTTACATCTATAGATGCAACAAGTTATAAGGGTCATATATTAACACTAACGCTCCTATGTTGAAATTTTAGGTAGTGGCATGTGCTATGTAGAGACTCACCACCATGAACACATGGATCATCATGTAAAAAAACTTACCACCTCATGTACCTTTTTATGCCTCAATCACCAAGCATGGTGAAGTATTTATCATTTTCTCAAGCCATTTCTTTTTTGCATACTCATGCCATTTTCTATTTACATTATTATTTTATTTTAGAGAATGTCTTAATGCATGTACATATTGATAAATTATAAAATATTGTGTGAATTTAGGTTCACTCCCCATACATTTAACCACAAATTATTCAAATATATATGCATTTTCATGTGTTTGTGCCTACACCATGCATAATATTTCATATTCATGCACCTATCTCAATAAATCAATTATCCATGCTAATTAAATTGTTTCCATGTCCTGGGTCATTTGTATAGACACATGCTCAACCTCATTCTCATAGAACTAACCACTTAAAATTTGAAATTTAATTCAAATTTAGCAAACTCTTGTTCATTCCACTAGCCATTATTAGAAAGTAAAGATGCATTTATGTGATTCAATGTGCTTGTAAATAAAGGATTTTATTTTCATCTAATTCATATTATCCTAATAACCAAATATTGGATACTGGTACACTAAATGAAAATTTAGATATACATATTCATCCTAGTAGCACTTTCATTGCTAAGGCATGTATTTAATTATTTTCATAAGATTTCTATTGGTTGACCTAGAAGAACATGTCCCTAGTGATTTCCTTTGTTATAGGTAGTTTGGAAGGATTGGGATACTTGAGGAAAGTATTGAGGTTTTTAGTATCATTCACCCTATTGGTGATTTTCCCAGTGCACCTAATGAATCTCTAAAGAGTAGCCAAATCTTATGTTCAAGACCCTTAAAATGAATGGCCAACTGACAAGAGTCAGTCGAAGACTAAAATCTTCTACACTTCAGGCTATGTGGGACCTAGGAGGGTGTTCCTTCTAAAATTTCATTTGACTATCTCAATAAATGACATAGCAAATCACAGATCGATTCCTATAAGGGGTGAACAACATAATTCACTCAAAGGTTGGCTAATCTTCAAGAAAATATCCATCAATTTACTAGGAACAGGGGAAAATATCTCACACACATGCCTCATAGTAAGTATCTTTTAAGAAATTTGCATTCTAGCCCTGAATCTATGGTCCAATATATTATTATATATCAAATGATAAATACCATGACAAATAGACTAGTGTCTTCATCGATTAGGCAATGCAGTCATGCATCTTACAACCTATCATATAAAAATTCTTTAAATCTGATAACTATGGACTATTTTCATAAGGACTTGCGCTATGAAAACTCTTTGCACATAATACATCACTTCTTACCAAATTCTTAGTAAATAATTGCAAGTTCATGGCTTCATTTAAAAATTTAGTTGATTCATTGAACCAAAGAAGAAAAAAAGGAATGCATTCAAATGAAACATTCAAAGATGAATAAAATACACTTGATATTGTATTCAAAACATGCAAAATGGTTTACAGAGAAGAGTAGATGAATTATGTATTAAATTTTCTTTGATATTAGTAATTTATACAAAACTCTTTAATATTTTCTTATGCAGAGTTAGAAACCAAGACAATTCCACTATCATATTTTCTGGTATTCTTCTATTTTTTATCCTTTTTGTATAATGGACCTCAAAGATTCAAAAATTTAGAACCCCTGCAAACAAGCCCTGCATTCCCTTTTATGGAGTAAGGGAGCAGACAAGCTTCCAGCTCAAAATGTAATTACATTACAAAATTTCATTTCACATCAAATTTCAACTACATTTCAAAATTCCCCACATGATGATTTTGTTGAAATGGGGAAACCATAATTACAATAGTTGCCATGAGGAGAAATAAAGTACCACCAAAATTTTCTCGACTGCCATGTAAGTAGAAAATCTAACAATCATACTACCTCGAGGGCACACAATCAACATCCAACACCTCAAAAAGAAGCCACACACGTAGAAAGAAAGCAACTGCCACAAAAATTATCAATTAACACAAAAAATTCATTTCACCATCACCTTTTTCATCAACCAAAAGACCTTCCACCACCAGCACACAAACCACAGTACACACGCCCACTTCATGTCATAGTGAGGGTTGGAGACAAAACCTCAACTCCTTCCTCATCCCTATCTTGTTTCATCATAGCATCTCACCCGCTCAAAGTCCTGACTGCTAAAGGCGAGACAAACAATACCTCCACTCTAGGAGATGGAGCTTTCCCAAAGTCTCAAGGTACTGATAGTAGCTGGAATCCATCTCCATTTCCATTTTTGGTGATCTTTCCGTGATGTCAATGGGAAATTTTTGTCGTCCAAAAGAGCCACAACCATATCAAAATTTCTATTGAACTCTACTAGAGGGCCCAATAGATTCTTCTCCTTTTACTCTTGCTTCCCCCGAGCTCTCAGCCTGGCCTTTTAGACGATAGCTGCATCTGGTAGCGACAAGTACAAATCCCTTGCCCTGTGTATCATCATGAGCACATTGTCTTCACTCTAGGTCTTCATCATGGGACCTTTGTGAATTGAGTTGAGAAGACCTCTGCACTCGAACTGATGAAGCATCAGGCTTGCTCATCCTACCACTAGTGGATCTACACTTGTAACCTCGGCTCTCTGCAAAAACTCAAACACTTGACAACTGATTGCTATGGTGAAAATAGCAACTCACAACTTCCATTTATTGAACAATGTGATGATAGCAATCATCAATTCTCAATGAAGAACACACACACAAATTGGACAATTCGTTGGCATGCATATTGTCACCGTTTAATTCCCAAATGTATGGAAATTTGCATATCATACTTCATGGTTGCCAACAATTAAGTTTCCATATGCACAAAGATCAATTTGATTGCACTTGCAGAGAGTAGATCATTAATTCCCAATGGGTGTTGAATGAAATGGTTATCACATGCTAGTTTATCAACTTTACATGTCATCCATTGATCTCATGATGAGATGGTAGATCAAACAACTCACTTTGGGCTGATCGAGTTTGAAATCCAGAAGTGATTCATTGATTTTTCTTTGGCCAATGGCGTTAACCCACCTCAGATGGAAATTCATCCATTAGCAAGCTTCATTTGTCTCATGAACTGGGTGGATTGATCCACATGTCAGGATCTCACTGATCTCATGGCCTTTAATGAGCCTTCATCTTTTCCTCATGATCTAGTGGGGAACGGTGGAGATCACTCCCAACATTCAATCTTGGTCGTCAATTCAGAACCATGGGAAATGAGCTAGATAATGGAGGATGGGCCCCATGTCCATATAAGGACACATGTCTTCATCTTGTTGTTCTCACACTACATAATCGACTGACATTTATCATTTGTGAGCTGATGGGGTACGGTCAGGATCACCTCCCATGGTCTCGAATCACTAAACCTCCATACATGACAAGGTTAGCATTAAATAAGGGGCCAATATTAGGTCGATGATGATTTGAACCTCGAGGATGGGTAATTTAAGCCTAAGTCATTTGGGAGAAAAAATTTAACACCCTACTTTAGGATGCAACTAAAATCGACAACCAATTGGGTGATCAACACCCTAAACCAAAGGTGTTGGTAGCTAAACGTACATGATGGCTCAAGTAATGACTTAAGGGACTGGAAATTGGTAGGGTAGGTCAATGTGACATTAGAAGACTTGAAGGATTTCATAGGAAAAACCCTACTCACACATGGGGACAAGGGTTTAAAATGCAAACAAGGTTTATGGGCTGCTTAGAAATTCCAAATTTTGGGAAGCTCCATTAATGGCTCATGCTCGGGGATGTATACCCCTAGCATGGGTATAGCGAGAATCCAAATCTTGGGTTGAAGCAGACGAGGGTAGAAGACCAAAACCTAGGAGCTTTCCTAGATAAGGCAAGCAGACACAACAAAAAGAAAACACACTAGACCAACCTATGTACACTATTTACAAAATATACATTGCAATTCACTTCCATGAGTAGCCACTTTAAAACATTTGGCTTAGATCCATAAATTGGAGCCCCCTGCCCCCCCCCCCCACAATTCAAGGACAATTATTTCCTCTGTCAAACACTTTGGCATGTTTTACTGGCAATGGGTCCATATGAACATTATGAAATTCCAAGCTACTAGCACCATCACAATCAACACTACCTATGACATTTGATGTAACATTACCACACTTATCCCTTTCCACAATAGGTTCATCAAACTGAATTGGGAAGATGAAACCCTCATACTCCACACTGTCATGAAGTGTAAAATCACATTCCACTTGCTCATCAAATTTGAAAACCTCGTAGACACTTTGGCTCATACTTGGCCAATCTTTTACAAGATCAAGGAAAAGAAAAACATGATTAGACATATCCTCAATCTATTTGTTACAAGTTTTGTCTTCATGAGATGAAAGAAGTTCCATGTTAAGGTCCATAAGGTAGGGGGCATCTGCAAAGAACTCGATTGCAGCTTCATACTGACTTACATCATTTCCCTGGTTATCCATTCCTTTAACCTACTCCTCATGTGGATGAAATAATCTTGCCATACTAACATATTCTGTAGAATCATCAAATAATTCCTTCTCCTCAACATAAAATAATATTTCCTGAGTATCCATGCCTTTATCCTGATTCACCTCTTGGTCTCCTAAGAGTGGACTTCCTTTTATATCAAGGAAAATATCATCATGTGGAACATGAATAGCTGACATCTCAACTACCTTTCCAAGTACATAGTCGGTTACCATAGGAAAATCAACACAATCATCTACATCATTTTTGACAACCATGCTACATTCAAAGTTGCCATCATAGTCTTGAACTTATTTATCATGTGAGCTATTGTCACATTTAGATGTCAGCAAGTCTGAGGAATTCTCTTGATACTTATCAAGTATAATTTTCTCAATCACATGTTGGTAAACTGATTCATTAATGTTTGTGTCTCCACATCCTCCATTTAGTTAGGGGACCACTAAGTCATGGGTGACATTTTCAAAGGAAAAATTTCCAACCTTAATATCACCTTGATTCTTGTTTGTACCATCCACAACACATCCATTGGTAGTGCTTGCTAAGTACTCATTAGGGTTGCCTTCTAAAAGAGGATTGCTTCTACACCAATAGGAATTATCATTTATAACCTCACTATCCAATGCAAATTCATCAAATAAAGGATTTTTCCATACCTTTATGACAGTTGGATGTACCTCATCTTCCTCAGTGCCAGGATTCCAACAATTTTGACCATCAATGCATTCAAAATCAGTGTAATCATTTAAAGAACAAAGAGAAGCATTTTCAACATCCTCCTCATCATTTGTATTCACAATAATTGACCCACATTTAGAGAATTCTTCACATGAAGAGAACTGCTCACTGCCTAGGAAGCATTCACCCTCAAGGCTATTAACATATCCCCTACTAGAAGCAAGGGATTCCATCTCCACTTCATAAGAAGAATCATATTCAATAGAAGACTATCCAAACTCGATCTCATCCCTTTGATTCCTCATTCATGCAATATCATTGAAGCCAAGTGTATTCCCATCACTGACTGGTGCATAAAAAGTTCTGACTGAATCAATTTGTGAGGTTTCACCATGTACCTCTTGTGTTTGTTCATAGCTTATGACATCCCAAGGAAGATAATTAGGTACTAATTCCTTTCTCTCACACTCTATCTCTTCATCCTCATCACTACTATATGCACTTGCTTCTATGTTGCTTGTAAAATAACAACATTCAATAGTCAGTTTCTCAAACTCTGATGCTTCTCTTTGATCTATCAATCTTAGTCTCTGATCCTCCTCACTATGACAATTATTTCCCACATTTTGGGAAACAACTAGGGGCATATGACCATGCTCAATATCTTCCATAGTATTTATCCAATCCACTACTTGATCAAGGCTATGAGGCTTCTGATTCATAGACCACTGGCTTGATCTTGATATGTAGGCTTCACAAAAAAAATTAATGCACATTAAATCACTAGGCCTAAAAATCTTGGGTATCTCCATCACAACATCCAAGAATCTTGAAAACAAGTCATATGGTGACTCATTTGCATGTCTCTTCATTTCATACAACTTTCTAATAGAGAAAATCAAGTCAGCCCTTCTCGTCCTTGGTTGATGTGAGGTTGTTGCTCGCTCATGTTCTACATATTTTGGGAGTAATGCAGATGTAACATCTATGGGTTCCTTTTCTCAACAAACATTTCTACTTCTTAATTTGCTTGGTTCAATAGCCTAAATACTATTAGAACTACTACTAGCAATCACAGGTCCTCTCATGATAGAGTATTTCAAATTTTTCTTGATGTTCATAGCCTCTTGGTAAGCTTGATGTAAGGTGGCAGGCTCTTTATCTCTTAACAAGAAGCTCATCTTACTATCAAATGCTCCCCAATACACAACCAAACACTTTCCATCATTTTTTCTCATTTGCTCAGGGATTTCCCTTATGACCTTGGCAAATCTAAGGTTGAAAGCAAGGACTAATTCCTCCTTATCCCTAGAAATCTCCATGAAATTCTTTCTTGCAACACTTGGGTTTATCCTTTCACCAAATTGGTTCATGAAGACTGTCTTAAGTTCATTCCAACAATGCATAGAAGAAGTAAGCAGAAAAGAGAACCAGTCTCTTGCATCCCCTTTTAGGGATTGAAAAAAAAACTTCATAACCACATCTTCAAGGTCTATTTCATAATTACCCATCACATCAACAAATTATTGCACATGCCTACTTGTTGATTCTGATTTTTCACCGTTGAATCTCAGTATTTTGTCCCTAACCTTGGGTGGTACCATATTTGGGTAACCAAAATTATTTTCAAAGCTAATAGCCTTGTACCTATCAGTACTGAAATTTCCTTGGTGAGACAATGACTGTTCACTTTACATGATTTTTTCCATATTTATGCCAGATGATGCAAATTGATAACTCATCCTTAATTCTTGAAAAGGAATTTAGAATATACAATACAATTATACAACATTATATCAATTCCTTTCACAAAATATGATCATGAGCCCTTAGCATGTACATTCATTACAGGTGCTACCTAAGATCAAACAGTTTAACATGCTCCTTTTATCATGATGCGAGAATTTTTACTTGTACACAAAAGCATGCTAAATTATCACTAATATTCCCTCATCTAGTGCTAATTCACCCATTAGGGAATCATTTACATCTCAAGCATGGGAAATTTATGTTGATTTGCCAATAATATGCTCAAATTTCTTCAAATTCTATGAAAGTACCTGGTAATTTGCAGCAGGTGACTATCCTTTGTCCTTAAGAATACAGATCTGGCCAATTGATGTACACTTTATTAGGTTCTTTGAGTCAGAGTCTCCACCTCCTCCAAATGATTGAATTTCAAATGAGATAAAGCTTCTTTACAAATAAAACACGTTCTGGGCTATCCTCCACAACAAAGTCATGTTCGGATGCTTCAATCTTTGCTGCACTCAAAATATTTACCAGGTTCAAGAATTTTTCGTTATCCAATCAAGATGTTTAGGTTCACTTCACCCTTTAACTCTACATTTTGTATCTACGTTTGGAGAATGAGAATATCCCTAGCAAAGTTTCCATTCTATTGGTGTTTTTCCCAATGCACCTAAGGAATCTCTAAAGAGTAGCCAACTCCTATGTTCAAGACCCTTAAAATGAATGGCCAACTAACAAGATTCAGTTGAAGATTGAAATCTTCTACACTTAAGGCTCTATGGTACCTAGGAGGGTGTTCCTTCTAACATTTAGTTTGACTATCTCAATAAATGGCATAGCAAATCACATATCGATTCCTATAAGGGGTCAACAACATAAATCACTCAAAGGTTGGCTAATCTTCAAGCAAATATCCATCAATTTACCAGGAACAGGGGAAAATATCTCACACACATGCCTCATAGTATCTTCTAAGAAATTTGCATTCTAGCCCTGTATCTATGGTCCAATATATTATTATCAATCAAATGACAAATACCATGACAAATAGACTAGTGTCTTCATCGATTAGGCAATGGAATCATGCATCTTACAACCTATCATATAGAAATTCTTGAAATCTGATAACTATGGACTATTTTCATAAGGACTTGCACTATGAAAACTCTTTGCACCTAATACATCACTTCTTACCAAATTCTAAACATTTAGTTGATTCATTGAACCAAATAAGAAACAAAGGAGTGCATTCAAATTAAACATTCAAAGATGAATAAAATACACTTGATATCATATTCAAAACTTTCAAAATGGTTTACAGAGAAGAGTAGATGAATTATGTATGAAATTTTCTTCGATATCAATAATTTATACAAAACTCTTTAAGATTTTCATATGCAGAGTTCAAAACCAAGACAATTCCACTATCCTATTTTTTGGTATTCTTCTATTTTCTACCCTTTTCGTATAATGGACCTCAAAGATTCAAAAATTTATAACCCCTACAAATGAGCCCTAAATTCCCTTTTATAGAGTAAGGGAGCAAATAAGCTTCCGGCTCGAAATGCAATTACAATACAAAATTTCATTTCACATCAAATTTCAACTGCATTTCAAAATTCCCCACATGATGATTTTGTTGAAACGAGGAAACCATAATTGCAACAACCACCATGATGAGAAATAAAGTACGACCAAAATTTCCTCGACCGCCATGTAAGTAGCAAATCCGAAAATCATACTACCATGAGCGCACATAGTCAGCATCCAACACCTCAAAAAGAAACCACACACACACAAAGAAAGCAACCGCCACAAAAATTATCAATCAACACAAAAATCTCATTTCAGCATCACCTTTTTAATCAACTAGAAGACCTTCCACCACCAGCATTTACACACCACGGTACACATGCCCAATTCGTGTCATAGAGAGGGTTGGAGATGAAACCTCAACTCCTTCCTCGTCCCTATCTCATTTCATCACAACACCATCTTTCCCACTTGGAGTCCTAACCACTAAAGGTGGGATGAACAATACCTCTACTCCAAGAGATGGAGCTTGACCTAGAGTCTTGAGGTACTGATGGTAGCTAGAATCCATCTTCGTTTTAGTTTCCGATGATATTTTTGTGATGTCAATGAGTGAGTTTTATCATCCAAAAGAGCCACAACCATATCGAAGCTTCTATTGAACTCTACTAGAGGACCCAACTAATTCTTCTCCTTTTACTCTTGCTGCCCCTGAGCTCTCAGCCTGGCCTTTTAGATGATAGCTAGATTTGGTAGCGACAAGTACAAATACCTTGCACTAGGTAACCTCATGAGCGCATTGTCTTCGCTTCGGTTCTTCATCATGGGACCTCTGTGAATTGAGTTGAGAAAACCTTCGCACTAGAACTGATCAAGCACTAGGCTTGCTCATCCTGCCACTAGTGAATCTACACTTGTAACCTCGGCTCCCTACACAAAATCAAAAAATTAACAACTATTTTATATGGAAAAAATAGCAAATAACAACTTCTATTTATTAAACAATGTGATGATAGAAATCATCAATGCTCAATGAAAAATACACGTGAAAACTGGACAATTCATTGGCATGCATATTGTCACTGTTTATTCCCAAATGCATGGAAATTTGCATATCATATTTCATGATTGCTGAAAATTAAGTTTCCACATGCACAAAGATCAATTTGATCGCACTTGGAAAGAGTAGATCATTAATGCCCAATGGGTGAAAAATGAAATGACTATCATGTGCTAGTTTATCAACTTTGAATGCTGTCTGTTGATCTCACGATGAGATGAAAAACCAAATGGCTCACTTTGGGCTGACTGGGTTTGAAATCCAACAGTGCTTCATTGATTTGTCTTTGGCCAATGGCGTTAACCCACCTCAGATGGAAATTCATTCATCAAAAAGCTTCATCTGTCTCACGAACTAGGTGGATTGATCCATGTGTCAAGATCTCACTGATCTCATAGCCTTTAATGAGCCTTCATCTTTTCCTCATGACCCAATGGGGAACGGTAGAGATCGTTCCCAACATTCAATCTTGGCCATTGGTTCAAAACCATGGGCAATGAGCCAGATAATGGAGGATGGGCCCCATGTCCATATAAGGACACACGTCTTCATCTCATCATTCACACACTGCATAACTGACTGACATTTATCGTCTGCAAGCTAGTGGGGTATGGTAAAGATCACCTCCCACGGTCTCGAATCACTAAACCTGCATACACAAAAAGGTTAGCATTAAATAAGGGGCCAATATTAGGCCAATGATGATTTGACCCTTAGGGATGGGTAATTTAAGCCTAAGTCATTTTGGAGAAAACATTTAATGCCCGACTTTAGGATGCAACTAAAACCGACAACCGATTGGGTAATCGGTGCCCTAAACAAAAGGGGTTGGTAGCCGAATGTACATGATGGCTCAAGTAATGACTTAAGGAACTAGAAACTGACATGGAAGGTCAATGTGACATTAGAAGACTTGAAGGATTTCATAGGAAAAACCCTACTCACGCATGGGGACAAGGGTTTAAAACGTAGACAAGGTCTATGGGCTACTTAAAAATTCCAAATTTTGGGAAGCTCCGTCACACCCAACCAACCCAACATGTTGGTGTAGTCAATTTGGGCCCATGAGGTGCATAAGAAATAAAATTCCTATTGAAACTTTTATAATCCTCTCAAACGATATATTTTATAAGAATACATTAATTGTTGGCATGGTCAAATGGTCTAGAGTTGACCAAAATTGAGATAGGGTACTATTGAGGGACTTTATTTCCACCTATATGTATAAAAAAACATTCCTAGGTATCATGAATTTAGAGAACACGCAAGAAAAACATTGATGAATTTTTCTCTTCAGCCTCTTATGAGACTACTTCAATGCAATGTAGCCTAGAAGGAGCAATAGACCTATGGAATGAACTAATTTGTTTATTAGCATTCACTTTCCCACCCCAATATGTTTCCATAGTTGTTTTGGTCCCACAAATCCAAAATAAATAAATATATCCTATTAGCATTTTTGTGCTACTCGCAAATGATGCATTTTACAAGGATGCAATCATTGTTGGCATGGTCAAGTAGTTTATAATTAACTAGAATTGAGATAGTTTAATATAGGGCGACCTAATATCTAATTTTAGGTGTAAATGATACATTCCTAGTGCCATGGATTGAGAGAAAATGGAAGAAAAAAAATGGCATCTTTTTTCTCTTTATGCTATTAATAGATTACCTTAGTGTAATAAATCTCCAAAGGATTGGAAAACACAAGGAACAAATTAATTCCTCCATTATCATTCACCCACGCACCCCAATGTGCTATTCAACATATTTTGGTCACATGAGGTGTTGAAGAGATATATGCCTATTGGTAACTTTACACTACTCTTAAATGATGCATTTTACAAGAATTTATTCATTTTTGGCATAGTCAAATGGTCCTAAGTTGACAATAAATAAATATAGTGTACTATAGAGGGAATAAAAATTTACTTGTAGGTGCGAATTTGACATTTCTAAGTGCCAAAAAATGAGAGAATATGAAGAAAAAAGTTTGAAAACTTTTTTTTCTCAAGGCCTTCTTAAGTGAAAACCTCAATGTAATGTAGCCTAAAAGAATCAATAGAATTAGGAAATGAAATTAGGAATATGATATCATTCACCATCCAACATCTATATGCTAGCACTATCATTTTTTCCCCATGATGCATACAAAACATAAAATACATGCCTATTGGCACCTTTACACTACTCTTGAAGATGATGCATTTTTAAAGAATTTATTCATTCTTAGCACAATCGAAAAATGTCAAGATGGAAACAAATGAGATAATTTATTATAGAGGGAACCCATTTCCACCTATAGGTCTAGATGGAACATTGTTAGGTGCCACAAACTCAAAGGACTACATCATATATTGGTAGCTTTTACTCTCAAGGCTCTTAAGAGATTTCCTTAGAATAATGTAGCTTGGAAGAATTGGTAGATTAGGGGAATGAAGGGGGAATCACCTAGAATTTAACCACTCACCCTGACAAGTTGACAATCAGTTTGGCACACAATGCAAAAGGCATTAAATACATGTCTATTGGCACCTTTAAACACTACTTTCAAATGATGTATTTATGCAATAATGTGTTTCTTCTTGGCATAGTCAAATGGTGTTGAGATAAAAAAAATTGAGAGAGATTATTTTAGAGGAACCCCACATCCAACTATAGGTCTAGAAAGATCATTTATAAGTGCCATGAAATCCAAGAACTACTCCATCTTAGATTGTTAGTTTTTTTTTCTCTTAGGGATCTTAAGAGATGAACCCAAAATAATGTAGCCTCAAAGGATTGAGATATTGAAGGAGAGAATGGCTGGGGCAAGGCTCCTCTAGAATTCATCCACCCAACCTAATATGCTGGCACAATTTGTTTATCCTCATGACACAAAAATATAAATATGTCTATTGGAACCTATACACTACTCTCAAATGACATGTTTTCAAGAATGCATTTACTCTTGGAACAATCAAATGGTGTCAATATGGAAAAACTAAGAGAGGTTATTTTGAAGGGACCCCACATCCATCTATAGGTCTATATGAAATAATTGTAGGTGTCATGAAATCCAAGGACTACTCCACCATATATTTTTAATATTTTACTCTCAACACTTGTATGAGACTACCTTGGAATAATTTATCTTGGAAGGATTAAGAGACTAAAGGAACAAATGGGGGCCTCCCCTAAAATTTAACCACCCACTATGATGTGTTGGAACAACTATTCAACACCACAATGCATAAAACATAAATTATGCCTATTAGAACCTTTACTTTTCTCTAGAACAATGTATTTTTGAGAATGAAATAATTCTTGATATGGTTAAATGGTGTTGAGCTATATATATATATATATATATTATTAAGGGATCTCACATCTACTTGTAGGTCTCACTAAGACATTTATAGGTGCCACAAAATTCAAGAATTACTATGTCATAGATTGACTATCTTTTCTTTCAAGGCTCTTAAAAGAATACCTTACAAAAATGTAGCTTGGAATGATCAAGGGACTGAGGGAAAAAAATAACCTTTACTATTCACTAGCCTACCCCAATGTTTTGTTCTAGTTAACTCATCTCCATAATCTACAAAACATAAAATATACCTATTGACATCTTTACACTACTCTCAAATGATACATTTTGCAAGAATGCATTCATTATTTTCTTGGTCAAATAGTTTCAAGATGACAATAATTGAGATAGGTTATTATGGAGGGACCCCACATCCACCTCTAGGTCCAAAAACAACATTTGTATGTGCCATGAACTCCAAGAACTTCTTTGTTATATATTGGAAAGGTTTTTTATCTTAAGGCTCTTAAGAGATCACATTAAAATAATGTAGCCTAGAAGGATCAATAGAGTAGGGAAATAAATGGGGAAATCCCCTAATATTATACTCCCCCTTTTGGAAGGTATAGGGATAAAGTGAACCCTCATTGACAATGGCTCAGCCCTTAACATGTGTAGTGTAAACCTTTTGGATAGGCTCTATGTGGATAAGTCAAAAATTCAACCCGAATCTTTATCTATTAAGGGCTTTGAAAATTTCAAAAAGAAACCACTTGGTGTGATCAATTTACCTATTATAGGTGGAGAAGTCACATTGAACAAACCGATCCAGGTTATGCCTCATGATCTTTCATATAACCTTCTTCTAGGTAGGTCGTGGATTCATCCAATGAATGGCGTGCCTTCCACTCTTCATAAAAAAATGAAATATAAAGTGTGCACACTCGATGCTAATCATGAGCCTTATAGTTTATTGCAACTTGAGAAAAACAACGAGAACCCCTTGAACACATTAACACAAACAACACAAGTGGAAATCACACAACAACATATTGAACAAGTCATGATGCTATTAGAAGATGATTGGGGTTCCTTGGATTTCGAACATGAATTCATGGGTGAGTACAAAATCATCCACATAGATTCAAATAAGGTCAAAGACACAACAATAATGTCAACACAAAATTCAGACGACCTTTCAAAAGCATCCACTTTGACCACTTTAGACAACACAACCACCTTTGATGATGATTATCACCAATCACCACCTAATTGTTGGTATGTGGTGATTGATCATGCTATACTGTACACCCTGACATGTATCCTTGCCAGAGTCTGAGGTCGAGCAGGGCCTCAGGTGGGGGTTCGGGGGTGGCAGCCCTCGAGAAAAATTTTCCTCCTACTTTTTTGCATTGTCACTGGAAAAGAAAAAACTGACTTTGTAGAACCCTAATCCAGAAGCTTCTAAGCTTGTTAAAAAGGGGTTCGGATTGTGGTTACAGTATGATGAAAAATGTGATTATTCATAAGATTGTAGTAGGTTTTGCATTGGATAATAAAATCATTAGATGGCTATGGTTTGGTGGATGTAGCCTGGATTGGGTGAACCACGTTAAATTCTTTGTGTTATAATTTATTCTGCGTGTTTTAGTTTCTTTGTTTATTAATTAAATTTGCATTTAATTATTAGATATCTTCCTTTCTAACCCTAACAAGTGGTATCAAAGTAGGTTGTGTTTCTATTATCATTTGTAGGAAGGTCTCACGGTTGAGTGGGAATAATGGTAGATGAGGGTAAGAAGGTTGAGAAGTTTAATGGGAAGAACTATCAGTTATGGAAGATGCAGATGGAGGAATACCTCTATCAGAAGGATTTATGGTGGCCATTGGAAGGGAAAACCAAGAAACCCACAACAATGTCTGATGAGGATTGGAATATTTTGGATAGAAAGGCTCTTGGCAGTATTCATTTATGCCTAGCACAATCAATGGTGTTCAATATTACAACAAAAAAGACAACTCAAGAGTTGATGGAAACCCTGGCAAAGTTATATGAAAAGCCTTCCACTTCGAATAAGGTATTTCTTATGAAGCGTTTATTTAATATGAAAATGGTAGAAGGTGGGTCAGTAACTGATCATTTAAATGAGTTTAATATGGTCACCAGTCAATTAACTTCTGTAAAAGTAAAATTTGATGAAGAAGTTAGGGATCTTTTGATTGTGTTCTTTTCCTGAAAGCTGGAATAGCTTGGTAATGGCTATTAGCAATTTTGTTTCTGGTTCAAATACATTGAAATTTGATGATGTTGTTGGTTTTATTTTGAGCAAGGAAATTTGTAGGAAAAGCTCAAGTGGAACATCCATATCAGGCAGTGTTTTGAATGCAGAAATCAAGGGCAGAACAAAGGAGAGAGGAAACAATTCTGAAAATTGTGGGAAGTCACGAGGAAAATCAAAGGACAAAAGGTCCCAATCTAGAGACAAGAAGGATTGCTGGTACTATGGTAAGCTGGGTCATTTAAAGAAAGATTTTTGGTCTCGAAAAAATAAAGGAGACAAAAAGGAAGGAAGTAAAGAGGAAAATGTGGCAAGTAATAAATCTGATGATGATGCTTTGATTCTTTCCCTTGATAATGCTGATGATTCTTGGGTGTTAGATTCAGGGGCTTCATTTCATGCTACCCCCCATAGAAGTTATTTTCTTGATTATGTCCAAGGGGATTTTGGGCTGGTTTATTTAGGAGATAATGAACCCCGTCAGATTGTTGGAAAGGGAAGAATCAAGATTAAGTTGCGAATGGGAATCATTGGCTACTACATGAGGTAAGGCATGTTCCAAAGTTAAGCAAAAAATTAATTTCACAGGGCAACTAGATGATGAAGGTTGTGTTGTTACATTTAGTGATAAAAATTGGAAGGTCACAAAGGGTGCCTTAGTGGTAGCAAAAGGTGTGAAAGTAGGCACCTTATATCTTTGTACAGGTCATACTGTTCCTTCTACTTTAATTGTTATGAAAAAAGGTCAATGTTCAGGAATAGTTGTTGCAGTTCAGCAGGTAGAAGATCATACAGTTGTTGTGGACTCTAAATCAACACTGTGGCATAATAGACTTGGGCATATGAATGCAAAAGGTATGAAAGTACTTCATTCAAATAATGTTTTACCAGGTCTAAAATGTGTTAATATGGATTTCTATGAAAGTTGTGTGTATGGAAAACAAAAGAGAGTAAGTTTTCTCAAGGATGGGAAGCAAAAGAAAGATGAGAAATTGGAGCTTGTGCATAGAGATGTATGGGGACCATCTCAGGTATCTTCTCTCGGTGGCTCTTAGTATTATGTTACATTCATTGATGATGCAACTAGGAAGGTATGGATTTATTTCTTTAGGTAGAAATCTGATGTATTTGAAACTTTTAAAAAATGGAGAAGCTTGGTTGAGAATGAGACAGGTAAAAAGATAAAATGTCTCAGATTTGATAATGGTGGTGAGTATTGCAACAAATATTTTGAAGATTATTGTTCCTCTAATGGTATTTGTAGGCAGAAAATAGTTCCAAGGACTCCACAGAAAATGGAGTGGCTGAGTGCATGAATAGAACAATAATGGAGCGTGCACGGACTATGAGATTGCATGCTGGGCTGCCTTTAAAAATGTGGGCAAAGACTGTAAACACTATTTTTTATTTAATTAATAGAGGTCCCTCTAATCCTTTGGGTTGTGGTATTCTAGAGGAAGCATGGAAAGGTAAGAAGGTGAGTTATTATTTTCCCAAAACCTTTGTTTGTGAAGCATTTGCACATGTAGATTCTGAAAATAGAACCAAGCTTGATGCAAAATGAAAGAAATGTATATTTGTTGGATATGGCATTGATGAATTTGGTTATAGGCTTTGGGATTTTGAAAATAAGAAAATTGTGAGAAGCATGGATGTCATATTCAATGAGAAAGTGTTGTACAAAGATCTCATTGCTACAAAGATGAGAAGAAAGAAAAATGATTATGTAGTGTTAGATGATATTCCAAACAATGATGTTTCGTTGGTTCCCATGCTCCAACAACAACAACAACAAATACACAAACTCCTCGTGAATGTTAGACGATCTTCAAGGATAAGTAGACCTCCGTAGTTTCTTCCTTTGTATTCTATTTTATTAATTGATGCTGGTGAACCAAAATGTTATGATGAAGCTATGCAGGATACCAAGGTCTTGGGAGCATGGAATGGAAGAAGAAATGGACTCCCTTTGTGAAAAATCAGACTTGGGAATTATGCAGTTGTAGGGTAAAAAGGATTTACCAAACAAATGGGTTTATAGACTGAAAGAGGAGGATGGAGGTAAGAAAAGATTTAAAGCCAGATTAGTTGTAAAGGGATTTGCACAGAAAAAGGGTATTGATTTTGATGAGATTTTTTCTCTAGTTGTTAAAATGACTTCTATTCGTATTGTTTTAAGTATTGTGGCTGCTGAAGATTTGCATTTAGAACAACTTGATGTTAAAACAACCTTTCTCCATGGTGATTTGGAAGATAAAATATATATGGAACGACCACAAGGATTTGAGGTCAAAGGTAAGGAGAAACTAGTGTGTAGATTAAAGAAAATCTTATATGGCTTGAAGCAAGCACCTCGACAACATTTGGTACTTGAAATTTGATAGTTTTATGGTTGAGCAAGGCTACAATAGGTGTAATTTTGACCATTGTGTTTATTTTAAGAGGTTGGATAATGACAACTACATTATTTTATGTTTATATGTTGATGACATGCTTGTAGCAGGGTCTAACATGGATCACATAAGTGAGCTAAAACAACAGTTAGCAAAATCTTTTGCTATGAAGGATTTGGGGGCACAAAACAAATCCTTGGTATAAAAATTTGTAGAGATAGGAAAAACAGAAAATTGTTTTTATCTCAAGCTAATTATGTTGAAAAGGTGTTGCAGAGATTTCATATGGAGAATGCAAAAGCTTTCAGCACACCTTTCCCAGTCATGTTAAATTAATAAGGATATGTGTCCAAAGACACAAGAGGAGGAAGAAAAAATGTCCAAGGTACCATATGCTTCAGTTTTAGGCAGTTTAATGTCCGCCATGGTATGCACGAGACTAGATATTGCACATGTTGTAGGAGTTGTTAGCAGGTATTTGAGTCATCCCGGAGTTGAGCATTGGAATGCGGTAAAATGGATTCCCAGGTACTTGAGAGGTACATCCAATAAATGTTTATGTTTTGGGGGCTCTAATACTGATTTAAAAGGCTATGTTGACTCAGATTTGGTAGGGGATATAGATACCAGGTGGAGTACCACAGGTTATGTATTTACAGTTGGTAGGATAGCAGTGAGTTGGATTTCTCGATTGCAAAAGGTGGTTGCTTTATCCACCACAGAGGCATAGTATGTTGTTGTAACAGAGGCGGAAAAGGAGATGATATGGCTGCAACTTTTCATGGAGGAGTTGGGAAAACAACAAGCTGGAAATTACATGTTTACAGATAACCAGAGTGCTATACATCTTGCAAAGAATTTTTCCTTGCATTCTAAAACAAAACACATATAGTTGAGATATCATTTCATTCGGTCGGTGTTGGAGGATGGACAAGTCAAGTTGGACAAGATACATACAGATGCCAATCCAGCGGATATGTTTATGAAGGAGGTGAAAAAGGAGAATATAAGCTCCTCTTCAGCTTCGGTTGGCCTTCAAGGTTGAATTCAAGTATAACAGAGCAACAGGGTCCAAGGTACTTATTTCTAGTGGGAACTGTAAGTGCAGTAGTGTCTAGGATTAGTTTCCAAGTGGGAGATTGTGTTGGTGTGGAGCCTGATCAGTCTCCAAGTGGGAGATTATTGGTATGTGGTGACTGATCATGCTATACTGTACACCCCAACATGTATCCTTGTCAGGGTCCGGGGGTGGCAGCCCCAGAAAAGTGGGGGTTCGAGGGCGATAGCCCCCGAGAAAAATTTTCCTCCTACTTTTTCGCGTCGTCATCAGAAAAGGAAAAATCAATAGAAAAAGGAAAAAACTGACTTTGTAGAACCCTAATCTAGAAGCTTCTAAGCTTGTTAAAAAGGGGTTCAGATGGGGGTTACAGTATGATGAAAAACACAATTATTCGCAAGATTGTAATAGGTTTTGCAGTGGATAATAAAATCATTGGATGGTTGCGGTTTGGTGGATGTAGCCCGGATTGGGTGAACCACGTTAAATTCTCTGTGTTATAATTTATTCAATCATGTGTGCTTTATTTTCTCTATTTATTAATTAAATCTGCATTTAATTGTTAGATATCTTCCTTTCTAACCCTAACACTAATCCCAAAACAATGAAAAAGCTTTATGGAAAAGGGTATGAGATTATGAAACAACTTGGATATAATGGAAAAGGATGTGGTGCTAATGAACAAGGTATCTGCAACCCTATAGACCCTATCACACAACAAACTACTCATGGTCTTGGTTATTTTCCTTTGATAGAGATCACCAAGCCTTCACTCAACATCAACAATCTCACACAACCTACTCCTAGATCATCCTTAACAATCATCCATCCTGAACTCCTCGACACTAGTGGTCTTGAAAATAATCCTTTACACAATATAACACAAACAACAAAACCTTCGCTTAATGTCAATGTCATCTCACAAGATACCAATGATTTGCATCCGATATGTTTTTCCCTCCTCCTTTAAGAGTGAGAACAAAATCTCACAATCTAGAGAAACTTGTGTAAGTATGACATCTAATACTACACAAGATGTCTCTTTGATGCAAACCACAAGATCACCTTCTACCATTGATCAAGAGGGTATCTTTTTGAGACTCCTCCAAGATCACTTGATCACCCTCCCTCCCAGAACTCAAAATAAATGCTCTTACAAGACTTCATTTTGGACAAATCATAGAGTTCATGGTCATTCCACTAATGAATGTAAGCCTTTGAGTCATAAAATCCAACATTTTTTAGGAGTTTGGTATACTTACCTCTATGGGGGAACCTAATTCCTCTAATTGATACCGATTTTCACTCTAGCCTGCATTTCATCAATCATTTCAGCTCACCCTTGTCTTGCACTAAGTGGGGGCGTGGGGTTCCATATCCTTGTACTCGTACGTCACTTATCATTGCCTCTTTTGACTAGTCATTAACCTTTCATGAACATTTAAGAGAAAGCGTGGGACGTGGACGATATGTCTTAAGTTGGCTCGCATGTGACATACTACCCTTTTCCATGATGTAGCTTATTGGAAACATATGACTTGGCATAGGGATTTTTGAGTAAGCTCTCATGTCCTCTTCTCCTACTTTAAAGAAATTTCTCATAGTACTAGTGTTTGCAACCACTTTAAAGTGGGGACATACATCACCACTCACATTTCATTGTATGATTTTTGTTTTCTTGCAATTCCCTCTCTTGGACACATTTGGTACAATGTTCCCCAGGATGAGACCTTGCACTTGTCCTCTCTTGGAAACAAGATGAGATAATTTGCACTTATCCTCTCTTGGAGACATTGAGCATGATGTTCCCTAAGATGAGAGATTGCATGAACTAAGAAAAATACCTTTGAACAGTCCTTACACTATTTTGCATTAACAATGTCTATGAGTGTTAAGCATACGGATTTTTTCTTACTTCATAGAGCTCGAAAATAATTTTCCTTTGTGGTACCTTATTAAAGTTATTAGGAAGTATAACTTTGATATGGTTGACCAGGAAGCCCATTTTGAGGCACGACTTTCCCCATAGCCACCTATTTGTTTGTGAGTACATACCAGTCGAGTGTATGTTTCTCACCTTTTGGGCCTTCTCACCTGGCGGAAAACCAAGAGTTCTATTGCCCCAGAGTGAGTATACATTTTCTTTTTAGACAAACAACCTGGATTTGATCCACAACTAGCTGGACAAATGATTGAAGCTTGATCCATCTTTTCATTTTCATCTTTCTCTTCTTCCTAGTTCTTTCCATTGCATGATTGTGTATCTTGATGGTCTAACTTAGGATCTTGGATCCTGGGGGCTTGATTTCCTTCTTGATCTTTGTCATTCTTTGTCATCTACATCTATACACTTGGATCTCTCTTGAATGTCTACTTTAGTGTGACTTTGAAGCAAGTTCATCCTCTCACTAAAGTGGGGATTAAATGTATGATAGAAAAAAGACAACTTGCTTGATTTGGGAATAATTGATTATAAATTGGACTTAATAAGGGTGTGATTTGGTGTTGTGAGGTGTTTTTCACATCCACACTAGGTCTTGGACCCTTTCAAATGCATTTAAAAAGGTCTTCTAAAGGTGTTGTAAAGTGTTGTAAAATACTTTCATGCCTCTCTAGACTTAATGAACCCATTTTCCCTTAATTCAACATTATAAAATGCGTTTAATGACATTATCAAATCAATCTAGAAGGCTTGCAAAATAAACTTAATGTTAACCTAGTGTTGTAATGTGTCTTACACATTCACATTGGATGTTGTTCTTAGGATGTGTGGACCTCATTTTAGTGTTGTAAAGTGTATTTAATCACACTTTCACATTGAATTCTATGTGTCAATCCCTAATTGACCTTCACATCATCACTAATAGGACCCTATTACCCCATATTGTGCATCTCAAGGCATAATCTGATGAAATACCCAACAAAGTCATCATACAAACCTTATTTCCTTACTTCCTAGCATCCTAGCTGGAAAATGGGCCCCACTAGGACTAATTTTCCATTTGTGGTGAATCAGTCCCTGCCAGGTGGGACTAATTCACCCAAGGTGGCGAATGAGTCCTATTTGGACCATTTTTTACTTTTGAGCGGGAAATTTTGGAATTAAAGTTTTTTTTCATGTTAGCCTTGGGGATCCAATTAGTGGAAAAATTAGGAGAATTTCCTATAAATACAACCTTCTAAGCCCTAATTCATAATCTCATAACTCATTCACACATCTCTCATCATTCCTTCATCATCTATCTTCTCTTTCAAGTCAAGCAAGCCAGGGTTTAGCATTCTAAGTCATCAAGATAGCTTCTAAAGACATTCAAGAGTAGATTCTTCATATTTTTCTGCAGAAATTCAAGATCAATCATCATGGCAAGGTAATAACTCCATCATTTCATGCTTCATTACATTCTTTCATCATTTTGGTTTAATTACCTAAAAGGAGTTTGACCAAGGCAAACCCCAATCCCTAACATCTAACATTTATATTTCTTGTCTTTCGTGTTTGCAGATTTAGACATATTGGAAGCTTAGAAATCATTGAAGATTGCATTGCAAATTTGTTCAAGTCATCTCTTCATTGGACAAGTCAAAACACCCACAAAAAGTCACCCTTAGGCCCAAATCTAATAGTTTCAGAACTAGAGACCTAGAGAAGTAGAAAGTGCAGACCGAAGGCTCTTGTTTACACCTTTGAATATTTAGAAATTAAAAAGTGGACTCATTCGCCATGAGTGGTGAATGAGTCCCACTTCTAGGCTTGATTTTGGTTTTCTGCATTTTTGGATACCCATTTGTCTGAAACAAGCTCCGAAACATTTTCATAGAATTGGGACTGATTCACCCAGAATGGCGAATGAGTCCCACCAGGCCTAAAAATTAGGATCAAAAGTATTTCAAAAGTCATTTCAAGCCTCCAACAAGTTTTCAGGTGCACTTCTTCAGTTTCACTCATTTATGTTGTAGTATACTTTCATTTCTAGGTGTTTTTGCATTACACAATGTGTTTTCAAATGAGTTACATTTCTTAGGTTTTGCATACTTAATCAATCAATTTTATTAGTTTATTGCATTTAGATCATTGCATTTAGTCACAATTACATCATAAATTCCTTAGTTTTAGTGAACGACCTAGATTTTGGGTGTGGGATCTATCTATTTTCATTAGGTGAAAGACCCTAATTGAGCAAAAGAGAGTCATGGCATTCCCTAATTCTAAAATCTATGGTTCATTAGGTTATGACCCAATGAATCAAATAATCCATAAATTTATTTTAGGGACTATAATCCAAGGAAGCTACTACTCCCTAATTGAAAGAGAACATCAATTCTGCACATTAGGTTTGTAGTAGATCTTGTCACACTCTACTCATGCATTCATACATCTTCACACACATCCATCGTTCTCTTCTCATGTTTGATCTTCTATATATATCATATGTATTCTTGCAAAATAAAAATTCAGTCGGCCATAAACAAGAATTTATGAAACTTGTAACATGTTGGCCTACATCTTTATTGGCAGTATACAAAAATATTAAGACATTATTTACATTTCTCTTAGATGAGTCAACATGAATCATACAACATCTATAATCACTTCTTAGACTCCACTCGACATTGAATTAGTGAAACACATCACCAACTTACCCTAGTCGGCCTTAGCAATAACACAACTTCACAAACTAACTTAAAATAATTGTGTGGTATTGGAAACAAGAAATATTTTCATGCGCTTCATACCTTAGACACCATGAGGCATGTGGAGTGTCCACACAAACTCATACCACTGATCTACACAATCTTATGATGGCACAAGTGATCAAGCATAAGTTCTATTGAAGATTAGGCATCTAAAACCAACTTTAACACTTTGTCACTTGAAAATTGAACTTATGGAGCACCAAACCACTTGAGTCTTCAATATACCATGCATTGGACATCACTGAGCATTTCCTCAAAACTATTTGGCCAAATATTTACATCTGAAGAAATGCAGAGCATTCCAACAACCCTTCATATCCACTTTGCACTGTGAGAGCACATACCAGAACTTTGTTACTTCTAAGTTTCACCGCATAAGGTATAATGACATGAAACCTTGGATATAACACCTTCATATTTATGTGATTTTAACTTCAGAACCACAAGACTAAATCTCGCTCTGCAGAAGGATGTGAAACAAACACTATGACACTGCCTTAAAGTATATATTGTGAATGCATTGGGAAAAACTTGTGCAACTTATCACTAAGTGTGATACACCAAATTGGAAATATATCAATGTGAGCAATCTTAAAACATATTGAGACATGTGTACCGACATCCACACCATGTTTAGGTGACAAACTAATCCATACACTACAATGTTGTCTTGCACCATTTAGATATCTTAGCACATCAACTATCTCTAGAGCATATACAATCTTCAACACACTTTTGACATCAATGTCAACCAATATTATCAAGCTATAATATATGTCTCTAAGACCCTAAAAATGAGCTCATGTCTCTTAAAATCAGGGTTTTCTATGATTGTGTTCTCTAACTCTTCCAATTTTCTTTGAAAAATGTTGTAGTTCCTTGAATGTTATGAAGAATTCACTAAGTGCCCTCTTTTAGAAATATTTTTCCAATAGATTATATTTTTTGAGCATTGAATGAGGTAATTTCCATTGTAATACTAAAAGAAAAAGGGAGACACGCAATTTCTAAGTGTTGCACTACTCACACACACTAAAACGATGAAAATATCATTTGTTGATAGCAATGAAATTATCAAAACTAAATTTTTTGGAGTAATGTCAAAAAAAGTGGGGTGGTGATGAGACTACCATGGTGATTTTGAAATTGTCAAAGTGAAAAACAAATTTAACATCTTGTTGAAAACTGATAGTTTTGTTGTCAACTCCAAAATCCATCATTATATATGCTCTCATGATTTTCAACTTCTTAGAGATGTTCCAAATCACCCCATAATCTGTGAGGATTTCAAGAATACTAGTTGAGTTGCAAATTACAAATTTGCACAAATTTGAAATGAATAATAAATTCTAAATAATTGCATTGATAATAATAGCTTAGGAATGAGTACAATGTATGAAGCACGAGAAGAGCCATCTAGAATGGTAATTTCCAACTAGAAAATAGACATGCAACTCCATGCAAGATTGCACAACTAAGCAATCATTATCCTAACAATCTAACAACTAGCAAACTTATCTAGAGGAATATTCTAAGCAAAATATTCTACACTAACATAATCATCTTCAGTAATTGACTATGAATAAGAAAACAAGTCTTTAGACTTCTTAACTTGATATGATAACTTTCGCCAATCCATTTATAAATCAATTATCTCTATAAAATATTCATGACAAAAAAGTTAAATAAAATATAAGAAAAGTAACCTTAAACACTTAAAAAAATCAACATACTCTAACACAAAGAACCAAAAACAAATCAATATAAATAACTAAAGATTTGAGCTAGAAGGAAAGTAATTCAAGATTTGTTCGTTTCTATCATTGCATAAAAGACATGTAAAAACACCAAGTCAGTCATGCCACGAGTCAAAAGAGTTCAATATCACAAGAAGACGTGCAAAGTAGAAGAACATAATCTGGCTGCTCTTGATTATCACGTTTGACTGCAAATAGGTAATGTTTAAGTTAATGTCCAAAGTAGAAGAACATAATCTGGCTGCTCCACCATAATTCAATTCTAGAAACATCAGTAACTGCTAAATAGATCTTTATTCTACCTGCGTCTTCATGAAAACAAAAGAAACAGATAATCTACTAGTCATCAATCTAATGATGTTCAAGCACTAAAATATAAAGTCTATGTTGAACAAAATTCAGTGGTGAAATAATTGATAAGCCGCTAAACAGACAATGAGTTCGATACTTACAGAATTCTTTTGTCATTTTTCTATCTGAGCTTTCTGAGTTCTTTTGCCTTTAGTTCATCTGCACCTTTTGAGTTCTTTTGTCTATTCCCTTGAGAAAGTAAGGGGCAGACTTCTTGGTGCTGCAAGATTAGCTTACAAACAACTCTCTTGTAAAGATTTATATGTAGGATTATTGATTGGATTGGATTCAAGGTGAATGTGAGATAGAGAGCACATTATTAAGCAAGGTAATGAATGAAGGTAATGAATGATAGTCCACATCATAGATATTTGGGCCAAAATTAGTTGTTTTTTGATGACTATGTATCTTTCATGTGGGTCACATTGGTTATATCTTCATGATTGTCTATAATGCGATCATGATAGGAGGGTCCAATGAAGGACTGTCTATCCATGCAACCAACAATAATAAATGCACACAAATGGAGATTCATAATCATGTAACACAATATATATCTTGGGAAACCCCTCAAAGAGGGAAAAATCTAGCCACCAAAAGATTCATTATAATTCATTAAATTCCTCAATAATTGCAATCTATCAAAATGGAATATAAATCAAGCTACAGGGTATGTGCAGGATCATGATAGGCCAAAAAGTGGCAATATGATGGGTATGTGGCTGAAAACTTTTTTTTTACCCAAAATTGATGAAACAAAAAGGGTTTTTAAAGGATATTCTCATCTTTCCACCAATATAAATTATGCTTTACTTTGAATTTAATAAGTAATTATTATTCATTTTCTATTCAAATTACAACTAAAGTCTTGATTGATAGACTGATTGAAAAACATCTATAGCTTTCAAACGGTATAACATTTTTTGAATCCAAAATATGTGTCACATTCTATGCTTCACATACTATGGGATTAAAAAAAGAAAAAATTAATTTCATGAAGTTTTGACCAAGTTAAGGTGCTTAGACATACAATTTTTTTATATTTTTTAAAAGTTGTAATAAATAATTCATAATTAATTATTTACTTGGAAAAAAATACAAAAAAATATGCGTCACATCTAGACATGAGTCCTCTACTTATATCTAAAATTTTATAAAAAATAATTATCATTTTATCGTGCTTAGGGTGGTCAGACAGACACCTACTTATTTTTTCCTTGAAATTTAAGTACTATTGCATTGAAATTTCAAATTTTCACTAAATAGATTTCTTTTTTCTTTAAACAAACTTAGTAGTTTAGAAACTACATTAAATTTGCTATAGATTCTATTCTTACATATTTTTGAAATAATATAAATAACTTATTCAAATTTTTACGTCAAGTTGCCTAACTCTAATTTTTCTAATTTTTTTTGCCACTTAAGGGCCTATTTTTCCCATGATGATCCTGCACATACCCTACAACCTTATGACAATTATTGAACCTAGTACCTCTTACATTCAAATCCCCTAAGAAACAACCTCCTCTTAATTACACTTAAACTTCCAACCTAACTAAAATTTCTTTCATATTCTTCTTCCCCTCTTCAATGATCTATTACTCAATATATACATCGTCCTCCAACTTTCTTAATGATCTATATAAGTCACAACATGGTATAAAGCTCAATACTCTTTGAATCATGTAGTCAACTAAAGAGCTGATTTCTTGAATTGAACAAAAAAAAAAGCAAATAAAAGGTATGTGGTGTCCAATGTTCACTCTCTTGGGTCCAATAATTCTTCCTATGTCTTCCTTGATTGACACAAACTCTAAATCCTCAAGAACCAAAAGAAAATTTACAACTATGATATTCTATAAGTCTCATATAGTTCACAAAGCCAAATACTTCTCTTATTACCTTCAATTACCCACAATCATGGACATGACCTCCGAATATTTATTATGAATGTTTTACCGAAACTGTATAGCTTAATTATGGAATGAAGTAAAATATAGTGACATTTTCTATCATTCATTACTAAATCAAACCTATAAACAAATAACTAGTTAATAGTTGGTGATGCAAAAATATTTTCTTTCCCCCAAGGATAATCCTACATTATATACCCTACACAAATAAAAAAGTGAGTCCCTCACTTTATAGTGACTAGATGGAACCCTATCCATCTCACCTCTACCTTGAAAATCCAACTCAATTCTTCCTCCAACCTTCCTCTCCATTTCAAGTCTAATACTCCTTATATTGTATATTCCTAGTACTCTTTCCAATTCTACTATCGAATAATTCCTCAATCTCTTCTTTTAGTTGTGGCACTAGTATATAGCTTTTCCCTTCATATATTGCACTAATCCTCTTTGAATTTATCTTATGGTATTTGTATAGTTCTATGATTTTCAATATTGGCAATAAACTAAATCCCTTTGATAAATCCACCTTATAGGCATTTCGGGAGTCAAACTTCCTTATTATTCTAAAAGGATTAATTTTTCTCATTTTTAGCTTTTAATATGTCCACTCAAGAAATATTTCCTTTCTAAGGTACATCAACACTTCATATCCTACCACATAATCCACATATATTATGGTTTTATTTACTTCTTATTTGTATTTTTCATTTATCCTTACCATATTGATTCTCACTTTTACATGTACTTTCCTCACATGCTCAAAAAAATCCTCTACATTTGTGCTTCTCTTGTCTTCTTTATTTATGTATCTTATCTTAGATATATTCTTTGGGTTGGTTTCATTTACACTCTAAATTGTGTCCTTCTAGTGCTCTTATTTATTGAATAATCATATGTAAACTCTACTTGAAATAAAACCATATCCCAATTCCTTGCATTCTCTCCAACCAAGTGTCTCATCAACTTACCCAAGATTATGTTTACTACTATTTTCCCATTAGTTTGAAAATGGCATGCTAATCTAAAATTCAATTCTATTTCTTCTTTTTCCACATAATTATCTAAAATTATCCCATAAAATTAGCATGTCTATTTGAAGCTATTTTTTTTCACTAAACCATGGAATCATACTACTTCTCTAAAAAATAAGTCTATTATACATATCACATCATCACATTTTATGCATGGAATGAAGTGCACCATCTTGGAAAACCTATCTATTACCACCATGATTGAATCATTTTCTTTACATTTCTTTGACAATTCTAATACAAAGTTCATTCTTATGTCCTCACATGGCCTCTTTGGAACTAGTAGAGGCTGATCTAATCCAACACTCCAATTTATCATTTGGAAACTTGGAAGTTCCTACAACCTTAGACAAATTTCCTCATATCCTTGTGTATTTTTTTGTCAAAAAATATTTTTCATTGATTAAGGAAAATGTCTAATCTATCTTGAAATGTCTAGCTAGGCCTCCATAATGTTTCTCTTTAATCAAGTTATCTCTCATAGAGTTTCTTGGTATACATAGTATGTTCCCTTCAAATGAAATCTCATCCTAAATCAAGTTTTCTAAACACTTACTTATATCCATGATCATTGGATCCTTACATTCCTTCCATGCTTCTTCAAAGTCAAGATTAGTCTTGAATACAAGTATTTTAGTTCCTTGAAACCAATTATTTCAATCCTCATTTCTAAATTAGCAAAAAAAATTATTTTAATTAATGCATTAATGACCTTATTAAAATTGCTACTTTTGTGCTTTAGCACAAAAATATAACTCTGCATGAACTCTACCCATCACATTTTTCTTTGATTTAGTTTACTTTGATTACTCAATTATTGTAGCTCTTGATGATCAATGCACAACATAAATTCCTTGGGTAGGAAGTAATGCCTCCAATTCTTGAGAATTTGTATTATAACATAAAATTCTTGGCTATAAACCAAATATCACTTCTTGGCATCAATCAATTTACCACTAAAGTAAGTTATCATTCTTCCTTCTTGGATTAATACCAACTCAATTATATTCCCAATTGCATCATATTAGTATACTTGAAATATCTTTCTAAGTTATAGAAAGGTTAGTACTAATTGTTCTATGACTATCTTCATTAGTAATTCAAAACTCTTATCTTCCCCTATATTCTACTTTAATTCATTCTTTTTCCCTCTCATGGTCTCCATTAGTAGTGCAAAA
>VDFB02271358.1:905228300-905256629 GCA_007258455.2 Sequoia sempervirens
ACCCTATACATTATACACTCAACCATAATCCCTTAACCCTTAACCCTAAAACCCTAAATCCTCAACCCTTAAACCCTCTAATATATACATTAGACACTCTACCCTAATCCCTCAACCCTAATCCCTCAACCCTATACATTAAACACTCAACCCTCAACCCTAATCCTTAAACCCTCTACCTCCAACCCCTCTACCCTATACATTAAACCATTAACCCTAATCTCTTAATGCTCAACCCTTAAACCCTAATCCCTTAAGCACTCAACCATTAAACCCTAAACTTTGACCCTTTAACCTTAAAGCCTTAAACCCTCAACCCTTAAATGCTAATCCCTTAACCTTGAATTCTAAACCCTATCCCTAAAGCCTCAACCCTCAACCCTTAAACCTTAAACCCTAAACCCTCTACCCTGAACACTATACCTTAAACCCTAATCCATTAAACCGTAAACCCTCAACCCTTAAAACCTTAATCTCTCAAACCTTAAACCATTAAACCCTAAACTCACAACCCCTAGATTCCCTTTGAAACCTATAAAATAGGGGGATTCAAATCTTTTGGGAGATGGAACTAGGGTTTAGGACCTTTCCACCTATTTCCTTCAAGTTTCACTCAAGGAAACCTTAGAGATCTCAATCTAGGGATGCAATGAGGAAAAGAAACCTACAATAATGTGTCCTAGGGTATGATTAAAGACTAAAGAGGGGTTCACCACCAAGCAAGGGCTTGGAAAGACAATAAAATGTAAATGATATGCAAACTTAAATAAATGACCTAGAAAATGAACGAAAATAAGAAAAACTAGAGATAACAAAGAGGTGCACTTGGAAATTGAAGAGGATAAAAATATATATATAAAATATTGAAAATATGACTTTCAAACCATACTGGGACTCATACGCTAGGCTGGGTGATTTAGTCCCAGTTTAGGGTTTTTGGGCAAAAAGTAGAATTTCAAAGCAGTAAGTCTGAATCCTTTGAAATTTGAAAAAGTTGTTATACCTAGACTCATACACCACAAGTCGTGTATCAATACCATTCTAATTTTTTGGAAAATTAAGATCTAAGTCTGTTCTCCTATCTCTACTCCTTCCAAACCCAATTTTTGGATCTGAACCTATCAACAAACTTGTAAAATAGAATATTGTATTGATTTTTGTATGGGGGTTTTTCCTCTGTGAAACCCATAGTTTGATAATTAAACCCTGATAGAAATGATAGATCTTGAAAGTAAATATGAATTAAAGTCCTAATCTTAAGTTCATCTAAGATTAGGAGATCTAAAATACCACAAAACCTTATTCTAATATGCTACAATAAGATGCATGAATGAAACATAAAGATGATGACTCACTTTGGGAGATCTCTAATCACCCTAATAAGCCACAATAATGTATGTACCTTCCTTTAGGTAGAAACTAGAATGATAATGGAGGATGGAATCACTTAGGAAACAAGTGATTAGGCTTGGTTTGATGGTTATTTGCATCTCTCCAACCTAGAATCCATCATGATTCTCCATAGGCAACCAACATCAATCCTTGACAATGTTATACCTTGAATGAAAGTGAGCTTGAAGACTTACAAAAACACTATAATGTTGCTACAAGACTTCAACTTTAATTGATCCTTGCTTTTGAATGCTCTTGTGGAAGTATGATTGAGTTCTCAAGTTGATATTATGAATGCTTAGATCTTGAATTGCTTTTCTAGATAAAAATAATTATTTGAAACCTTGCTTATATAGGAACTTTGAATCTGATTTCCCCTTTATTAGATCCAAAATGATGACATTAATGAAAATTTTGGATTAATAATCTTTATTTCTTGCTCAAACCCTAAAAAAGGGCCACTCGGGACTCATATGCCACTTGTGGCATATGGGTCCCACCGAGGGGGACTCATATGCCCACGGTGGCATATGAGTCCCACCCTAGTTTTACGAGGTGAACAAATGTTGGGGTGTTAGAAAATTGAATGCCTTTGTTGATTTTATTAAGATTTCAACTCAAATAAGCCATGGGCTCTGAAATAAAGGGTCTTAGGGGCTTATTAATGATGATTTAAAGGTGTCATGAATGCAAGGGTACCAAAATAGGTCCAAATTAAGTGTGAAATTCTACCATCTCCAAGAAGGGAGTACAATTTTCTACTCTACATTTAGCCCCCACTTTAGTGCCGATATGACTCTACATGCATATGCAAGCTAAAGGAATTTGAAGAGTAAAATTCATGTCATAAAAGGATACCCATATGCATTCATTTGTGAGCATATGAGAATGAATCCCCCACTATAGCTATCTGCAAAACCACAATGTTTGGAACCCGTCCTGCAAAACCAATTTGTTAGTCATTCAAAAATTGTCTTATCTAACTTCTTCACAAAATTGAATTCAAGGATAGATGTATTCCCCCCTTTGATTTTGCTTGCTTTATGGAGGTGGAATCAAGGTAGCATTCTAACTGCATCAAATTGTATAAGTAATATCATAGGGTATTTCCAAGTACCATACCACATAATGATAGATGTTTGATGAGAACAAGAGTGAAATGATGAATCCAATGCAACAAATTGCATCGAAAATGGAGTTCTCTAGCCCCCAATATGCTAGTTTTATTGACAAAGCACTTTAACCCTACTATGAAAATGGCCTAATTTAAACATATATAAGGGTAAAAAGTGAAGTTAATTGTAACCATTTTGTCTTTTACCTTCTTGTAGTTTGATTTCAAGGAGAGTGAACGAGAATGTCGAGCATATGACCATATGCACCCCTGATACTCGATAACCTATGTGAGGAGGTAGCACAAGGTGATATGCAACATATGGTGAGTGGATTCTTCTCTACCTTTGCTTCAATTTCATGTACTTAATGTTTTTACACATTTTTAGATAGATTTATGACCTTGGAAGCAAAAGTTGCAAAGCGTCCCTTTTTTCCATAAACTAGCCCACTTTTTTGTGAAGTGTCCCACTTTTTGCAAAGTGTCCAAAAAGGGAATAAATTGTCTAGTACCCTTAGAAAAGTATCTTAGAGAAACTTTAGCACACTTTTTGACTATTGATGTATAGATTTTAGATTTTAGAATGCTTATAGATGATTTTTTTTTTTTTTTTGTTAGATTCCACCTCGGTCACAACAATGTCTCGATGACAGATTATTTGTCAATTACAATACTTGGTCACAATGTTATCAGAGGACGATAGAAAGACCTTACAGGCTACTGGGATATATTGGGAATACCTCATACCACCAATGAGATACCATGATTCCATGCTAATGGCATTGGAAGAGAGGTGGGATGCAGATACTTGCACCTTTCATCTTTCCATAGGCGAGATGATGATCACTCTAGATGATGTGCACCACATTATTTGAGTTCCCATTTGAGGTGAGACTTTCCATTTCATAGAGGACTATACATACTAGAAAATGTAGGTAGATGTATAGTACTTCCTTGGAGGATTGGTTTGCGATGAGATCATGGGGCCACATATTGAGCTACAATGGCTACTCTATGCATGATCACCACTTTTGAGATGGATCATGATATTCACTATAGCATTAATACTAGTCCCATATGGTCAAGGAGCACACCTAGACAATGGAATCATACACATGATCAAGGATATGGAGCATCGTAGGACTGTCTACACATGCGTTCACATCATGCTTGCACATCTATACTATGATTTAGGGTGGTTTGTGTATCATGAGATCGAGAGCATGGTGCATTGAACACTTCTATAGGTTTGGTTCCTAGAGCATATCACATGCACTAGGTCAACAAGATTTCTATTTATATGCACCCTGGGATATCCACACTCATTTATCTATCCACTGAGATGAGTGTGGTAGTATGGAGATTTGCATTTCTAGAGAGCCAGATTTGACCACCTGGATCAAGAGGAGATCCTATGGAGACCTTACCAGCTGATACCACAATGGCCAGATGAGACCCAAAAGTTGATAAGGATGCAAAGGGACAAGTTTCTATTAGGGAGGAATGATTATGTAGTAAGACCATTCTACTACGATCGTGTCATGAGATAGTTCAGATAGGTAGAGGTGCCACAAGTAGCATGACCATTTTACAGGCAATCAGTGCGAAATGCCTAGAGGCCAGGAGATACAAGATGACTAATAGTGGGTGATGTTGTATTCATTGATTCAAATGACTCAAATATTGACATGCCCCAATCTCTTACACTAATGAAGTCAATTCTATAGATGCATATGAGGAGTGGTGGGTTTCAACACAACCAACTCTAGTATTTCCTATGGATCAGCCTATAGGTTTTGCAAGGCCTCTTCTAGGTTAGAGGGATGAAGAGGAGGAGACAGGTGAGGAGATAGTGTTTAAGGAAGTAGACTTGTTTGTGGATGAGGTAGAGGAGGAATACAATGAGGAGGTAGAATTAGACTATGAGGAGGAGGAGGAGGATGAGAAGGAGGAGGGCCAACTAATGGGTGAGGGAAGTGATATGGTTGATGAGTGTCTAGTTACCCATGAGTGGATATATTCAACTCCCATCTATGTTACTAGATCACAGTTAGCAACCACAACATGCAACAACACCTATGAGCATGGAGAGGCTAGAACATCTTCTATGCCTCCTGCGCAGGATGAGGCTATTTTTACATAGCCATCCAGAGATCTAGGTGATGAAATATTATTTATGATTATGCTTATAATTTTATGATTGTGATTTTGTATATATATATATATATATCATGATGTGTATTGATTAGCTTTATGATTTATATCTTGTAGGGTCTTTGAGAGAGGTGCATGATCTCTACCAACAGGTGGCCATACAGATAGTACCTCCTTCACTTAGAGAAGAGGCTATCGATACAGACTACATTCCCCCACCTATCATGGATTAGCATCTAGAGTCATTCAAGCCTCTTGTGAGGCTGAGAAGAGAATACGATGGTGCCACTAGGTGTGTTGATCGAGTTGTGGGTGCTTTGTTAGATTTGAAGGCTTCATAGGAGGAGATTCAATCATCTCGAGATCCAGTGGAGGTCGAGAGACTTTGTCCAAAGGTTTCCAAGCTATAGGTGGATAGAGACCGCATAGCCTAAAGGCCATTAGATGGGAGGCCACAACTGTTGGACGAGAAGGAGGCCTACAGTATGTACTGGATTCTCTTTTTAGTTCATGATCACATACTACCATCTCTCAATGGACCATATCTCAATGGATGCGATCACTAGGTCCCAAGGGATTTGGTAGCTATATGCGACACTAGCATTGTATATTTTATGACATGTACTAAAACTTTTCTTGATGATATATACTATCATTTATGGTTGATTGTTCATGCTTATTTTTTTAAGTTAAATGGCAATGTGATTTATCAAATAATATTTGTAAGACTATTTAATAAATGTCTTCATGATCTAACGTGTTTTATGTGATCTAATTAAAGCTATCTTAGTTTTCTTTTAGATGCAACATTATGATTAAGTATGTTATGCTAAATTAAATGCACTTATGGTCTAATTAAAGAGCATTAAATACATATAAGGATCTAATCTAACACAACATACAATATTAACTTGAATAGTATGAAACCTAAAGTAACCACCTAAAATTAATTTAAATAATTACTTTAGTATTCAAGACACACAAATGATTGTTTTTCATGAATGAAGCAATGCGAGAGAATATAGAATGTCATCTACTAACTCTAATGCCACTGCTTTATCATTCACACTATTCAAGAATATTAGGCATAGTAGCAGTGTAGATGTACAACATTAATAGGTTCTTTAAGATGTGTACCATCCATTTCTATTAATGTGCATGCTCTAGACCCATAACTTTCATCAACTATGTAAGGTCCTGACCAATTAGGGCTGAATTTTCCTTTTTCAATTAGGGTGGCATTGACATTATGTTGATTCTCAAATAACACCAAGTCACCCTTAGAAATGTGTGATAGATGACGTTATCACTATAACTGCATTGCATTATTCTAGAGTAAACTTAGAGATGCTCAAGAGCATTAATACGCTATTCATCAAGCATTTCAAGTTGATGCAATCATTTTTCCTTATAAGTATTGCCATCAATAAGTCCTTGAAGAGAAATTCTTAATGAAGGAATCTCTAACTCCAAGGGCATTATTGCTTCAGCACCATAGACAAGGTTATAAGGAGTATTTTCAGTTGATGTTCTAATACTAGTAAAATAAGCTCATAACTCATATGTCAATTGTGTGTACCAATCCTTATTATGTTTGCTTATTGTTTTCCTTAAGATTTTCTCAAGAGTCTTATTAGTTGATTCAACTTGACCAAATTAGATTGTGGGTAGTAGGGTGTTGAAAAATAATGTTGGATGTTGAACATCTCTAAGAAGGTCTCCATGTCATTATTCTTAAATGGTTTCCCATTCTCCAAAACTAACATGGAAGGAAGTCCAAAGAAAGCAATAATTTGTTCCAATATGAAATTACATATAACGTCGATAGTTGTTGAACAAAGGGGAATGGCTTCTACCCATTTTATGAAATAGTCTATTGCAGTAATTATGAATGTAAGTCCGGTGGAAGGTGGTGATATTTTTCTAATAAGATCCAAACCCCGTACTGAAAATGGCCAAATAGGCACTTGGTCACAAAGTTTGGAAGTGGGAGCATGAATCAAATTGCTATGCTCTTGACATTTATGACATTTCTTAGCGTATTCAAAGAAAGCTTGTTCCATATTCCTCCAATATATAATCATTTTTTAAGGCATCTAAGTAAAATACCATCAAATGACCTTCTATACAACACGGCAACAAGGATTATATATCTAGACGCAAGTTTTCGAAGGAAAGCTCAAATATTCTTATTTGTTGGCTCAGGAAAGGTACCCTATTTTAAATAATTAAATATTGGTGCATACCATTCACTAGATCTTTCCATGGTGTTTTATAACACTTCTTCAACTTTAGATTCTATTAATGGTTTCATACTTGTATGGACAATGAATGTAAAATATTTTTAAAGATCTTGAGGAGATATAAGGGAAGCCACACTTGCCATTGCATTCACATGTCGATTATCCTTACATGGGATGTTATCAATGGTAAATGAATCAAAGTTTTCTAATAGATTCATTATGAGATCCTTATATTTTAATAATTTTTCATGTTTTGCTTGATGCATTCCATTTATTTTCTTAATGACTAATTGTGAATCATCAAGTATATTAATGTCTCAAGCTCCTAGAGTTAAAGTAGTGTGTAGTCCAACAATTAATTCTTCATATTTTGTTGTGTTGTTTGTACATAGGAAGTTTAAGTGATAATACAAGGGAATAGGCTCTCCTTCAGGAAAGACTATTATAACCCCTACATCGAAGCCTGTTCTACAATTAGAGTCGTCAAAGTATAACTTCCATGTATTAGGTTCAATCTTCAACACATTATTGTCAAGGAATGAATCATTATTAGGTAATGCAAGGGGAGAGAGAGCGTCAACTAATTGGTTGGTCAAGGCTTGTCCTTTAATTTCTTTTTACGAGATAAAATTAAGGTCAAACTTAGTTAACAACATAACCCACTTTGCTAGGTGTCTTGATAAATCTATTTTAGAAAAAAGATGTTTTAAAGGATGAAATTTCATCATCACATGTATTTCAGCATTCAATAAATAATGTCTCAATTTACTAGTAGCAAATACAAGATCCAAACATTATTTTTCTATCATTGTGTATCATGTTTCATAATCAATCATAGTTCATCTAATTTAATAAATGGGGTGTTCTTTACCATTTTCATCTTGTTGGGCCAATAATGTTGCGAGAGCATGGGCTGATGTTGTTGTGTAAAGGATGAATGGTTTGTCTTGCATAGAGGATTGTAAAATAGGTGGAGTAGCAAGGTAATCTTTCAAACTTTCTAAATCCTATTTACAATCCTTATTCCAATTAAAATGAACCTCTTTCTTAAGAAGATGTGTAAAGGGTAATGTTTGGTCTGCTAGGGAGGCTACAAAATGATGGATAGCCTGAATTCTTCCTTGTAAAGTGTGCAATTGAGAAATGTTTCTAGGAGGTGGAATGTTAACTATAACATCAATTTTCTTTGTGTCCACCTCAATGCCTCTGTGAAATATTGTAAAAAGTAAGAGTTTTCCACTATCTACACCAAAGACACACTTTTTTGGGTTTAATCTCATGTTATATTTTTGCATTCGCTCAAAGATTTTTTGAAGAATATTCACATTGTCTTGTTGAGTTAAATATTTGGCTAGAATATCATCAGCATAATCTTCCAAAATATTATGTATGTAATCATGAAATATCAATGTCATAGCTCATTGATATGTTGCGCTTGCATTCTTTAATCCAAAAGGCATGACTACCTAGCAAAATGTTCCCCAAGCTATAGTAAATGTTGTTTTGTATTGATCTTGAGGGTTGATGAAGATTTGATTGTATCTAGAGAATCCATCCATGAATGACAACAAAGCATGTCCCACAGTCCAGTCCACTATAATGTCAATATTAGGAAGGGGATAATCATATTTTAAAGATACTTTATTTAAATCACAAAATTGTGTACACATCCTAATATGATTGTCAATTTTCACGATTGCAACAATGTTCAAGATCCAAGAGAATAATCTATAGGTTGTATAAAACCATCTTTGAGAAGTTTTTCAATCTCGGCCTTGACTAATAAGGCTATCTTAGGATTTGTCTTTCATATCTTTTGTCTAACTGGTTTAGCATTTTCTTCAAGGACTATGTTGTGTGTCACTATCTTAGCATCAATTCCCGACATATCCAAATAGGTCCAAGAAAAAAGTTCAAGAAAGTCATGAAGTAAATTTGCATGGTCTTCTTGTTTGTCTTCGTCATTAGTGATATCCATCGATATGTTAATTGTATCTCCTAAAGGAAGTGTTGTTTTTTTGGGGAATTTGGGATTGTATTCATTGTTGTCTTTATCAATTTTATAAATTTCCTTTTCTTCATTTTCTTTCTTAGCACTGATCATAGCACATATAACCCGTTTCTTTTTAGGGGGAGTAAATGGTTTGTAATAAAATCCTAGCATTTTTTCAAGGCTTCGTCATCTTCAAAGTATTCCAATGATGCTTCACAAGTTGTATCAATTAATTCAGGATGCTTCAAGGTGAGATTTATTTTAGGGTTGCACATGATGGTGCTGATGTTTAAGGAAGGTCTTTTGTTTGCTTGCGTTATCTTAGAAGGACAATATCCCAAACCACTTTTTGTTTCTTGTGTGTTAGGATCTATAGGAACACAGTTGCCTTTCTCTTTCTTTCCACATCCTTTTCCACTATAACTAACTTGTTTCATAAGCTCATAACCTCTTCCATAAAGTTTCTCCATTTGTTTCAGGTTTGTCATCTTCTAGAGTAGATGAGATAGATACTTGTGAGTTTTCTTCCAAATTTTGCATTGACATTACCATTGGTTACTTTTCTTTTTGGTTTCTCTTGTTGTGATTGTGCATTCTCCCATAAATGAAGATGTGAAGTCTAAGTAAACCCAGTCATTTTCCAATAACCATGACACATTTACTATCTCATGTTTATCTTCTTTCATAGGTTATACGTTCAATGTTGGAATTAATGTGTTTAGTGTACTTGTCATTCCTTTTTCAACGTGTAAGAAAATTTCAAGATTGGGGTCTATTTCAACTTGGTACACTTTATTTTTATAGACATACTTCATGATATGATGAAGAGTTGAAGGCACTTCATGCATCTCATGAATCCAAGATCTTTCTAAAAGAATATTGTATGAAAGATTATCAGGCATGACATGAATAGGAGTTTATAAGATAGCCTTTCCAATTGTAATAGGAAAAGTAATCACACCAAGTGGTTGCTTTCCTACATTATCAAATCCTTGAATCGATAAGGAAACAGGTTGATTTCTTGATTGATCCATGCCAAGTGTATCCAAAAGGGTCATGCTACACACATTAAGGGTGAAGCCATTGTCAACAAGGGTTATTTTTATTCCCAACCTATTATAGATAGCTATTATCATGAAGGAATCATTTTTCTTTCTCATTTCCAAAGGAGGTATCTCATGTTGATGAAAAGTAATGTCTATGTTAACCGCATTCATTCCTTAAATTAGAGCAACCACATCACTTGCATTTGTACTAGAGGGGACCAAAAAAAATTTCAAAGTGATTTGGAGCATAGTATGATAATTAGGTGAATTATGAATTAGGTCCCATAGAGATATCTTTGCAGGAGTATTCTTAATTTGTTCAACAAGATCATACTCCTTCCCATTATTTGAAGGCAAACAAGGAGCACTAGGCAAGATGGGATTAGGCAAATGTAAGGATGTTGGAGTTGGTTTTTTTGGTTGTGGATTATTTCTAGTGTTGTATGTATGAGCAATGGTATTATAACTTGATTTTTGTGAAAAATTATTCTTAGGTGGTTTAAGGGAGAAAACAAGTTTTCTTTGAGTTTGAGGTTTTTTTGAAGGTGGGTAAATAATGAGTTGAGGTTGAATCACATATAAACTTCTCTTTGTTTTGGTTTGTTATAGCAATTCTTAGTGGATGAACCTTGTAAGATGAAGTCCTCAAGGACTTCATCTAAAATGTCAAATTTATCACTACTAAAAGGCTTGAGGGTTAGTGAACTGCTGATTTTTGGCTCTCTAGGACTTCTCTAACTCTTCTAGGGTTTTTCACCTAAAAGGAGAGAGGTAGGGAAAAAAATTCAAAATAGTTCATTCAAATTATGTTATGTGAAATTTTTTCTAATCTAAATGAAGTAAACAAGATGCAATCGAATGATCTAAATGACTAAATATGAATGCAAAACTAAGATTTATACCTTGTTTGAAAACATAGTGTTGTTTGCAAAAAGCTTGAAAGAATGAACAAAAATGCAAATTAACCTAAACAAAAGGATTTTTCTTAGAATGTGTGCACTTGGAAAACTATAGATGACTAGAAAAAAATCTGGAAAACTGATGAAACTTGAATCTGGGCTGACTAGGACTCATTTGCCACCTTGGGCGAATCAGTCCTAGATCAGGACTTTTCTGCACATAATCTATTTTTTGACAGTCGGGGACCTGGAACTGCATCTGACTCAAATTTTCACCTCAAAAGGGATTCATTCACCATGCATGGCGAATCAATCCACTTTCAAATTTTTGCAATTTCAAACTTCAGTCCTGCACCTTGACACCTGTACAATAATTTTTGACGAAAGCCCGACTTTAGATCTCATAAAATTCATGCAAAACAACTTAAATTGATTTTCTAATGGGGGGTTTTCCTTGGTCAAACACCCTAGTTGGTTAATTAAACCTTGAATGGAGAAAAATATGCTTAAACCTTAGCCTTAGATGTGCTAAAGACTAGGAAAGTCTGAATCATAACAAAAACCCTATTCTATTGATTTAGAATAGGACATGCAAGAATGATCTATATGATGCAATATCTCAACCCTAGAAACATTACAACATATGAAAAATAGGAATAAAATGACATGCAAATGATAAACAAATAATATGCAAACCTTAATCTGAAGATAGAATGAAAATGGAAGATGGAATCAATAGGAAACCACGTCCTTAGGTGTGATTTTGTAGCTAGTTGCACCTCTTCACCCTAGATTTCTTCATGAGTCACCATAGGAATTTGTCATCAATCCTTTGCAATGCTGAAACTTGACAAGAGAAGTGAGCTTCAAGACCTGCTTAAACCCTAGTTTGCTACCCTAAAACTTCAACTTTTGCTAATGAAACTTGTTGTGGAAGACTTGACTTTATGAATTGCTCTTTGAGGAATGATTAAAAGATAAGAAAAGATGATAAAAATATGTGTCAAGTGACTTGAAATGAGTATTTATAAACAACAACACCTTATTTTCCCATTAATTAGACCTAAGATGCCAACATTCACCGAAAATTAAAGTAAAATTGATTAAATTCCCGCTTAAATTTAAATTTTCCCTCAAAGGGGACTCATTCGCCACCCTTGGTGAATGGGTCCCACTAGAGGGGACTCATTCACCCAAGGTGGAAAATGGGTCCCACTACTACTATTTGAAGGTGGGTTTTTGGGATATGATCTAATTAAATGTTGTTTGTTAGGTTTTATGTGATTTCTCAGGTAAAACAAGCCTCTAGATCAAAATTAATGGGTCTAAGGGGCCTATAAATGTTGTTTCGAAAGATGAATGATGTGATTGTTGGAATATGGCTTCTAGTTTTTTCATTGATGACAACTGAAGTCATTGATCCGGTCTGTACTATAGTATCTAACTATACCAGAAGACAGAGTGAAGAACAGGGTATCCGGCTGAAGTTGAATTTGTCAAGTGGTTTTCTTTATCAGCTTATTAGTTTTGGTTGTCGATCTCAGGGAAGGTCGTTGGATATATGAAATGTATTATTCTCAAGATTTGTGTTGCCACATCAAGTGGTGTATGAGTTAGGAGAACCAGTCGTTCGATTTTGTGTTCATCAATGTATGAAGGTTGACTAAGTGAATGTAAGGTGTTGTGGATGTCTAAAGCAGAATTGTTTGGAGTATTTTTGTGCTCAAATATTTTGTTTTGGGTCCTAAATATTCTATGGCCAACTTTGGTGGATACACATCAAATTTTATTCATGATTTGAGCCGACATTTGGAAGATATTTTCTATTTTATTAAATTTGACATATAGCAACTAAATTCTTAGTAGCGGATATATATATGAGATCGATTAATTCATTTTGATAGGTGTGTGGTATTGGATATGCGTGGGTGTCTATTGAAAATATCAAAAGAGTAGTTAAGCAATTTTCATTTGTGCAGAAGAGGATTTTGTGAATCGAATTAAGGCTGAGCAAAGCAAAGTGTAGAATTAGACAGAAGGTCCAGAATATGATCTATGAGCCTAATCAGAACTGTAATCAAGCATTTATAGATGTTATTTTCTTAGTTCAACCTTTTTCTATAATCCAATCTTTTGTAAGGTAGTGAGCCTTCTGAATTTTGAGTAGTGAGCTCTAGGCAATATTCCTGAATGCAAGTAAAATACTTATATTTTGAGTACTCAAATTGTGGATTGAACTCCACCATGGTTTTTCCCTTAACTGGGTTTCCACATAAAAATCCTTGTGTTATGGTGTTGTGGATTATTTTTCTATGTTCATGCATCTTTATTTTGATTGAATGTCATATACACTTGAGAGATTAGTTTAATAAAGTTAAAAATTGCACAACACTGATTCACCCCCCTCTTAGTGTTGCTTGAGTCCAACAATTGGTATTAGAGCTAAGTTCCTCGGAAGAAGTTTTACAGCTTGAGGTGGATCTTGGAATGTAATGGGCTCTAGTAATCTTCAATAGTAGCTTTTGGTGGCACTTGATGACCTTGATTAGTCTAAAGCAGAAGTCTAGGAATTGAGAGAAAATATTAAGGATGCTAAGAAATTCATTCAGAAGTTGAAGGATCAGATTATTAAGTCTAGGGAAAAGAGAAATGATCTCTGTGATTAGATTAGGAAGAAAGAGAGAAAAATCATGGATGATGTTCACCTAAATCAAACCTTGAAGGAAATAATTGAAGAATGTGAAAATCTTGCTAGAGACAATGCTACCCTAAAGCATAAGATGGAATCTAAGGCAATGAAGATGACTAAGGAGATTGAAGAAAGAAAGAAGAATGCAAAAAATCTTGTCTAGTCCCTAAAAGAGAGATATGATGAATGTAGCATAATTAATGGAGAATTCATTCAATTAAATATTGAACTACAACAATCTATAAACAATGAAGAAGAGCTTGAAAAAAAAATTGTTATTCTCAGGGATGAGCTCACTACTACAAATGAATACAAGGAGAAGTTCAAAATTAGCTATGTTAAGCTTGACGAGTTGACTCAAGGGTAGAAGAATGTGAATGATAAGTGAGGTCTTGGTTATGAAAAAGGAGAGAGTTCCAGATCTAGACAAAGGAATGATAAGCAAGGAAATCTAATGAACAAAGCAAGGCATACGATAAGACAACCTAATGCTCAAAAGTTTAATGGATACTATTTTTCTTACAATAAATTTGGTCATATGGCTGCTCAATGTAGAAGCAAAATGAAATTAAGTGATTCATCATTTTTCGGTCAGTGTTTCGATTGCAATAAGTTTGGTCACAAGTCAATTGAATGTGAAAATGTGTCAAAAACAACTCTATTAATAGGAGTGTTAGATGTTATACTTGTGGAAGATTTGGGAATATTGCTAACCATTGTAGATTGAGAAGAAATCAATGGAGTAACTGGTATGAACAAGGAAATTTTGTGTGTTTTAATTGCAAAAAATATGGTCACATTGCAAGATTTTGCAAAAACAAGAATATGGATAGAAGAGGTCCAGTATACAAAGAAAAAAATATACAAAAGGATGATAAAGGAAAAGGGAAAGTGATTGTGGATGAAATAAGAGATTGGATGAAGAAGACATGGGTGAAGAAGTGTCCCTCTATTACAAGAAATGAGCCAGCACCATAACCTGCTTCTGGTAATTCCTTTGGGAATTAGTTTTAGGCCTTTGGCCTAGGGGGACTTGTTAAGAAAATATTTCAAACCCCTTGCCAGTAATTGACACCGGTATGTGGATGAGTGTAGTGGCTACATTGATTATGTACATATGTTATTGGAATAGTTGGAAAGGATGTCATGCTAAGTTGGAGATCTATAGAAGAGTTATCTTCTATAGACTAAGAAAACAGGGTGTCCAGATAAGTTAGGGAAAAATAATTTATTACAAAAAAAGTTAAGTGTGCGAAATATAAAAGGAAAGTTGAAACGCTCATTTGTGTCGAAGAAAAGGAGAGCACTCTACATCATAATTTTGAATGTGTGAGGAGAATTTAGCGGTGAAACCCTAATCCATTAGGTATTTTAGTAGTATTCAGAAATTTTAATTTAGTGTGTGGTTGAAGAACTATTTTCAAGTCATGTGTAGAGAAGGTAAAATGGGACAAATCAAAGTAATGGTAAAATTAGATGAATATAGTAGTGAGAAGATTAGAGCTGAAAGGAATATGTTGTCGCATAATGAATTAAAATAGTTGAATGAAGAAAAGAACAAAAGCTTGGATATTTGGAGTGAATTCCCCTATTTCGAAAGCGCATAAGTCATTGAGTTTATTTTGAACAGATTGAATGATGATATTATGACTCTGGATAAACCCTATCATATCTCGAAAGAAGTGATTGCAACTGCAATCGGGTTATGCAAAATTGGGGATGTGTCAAAGAAGAAGTCAATTCGAAGCAAAGAAGATGAAACCCTAACTAGAGTAATTGGAGATCAAAGGGAACTGATAATATCCAAAATCAAAGATTCAGTGACAAGGTACATTGTGCATGGAATATCCTACAAAATATTTTTCAGAAATAGAGAAGGTGCAACTTCAACAGCTGTTGTTTACATTTCACACAAGATGATAATGGAAGATCAATAGTTTGATCTTTGCAGATTACTGAAAGATCAATTGATGGAGAATGTGCAATTGACAAAGGAGACAGATTACCCTTTCAGGTTTGGTACTTTGGTTATATGCCTTGTGATGTATTTTCTAAATTGCTTACCCCTGAATAACAATGTAATATAGGAAGAGAGTGAACCAGTTTGCAAGTAGATCTACATATACTCTAATAATTTGGAAAACTGTGATCAAATGTATGAAAGTTTCTTTAAGGGTTTGCTAAGGAAGTTTGGATCAACTGGTATTTCCATTCTAGTAAGAGGACTTGAATTTGGTTCCTCCTTTGGTGAGATGGAGAGGAAGAAGTGAAGAGCAAAAGAAGTTGATATCATTACTCCACCAACATTCAAGAATCTAAAAGTTGAAGGGAAAGGGAAAGAACAAGTGATTGTAGACATACCAGATGAGGAATCTGATAAGGAATCTAAGGACATCCTTGAAAAAGAACTGGAAATAGCTGAACCAAAACAAGAAAAGGAAAGGACATAAGGAAGTGAAGAAGAAGGTGATATAACCAAGAAAGAGCTATTGCAAATTATTCATGAGGAAGATGTAATGTAGAAAATTATGATCATATGGTCTATCAGACCTTCGTATGAGCAAGACATGATCTTAAGTGTACTAAGTGCTCATCTTGTGCACAATCATATCCAAATGGAGAGTTTGCAAAATATGTTGCCAGAAGAGTTGATTGAATGCATCAAGGAAACCATGGACTCTGAGTCTCAGAACAAGGAGGAAGAAGAAATGATCCCACACCTGAAGAAACAATACAAATTATCACTTACCAAGCTAAAAATTCACATGAATGAACTAAGGCAATGCATAAGCTCAATAAACAACATTTATAACTATTGTCTTCGTTGGCCTTATGCAATCAACAATTACAAGGAGAAGCTAGAACAAATTGAAAAAAAGATGAACAATATTGGACTAAACTTTAACATGTATTAGGATCAAGATGGTATGATCAGGAAAAGGATTCAAGAATTGTAGGCAAAGCATTCAAATTTTCAGAACACTAGGAATAGGATTGTTGACACCTTCTGGAAAGTGAGGGACATAACTAGATGCAGGTTGGAACAATTGATTGAGATACTGAGGAAGGGAGAAGTATTGGAAGAATCCCTTACCATTCTGGAATCCCTCATCAAGATTATCAATCGAACATCTAAAAATAATAGCATGATCATAATCACCAGGATTGCAATGGAAGCATGGAAACAATTTCTTCTGGAGATGAAGGAAAAGTACAAAATAATCTTCAAATAGCAGTTGTATTCCTTCAATTTTTGCATAAGTAAGTTTTTGGTTTCACCTCATAGGGGGAGAAAGAAAATATTTTATTATCTTTTTTTCATTGATGTCAAAGGGGGAGAGAGAGCAGTGAAAAATGCCATATCAAACTTAGGGGGAGTTTTGTTGAGTTTTGTCAGCTATGGCGTTTTGAAGTTTTGAAGGTTCTGACACTTAGTCATTTTTCACTAAGTGTTTCCATCAATTCCAAAGGGGGAGATTGTTGGAATATGGCATCTAGTGTTGTCATTGATGGCAACTGAAGTCATTTATATGGTTAGCACTGCAGTATCTGACTATACCAAAAGATAGAGTGAAAAATAGGGTATCCGGTTGAAGTTGAATCTGTCAAGTGGTTTGCTTTATCAGCTTATCAGTTTTGGTTGTGGATCTCAGGGAAGGTCATTGGATATATGGAATTTATTATTCTTGAGTTTTGTGTTTTTGCATCAAGTGGTGTACAAGTTAGGAGATTCTGTCGTTCGATTTTCTGCTCATTAATGTATGAAGGTCGACTAAGTGAATGTAAGGTGTTGCAGATCATGTCTAAAGCAGAATTGTTTGGAGTATTTTTATGTTTGGATATTTTGTTTTGGGTCCTAACTATGCTATGGATGATTTTGGTGGATATACATTAAATGTTATTCATTATTTGAGCTGACAATGGGAAGATATTTTCCATTTTATTGAAGCCGACATATAGCGACTGAATTCTTGGTAGTGGATATATATGTATATATATGAGATCGGTTAATTCATTTTGATAGGTGTGTGGTGTTTGATATGTGTGGGTGTGTATTGTGAATATCAAAAGAGCAGTTAAGCGATTTTCATTTGTGCAGAAGAGGATTTTGTGAATCGAATTAAGGTAGAGTAGAGCAAAGTGCAGAATCGGACAGAAGGTCCAAAATCTGATTTATGAGCCTAACTGGAATTATAATCAGGCATTTATAGATGCCATTTTCTCATTTCAACCTTTTGTTGTAATCAAAATCTTTTGTAAGGTAGTGAGCCTTCTAGATTTTGAGCAGTGAGCTCTAGGTAGTGTGCCTGAATGCAAGTGCATTCCCTATTTTGTAAAATACTTATATTTTGAGCACTCAAATTGTGGACTGACCTCCATTGTGGTTTTTCCCTTAATCAGGTTTCCACGTAAAAATCCTTGTGTTATGGTGTTGTGGATTATTGTTCTATGTTCATGCATCTTTCTTTTGATTGAATGTCATATACACTTGAGAGATCAGTTTAATAAAGTTAAAAATTGCACAACACTGATTCACCTCCCCCCTTCTTAGTGTTGCTTGAGTTCAATAGTGAAGGGACTCAAAAGTGAGTCCAATTATGCGTGAAATTGTCTCTTTTCTCAAGAGGGTCCAATTTTCTATGACACGGTTAGGTTAACTTGGAAAAATAAATTTGACATACTCAAATAACCATGCTTTCTCCAAGTGGTTCATCGATTTATAGGTGTTTTTGTTTTGTTTTCTAATGAATGCCAAATGTAATCTAAGATTACCAAACTATGGACTAATGCTAGAGATGAAAAGTACAATAATTTGATTCTATCCATAATTGAAATGATTCTATGTTAAGCTAGATCTAATGAAATGCATGAAATAGAAATATATCAACAACAAACTGAAACACAAAAACAAAGTTTTTAATGTTGTAAAATGAAGATTCAAATCTAAAATGGGACTATATCACCTAGAGGGGCATAAGAGTCCCAGTTAGGATTTTTCAGGGATTCAAATGTTGCAAAATAATCCACATAGAATTCCTAGAAATCAAGTATAACAACTTGCACTGGGACTAAATCGCCCAGAGGTGTGTATGAGTCCCAAATTAGGGCTTTTGCACTAATTTCAATAAATTTTGAGTGAATATTATGTTTTTTTGTTTGAATTATGTATAGAATAAGTATAATTACATATTTCAAGTGAAATTTAGTGATGCAAGAGGAAAAAAGCAACCTATATGCACTTTCACTAATGCAAGATTAAGAAACCTTAGAATGCAAATTAACTAAGGTAAGACCTAATGCAAAGTTAATGCAAGAGAAGTCTAGGAGTATGATACACTCTAAATCATAAATGAGGGTGTTGTAAAGGCTAGGTTCACCAAAATGAAATCTAGAAAATAGGGGGCTTCAAATCTTTTGGGAGATGAAACTAGGGTTTAGGACCTTTCCACTTATTTCCTTCAAGTTTCACTCAAGGAAACCATAGAAATTTCAGTCTAGGGATGTAATTATGGAAATAGATCTATAATAAGGTGTCCTAGGGTATGATTCAAGACTAAAGAGGGGTTCACCACCAAGCAAGGGCTTGGAAAGACAAGAAATTGTAAATGATATGCAAATTTAAGTAAATGACCTAGAAAATGAACCAAAATAGGAACAACAAGTTGGAGATAACACGAAGGTGCACCTGGAAACTAAAGAGGCTCAGAACAAGATCTGAAATCCTAAAAATGTGACTTTAAAATAATACTAGGACTCATATGCTAGGCTGGGCGATTTAATCCCACTTTAGGGTTTCTGGGAAAAAAATGGAATTTCATAGTAGTAAGTCTAAATCCTCTGAAATATGGAAAAGTTTGTTGGCAACACAAGGGAAGACAACTGAGGGGGGGGTGAATCAGTTGTCATCGAATTTCAAACTTATTAAACTTATTAATCCTTATTCTTAGATCTAATCAATATCAATGAAAGCATGAATCAACAACACATCAGAAACACACATAACACCAATTTTTTTATGTGGAAACCCTGTTAGGGGAAAAACCATGGTGGAGGTCAATCCATAAGATTATACCTTGTTAAAAGTATAAGAAGAATAAATGGGGAATTCACATGCATTCAGGCACACTACCTAGAACTCATTGCTCAATTACAAAGGAAGACACACTATCTTATAGAAATATTCATATTACTACCATCTAGATTTTAAATTTAGAAAATAACATCTACTAATGTCTGATTATAGTTCCAATTAAGCACATGAACACTTCTTCACTTTCCTTCACACTCTGCTCTACCTTCAAATGACTTGAACAACATTCACACACACATAGAAGCACACCCTTGCACACTTCAATTCGAATAAACAATCACTCTTATATATCTGCAACATGAAATTACATTCGCTACAAGTCGGCCACAAAGAAATAGTAAAATGAATACAAACTATTGGCCCAAAACAATAGATAATTTTCAATGCGAATCAACCAAGGTCAACCACAACATAGTGAGGACCCAAATCAACATTTCCAACACAAAAAAATTTCAATTAATTTCTCCTCAAAGATCCACAACACACTTCAACACCCTGTCGGCCAAGAACATGAAAAACATGAACACACAAGAGAAAATCACCATCTGCGAGCACAATGATTAATGCGGACATGAAAAAAAAGATAGAGCATGATCTAGAAACATCCATAAACATCATGAAACATCACAGAAGCATCCAAAACAACTAAACTAACTGGAATCACATAATCTTCAATAAAAAACACCAACTGAAGTAATAGAAAAACTATCAAAATGTAAATCTTCATAACTTGATCAAATATTCACGTGGATCTCTAAAACTTAACGTGGATAAAATAGATACACTCAACAACAAACCCTTTAGTCCACAACCTTTGATCAACAACATACAAAACTCACCGATAGACATAACATCACTTCACCACTGACAACCTGCAACACATTTAGTACAATTTTCTCAATATCCTTGGTATATACAGCTTCAAATGCACTAATGCTAATAGTGTTTACATGAATGACAACCACATATCAGTAACACAACCACAACAACCAACAATATCCCCCTTTGGCATTGATGGAAACTGTATATGTCTAAAAATGGTCATGATTAAGCTTGTTAATTAATTAAATATGATTTATTTAATTAATTCCTCTAATGTCATCTACATATAAATAAATTTAATTATTTATTTATATCGTTCATTTTTCTATTTCTTCTACCTTAAATTAAATAAATAATTTTATTTAATTACTAACATTTCTACCCTCCGCTTAATTAAATTAAATAAATTTGTATAATTTATTTATATTTAACTATCATTTTATTCTAAAGTTTAAATATTTTGAATATTTAAATAATGGAGTATTCTCCATCCCATTTTCGAATTTCAAAATATTAAATATGTTATTTAATATTTTCCACCTCACTCTAATTTCATTTTTAAACATAATTAAATATGAATTATTTAATTATGTGGGTTTCCATTTCCATCTTCACTCCTAATTAAATAAATTTAATTTATTTAATTCATTATTAACTCACCTTCCCAAAATTCTAACTCATGCTAACTCGCCCTTCTAAATTCATATCTTATCCTTCAAAATGGAATTTTCCCTTCGAACTCAATAAAGAGAAAGGAAACCTTCCATTCTTCTGTCCACTTTCGAAAATCTCTCGCCGTCCATTTGAAACAAGCTTAATCCGGACCGTCGATCGATTCATCCAATCAAACTCGTTCGAAAACTCTATAAAAGCACGTGCAAATCTAAGCCTTGGTTAATCACCCACATTCATATGCTTGCACTTACATATGCATACTCACATTCATGCAATCAACTTTATGCACTCATATCATTTTCAGCATCACATTCCCATTTTCATGTTAGCATAGATTTTGCATATTATGCATTCTAAATCTCGTTCTTCATGCTGTCATTTTGTTGAGCTCTATCTGCTGATCTGAGAGCCATTTCAAAGCAACAAAACGGTGAAGATAGAGGAGGATAAAATGATTTCGAAAGGCTGTTGTTATGGTTTTGCACATTTAGTTTTCTTTCTTTCAGCTTTTCGATTTAATGTTTTATTAACATGTGTTGATTTTAATTACGATTTGATCCAATTTTCTCACACACATTAAAATGGCACCCACTGTGGGGCTTCTTGCCCCGTTTTTAATATCTACTTGCAAGTTTTATTGATTTTTTGATGCAGATCTGACAATTTTTGGAAAAAAATTGCAAGTTTTACCAATTTCTTCATATCTTCTACACAGCTGCGAATTTTTCTACAATATTTTTACAGCGTCTTTTACATCATCTCAAAAGGCTACAGTAAAAAAATTGAGGGTGTATCATTGTTTTTGTAGAAGTTATCATAATTTTATGTTTTTTCATAAAATTGGTCTTCTAGACGCAAATCAATGAATTTTTCAAAACAAATTATATTTTCGGAAAGCTCTTTAAATTTTAATGGGGATCTATGTTTTATAGATTTAATTTAGAGGTCTAATACAATGCGAAAAAATCTGATCTTCATTTTCTGTATGGTTTCCATAAATCCGCGTTTCTGAGAGCAAAACAGAGAATTTGTCTAACTTCTTTACATTTCTGGAAAGCTCTTAGAAAATTAACATGGATCTTTTCTTTGAGTTTTCATTTTTAAGATCAATAAAATCATCAAATACTGAAACCTAATTCGGCTATGCCAAAAACATGTCTCTAAAATTGCAATTTTTTTTATGAGTTTATTTAGTTTTTTTTGGCTGCATTACAATATCATTTTTTTTATCTTGTAGGTGAATCATACGGAGCTGGAAAAGCATTGGGATCAATTAGCACCTTTGAAGATTCCTACAGCGCCTCTGATGTCTGTTATAGCGCACTTTTGAAAAAGGCTGCAAATTGTACTTTGTAATTTAATTTGACTGAATCTGACGCAACCGCGGACAGTAATAACTTTAAAAGAATGAAGAAATCCTAGGGTAGTCACATAATTCAAAATCAACCAATCCTAGGATAGTCACTTCACTTTTATTTTGGGACTAAAAAGAACTCCATGTTTTTGTGAAGCAATATCTTCACCTAGCATAGAAAACTGTTTATTTGGGCTTAAAAATGAACTCTTGCTTGCTTTGATTTAAACGGTGATAGGCCTATGCTCTCCCCTTAACTGGGTGATCAAAATTCCAAACTCATCTATTCTATTTTATGCATTTTTAAGCTTTGATAAAACCTTTTAGAGAGCCTGCTCTTGTGGGAAAAAGTAATCACCCAAGAGGAACGACTCAAGTGGGTTCAAGCCAAAGCCAGGCTATTCCGCCTCACTATAAAATTTAAAGCGAATTTGGGGAAACCCTCTTTTGCCGGTAGTGTGCAAGATAACCATCCCCAAAGCCTTTGTTCTAAAGGTTGGGAGGTCTCCTGAGGGAGTTTATTATTGCCGCACCGAACGAAATCCTTACTACGAACCTAGTGTAGTGGCCAGCCGAGTCAGTTGCCAAACATTCTGATAATCACAGTGCAAGGGGAGGGAAGAATCTGCCCCCAAGATACTCACCATATAACTGCCAAGGACCGTTTGCTCAGGGGACCCGGTATCCACTTCCGTAACTCTGAGTACACGCCTGGAAAAGACAAAAACATGGGCGCCCCTTCAGGGGTGACACGGTTGTGTGAGTCGACGCAGTTCTAAGATGTGGGCTGTTGATTACTAGAATGACCTACTTGAGCACTTAAGAGTGAGTCTGTCTGAACTGTCTTTCATGTGCAAAAACCCGTGAAAACATTTGATGAAAAACATTTCTTAATCAAACACTTCATGTTAGTATAGGGCTTTAAGGAACAACTGTTTTCAAAAATGTTTGTTGTGTCTTCCATTACATTAATTCAGATAAAGAGATCATTCAAAAGAAACATGAAGAACAACAACTGAAAGCCACTTAGGAGTTTTTGTCATATCATTGCTTCAAAAACATTTCCAAATACCTTTCTCCATGCTTAGGGATTGGAAGTCAACAAAGTTTCCCAAGAAATCAGTCTCCAAGAGAATCAAAAAACCTAAGAAACCCTTAGGATACAAGAAAACACTGCAAAAGAGGAAATTCTTGTACAAAAGTAGGCAAGTTTTGCTTCATTATCGAGGATTCCTTCACAGATATCAGGATTTTGTTAGAGGATTCACTGATGAATATGTTGTAGATCCCTTAGATTCCCGAGCCTATTATCAAAGAAGAGCTCTATCACAACGGCATAATCATAACCAACCTCTTGAATTTGGCAACATACCCCAACCTTCCATCGAATATCCTTCACACCCAAGTCATATTCTTCAAAGATCTTGAGAAAGTCTCCTTAAAAACAAAGATCCAAATCTTTTAGAGTGCACCCTTCAAAACAGCTTTTTAATTTTTGGGCTCAAGTTTCCCCAACAGGATTCTGAAATCCTTTATCATTTTGGAAGCTACAACCCATAAGTTAGGAGCTTTCTTGATCATATCATAAGATTACCTTATCTTATCAGATCAAGATATCATCACCATTGCACTAGTCAAAAAACTGTGATCTAAGTTTAGAGGAAATTTTCAAAAAAAACATATGCCTATCTCCACAAGATCTCAGCACAATAAATCGAAGGATACGAACCAAAAAGAAAGTCATATTCAGAACATTCAAGAAGAAGGAGAAAACAGTAATCCCATTTTCAGCATAAATCAAAATCCAATTTTTAACAACATGGACGATAAAGAAGAAAATACTTCCCATCAAGTGGATAGTGATGAAGAACAAGAAGAAGAACGTTTTAGAGAAGCTAAACAAGATCCAAAATTCCATAAAGCCATTGAGAAGATCTTGCAACGAGATAAGGAAAAATATTTTTATTCGCTATCTAGCCGAACAAGGGGCTAAATTACCTCATGACTTTGACACTGAAAAATTGAAAAACAAACCCGAAGAGACACCTCTTTCAGATCTTAGTGCCTTGACCCAACAACTCAAGGCACTTCAAGGACAAGTTAGAGAATTACAAGGGGGAACAACCACAAAGAAATACACTTTGGAGGACATATGTCCTTATCCTTTTGACATAACTTTAAACATGATTCCTTTTCCCAAGCATTGCAAAATACCAAAATTTGATCGCTATAATGGGAAAACGGATCCAATTGATCACGTTAGAGACTTCAAAAACATGACATTGGAGTTTGCTTACGAGGATACTTACTTGATGCGGTTATTTCCTAGAAGTCTGGGAGTACACTCTATGGAATGGTTATCCAAAATCTCACCTCCCGTTAGGACATTTGAAGAGTTGATTAATTTATTCATATTACAATACACCTACAACATACAACATCAGATCACCATGATAGATCTTTGTAAAATGACACAGAAACCGGGTGAACCTTTTGTTACGTTTCTCCAGAGATGGAGAAGAATGTTTGCCAGATACCCACGTCCTGTTCCAGAGAAAGAAAAGATGGTTACTTTCATCAATAGTTTAAACTTGGAAATGAGCTATCACTTGAACTTACATTGTCCTTCTTCTTTTGAGAAAATGATTGAAGATGCCTTAACCATTGAAAGTGCTTTGGTCAAGAAAGGAATAATAAAACATGACAAAGAAAACCTAGCTCATCCCACCATCATAATCAGGACAAATCCAAATTCTGGACCCGAAACAAAAATATGGTGAATGATGGTGTTGTGGATGCAAATCACGCTTCAACCAAACCATTCGTCCTCACTACCCCAAACACTCGCAACAACAATATCAACTCAATTGCAAATCACAGAAATAATCCTCCTCAGAGGAACAATGCAAGTCAGCATCTCACTTCCCATCAAGGGACTTCAAACAATAACCAGGGTTACCGAGGAAATAATAACAATCACAATTCTTTAGGGAACACTTCAAATTCAAATCCACAAAGATTTTCGTTCTTCTCCAGTAGAAGAACTTTTACTCCATTGGGTCAATCCCTAGAATCCGCATTCAAAGAGTTGATGGCCAACAATGTCATTACTTTACCGCCTCAACGAAATTTTGAACCCAGTGTAAAGCCTCCATCATGGAATGAAGCATACTATTGTGATTACCATCGATGTAAAGGTCACTGCACCAACAACTGCCAAGCCTTGAAAAATGCCATTCAAGACTTAATTGATAATGACATCATCACAGTAGAAGGAAATCAACAAACCAATGCAGACCACCAAGCATTTCGCAATCCTTTACCTAATTATCAAAAAGGTGAGTCTTCCGACAAAGAAGTAAATCACATCAATGATGACCATATAATCAACCATCTCTATGCGGACGATGAGCGGGTGAATGTCATAAAAGTCAAACAGAAGGAGGAATATCGAGAAGTCAACACAACAACAAGAGCACAAGCCAAAGTTGTCTTAAAAGGAACCTCCTCAAGATCCACTGAACCTCCACCTCAACATCAATATGATTTGGTCAATCAACTTCGAAAAACCCCCGCTCAAATTTCTATTTTCGAACTATTAAAGATTTCTCCAGCCCATAAAGAAATTCTTGAAAAGGCCCTCATTGAAACCAATGTATCTATTGATTTGGATGTGAATCAATTTCAAGCCATGGTAGGACATTTATCCTCACCCACTTGTCTTTCATTTTCCGATAAAGATGACGTTTCCATAACCCATCCTCACAACTCATCTTTGTACTTAGAGGTCATGGTCCATAAATTTCGCATCAGATGGGTTCTAATAGATGGAGGTGCTGGTTTGAACATCTGTACCTTGAAGGTGGTCAAAGCCTTAGGATTTTCTGAGGACTCCATTGATTTCAGAAGAAAGATTACCATAAAAGCTTATGATGATGAAGAAAGAGCATCCAAAGGTCTAATCATGCTGCCAATCAGAGTGGGCCATGTTATAAAGAATACTTTTTGTCAAGTACTGGATCGCGATCTGGCATATAACATTTTGTTGGGTCATCCTTGGATCCATGAAATGCAAGCCATCCCATCAACTTACCATCAATGTCTCAAGTTTCCTTATGATGGACAAGAAATCACGATACCTGCTGATAATTCCAACACTCAAACTTGCGCCAACATAAAGGCTAGTCAAGATACTTTGGTCCCTAATAATCAGGAAGCTCATGTTAATACTTCTCTAAAGATTAACACACAAATCAGTCAATTGACCAATAGCTTTGACAAAAAGATGAAATTCAAGGATCATGGAGTTGGAGAATACTCTCTTTGTCTTGTCAATTTACCTACATCACCCCGATCACATGGACAACCATCTATTAGAGAACATCAAATTTCAGCAGCATCAACATCAAAGCAAACGCCAATAAAGCCGATTACAAAATTTAATGGGCAATTCATCAAAGAAAAATTTCCCATGGAAAACCCAGAGGATACTGAAATTTTAAATTGGCTCTATAAAGATGAAGATGAAGCAGTTTCTAATGTCAAATTACCCACAGATAAATATGGAAAAGGATATTTAATCATGCAGAAGATGGGTTATGATGAGGGACCTATTGGAAAAAGGAAGGAAGGAGTAATTGAACCCATTCACCTCCACGGACTTGCTGCAAAAGAGAAAACTGGATTGGGTTATGAAAATCACTCCAAAGAAAAACAACTGCATAGCACCATCTTTGCATTGCAAGAAAGCTCAGATTCACAAGAGACATGTTTGGCAACAATTCAGAATTTCCTAGACAACAATTCTGATACGAACTCTGCTGAATATGAATGGGACACCATTTACAATGATGAGTTCTGGAGAGACAAAGAGGTTGATGTAATACACCAGTATGCCCCAACTCTAATTGAAGGACAAGGTTCAGGGTCCCAACCGCGAGAATCCGAACCACAGGTCGACTATGATTCTAGTGATACTGAATCAGATCCAAACGAACAAGATCATCATGAGGACAGTATCATCATTGATCCACCTTATACCTCGGATCCTATAGACCACTCTATCATGACCATAACCATATCCGATCTCACACAACCTAACGACCCTCTACCTTTACTCCATCCTGACCTTATTGATTGGGATTTTACGGAATCTATTAACATACCTATGTTTCCAAGTGATGAAGCTATCGTAAACTTCCTTTCCGCAGAGGATGCGAATGATTGTTCCACCAGTGATTTTTGACATAGAGTTTTTGATCAGGAGACTGTCAAGTCTCCTAGCTACAAAAGTAAAAACAAAAAAGAAAGATCTAATGGTGAAAACCAGAATCTGGCAATATTAGATCAAATAAAAGATAAAATAAAGAGCGTATCTGATGGTGAAAACCTCTTAGAGGCACCAGACGATGGGAATTTTGACACTCTCCCGGAGCACTACCATGAGCGATCGCCTATTCTGATTGAGTCTACAAATGCTGTCAATCTTGAGACTTCTGACAAACCAAGAATTTTGCAGTTAGCCGCATCTATGACAGAGAAAGAAATACCAAAGTTTATGGAAATCCTGAAAGCAAACCAAGTCAATTTCACATGGTCTTATGCTGACATGCCTGGTCTGGATCCTGATCTTATCATGCATCATTTGTCTATCAAACCAGGGGTCAAGCCGGTAAAGCAAAAACTCAAAAAAATGCACCCTCATGTTGCATTATTAGTTAAAGAGGAACTGAGAAAACTTCTTGATGCGGGCTTCATCAGACCAATCGACTATGCAGAATGGATCTCCAATATTGTACCTATATCCAAACCAGATAAAACTGTTAGAATATGCACATATTTCAGAGATCTTAATAAA
>VDFB02271358.1:905256729-905276782 GCA_007258455.2 Sequoia sempervirens
AATTACACATCAAATTTTACAAGCACCCGACCAACATCGTATTTTACATATTTCGTCGATCTGTTTCGTCGTATTTTGCAGTCAAATCTATTAGTGTTACAACAACTCAACTCTCTCTTGAAAATGAGAGGAGACCCCCTATTTATAGTGTTCAAAAAGAAAAATGAATGAAAAATGAATGACCAAGATTGATTTGCATTGTGTGGCCAAGATTCACTACAAACTAGGGTTTCACCTATCCCCAAATATATTACAATTTAAAATTACATCTTTGTCATTTTCCCTATTTTGAATTCTTGTGGCAGCACTGTAGCTCTTTTTCCTTTTTGTTGATTTCCTTTCTTTTAGCTACACTGTAAGGAATTCATCATCAATCACAAGAATTCCTTCATTCCTCTTCAAGGTGGCGTACTCCAAAAACTTGCTGATCAATGCTTGGAGCTTGTTCCATTCCAATATATCTGACTGGATCACCTAAAAGTTTAATTTTTTGGATTTAGTTGTGAGGTCATCCTAGTCTCTACCATATTTTTGCACATTCTTAATCTCCTACTCGGATTGACTGAAGGCTCGAGCAGTGAAACCCTTGAAATCTGGCGTCAGTGCATCCGCAGTCCCGTTTTCCACTTTCTTGTGAAAGTAGGGATTCATCTTTTTCGGATCTAGCTCGACGACAGGCACATGAAAGTCCCTCATCAACCTAAGGTATTCTTCATTGCCAGCCCAGACTTCCTTGATCCAATCAATTTCCAACTCCGCCTCATGGAGCACTTGCTCTAATACCTCTTTTCTATGGTCAAGTCTTAGTTTCCACGTCTCCACGAGCCAATGATCACCTTTTGCCAAAGAAAACTCCTTTCCCTAGGATCCATCGGGTACCTTGAGGATAGCCTCAAGTTTGGGGTATGTGATCATGTACAATTCGGGGAAATTGGTCAAAATTTCCTTATTCCCTCGAGCACTCTCTACAACTCCAAGAATTTTTTGGTCGTCGACTGCAGGGCTTATGCCCATTTTTCCATTGTAGAGGACTTTTCTGAACCAATCCTCTGTGGTTTTCATCCAATTTTTTATTTTCTCTAGCTGATCAATATGGTCCTTGGACAACAATTGTGGTGGCACCGAGGATGTGGTGGGGAGCTCTTCTATTGATGACCATTGCTGAATATATGCTGTCAAATCAGCCACTTGCACTTTTAGTTCCTCCTTGGAGACCTTATCCTTATGCATCTAGTGCATGATGGTGGCAATGGACCCTTGGAGATGATCAATTTTTCGCTCTCTTATGGTGGTCCCCAGATCAAGGGTAGAGATATTGTAGCTTACCCTTGCTTCTCCCACAACTGGAGTGGCTATTTGCATGGTCCTAGATTCAGATACATCCATTATCAGATGAGATCTGACCTTAGGCTTCTTTTCTTTCTTCATGCTTATTTGGGCTCAGGCCAAGATGGCCTCCAACCTTTCCCTTGGATCCCTCGAGGTCGAGGTTTCCTTTTCCAACTATTTCTCAACCCACTTAGGCATATGAGATTCTCCCCTTGGCTATTCATGACCACCTTCCTCATGGGTGTGATGGATTTTCATTACCTTATCACCCAAAGCTTCTTGTTCAGTCCTTCCTTCCTCTTCATCAAAATCTTAAATGAACATAGTTTCCTTTTGTGGGGACTCAGAGGTTGCATGCTCTTTGGGGCTGTCCTCCCCTTCATCAGTTTTCTTTTCTTCTTCTTCATCATGTCCATGCTCCATTTTTGGGCTCTTATGATCTTCAGACTCTTCTTCAAGTTTATCTTCTTCCTTCCTTTCCTCTTCCTCATGTTGAGGCAACATCTTTTCATCAAACTTGAGGCTCTCTTCTCGCTCCTCTTTTTCTTTCTCTTCTTGCTCTTCTAAGAGAGGAATTTCTTCATCATGTTTGGGGCTTTTTTCATGCTCCTTGATTGGAGGTTCAACATCTTCCTCCATCTTCTCACTTGATTCCTTTTCTTCATCATAGGATTTCCTTTCTAATTCCTCTCCAACATCCTTGAGTTGCCGAGCCAACTCCTCTTCAAGGCCAGGATCAAATGTTTCCACAATATAATTGGAACCTGGCTACTCAGGTGTGTTCATCTGATGATTGTGTGTCTTCTCCCTCATGCACCACTTTATCAATCATTAGATGCTAGTATTCGAGATGCTTGTGGTAATCATCTACTTCCTCTTCCATATCCTTCACAGCTTCCCTTTCTTATCTCTCCAACTCTTCTGATATTTCCATTATGGCCTTCATCTCTGGCAGTTCAATTGGAGGAGTATGGATTGGAAGACTGGCAACAATTTGTGCCAAGGCAACTTGAATGGCTCAGTTCATCAGCACCCCAGATAGTTCTATAGGAATGTTTTTCATGTGGTGGGAGAAGGCCTCTGGGAGTGAGAGGGTTGGGAATTGGCATTGTTGTTATTGCAAGCAAAAGAGAAGTCATCGGAGACATGGAGGTGGAGGAAAGTGGAGAGGTGGTGGTAGAAGAAAAGTCAATTATCATTACTTGTGTTGTGGGCGGAGTGGAGGCAAGGTGAACTGAGATGTCAACCGCAGGCGGTGAAGTAGCAACCATTGCCCGAGAAGTAGGTAGAGGTGCGGAACTAGTGGCAACATCAGTAGTAGCAATGGCAAGAGTGGAGGTAACATGTGGAGACTTCGACTTATTGGCCTCTATTTCTTCTCCTTCATAGAGAAGGTCCTCCTGGATGGTGGGCATGCCTGATGTCTTCAGCCTCTTGGAGGATTCACCCTATGCTACTTTTCTTGCATATACCTTTGGTTTGGGATGACTTTCAGTCGCTTCTTTTCTCTTCCTTGACCTAGTGGCTGGAGGAGATTTTGAGGTTTCTCTAGCAGCCATCCCACTGTCAGTTTCTTTTGCTGGTTCATCCTCAAGCTCCTCATAAGTTAGGGTGACCCCTTGCTACTTCAATTGGGAAAATTTCCCATCAATCCATTCATTTTTTCTAGCCTCAATGGGCTTTGTCAGAATATCAAGGTCATCAACCTCTTGTTCATTCTAGTTGATCAGTGGCAGCGATAGATTTGCAACTGCATTGTACCGAGGATCCATCACTGTATTTTCATCTTCTACTACCTGGTCCGACATTGGGAATAGGTTGACCCTCTTCACAAAATATGTAGTCATGCGTTTGTAGTGCCTCATTCACACTTTATTGTCATCCTTGTAGTTGGCCCAAAAATCTTCAACACTATGCCCATGGGCGTATTGAGCTATGACCATCTTTAGTTTACCATAAAGGTCCATTCGCAATTGGGCAGTGTGGAACTTCAAGTTATACTCCATGAGTTGCTTATCTGAATTGTCTACACATTGAGATGTGTGGAGCTCATACAACCCCTGCCCAAAGGATAGGGGATAAGAAATCCTCAACTTATGCCTGTTGCTTAGGAGGGAATGTGCATGACACAGCTGTCTAGAGAGTTCCAACAATATTATCCAGTCATTTGGGTACCGGGGCAGCTTGTATGGTTTCTCTAAAAAACCTTTAGCACAAATATAGGTAAACTTAGGGAATTGAATGAATAGGAAGGTGAATTTTCAAAGGAAATCATTAGCATTGTGGGAGACTCTTCTTTCAAAGTCACCCCCAAGCAATCTGATAATATGACCTATGAAAGCGTCATTAACTCTGCAGTAATCGTCTTGAAGTTCATGAATTGAAGCTGAGGGTATCTATCATAAACCTTTAACTCTTTGCCTAATTCTGTATCTAGAGCCCTAAACAAGCCCCTATATTGTCTCTTGTCAGCTAGCAAATATACAAAGTAAGATGTCATGTAGAAGCGCGAGGTCTTCTTTACAACCATAAATTGTTCGTGCAAGAAATTGTTGATAATTCCTACCCAATAGAACCTTGTTTTGCCCCAGAGGATCTCTTCCACAAGATGCAACATCCACTCTTGGAAGTAGGCTGCAGTAAAAAGGCCCTTGAATTTTCTTAGTATGGTTACCAAGTCATGGTAGTCCTCATAGAAGTCACTATGGAAGAGCTCCTAGGGCACTTTTGCAACACTCCCCCTCTTCTCCTTCAACCAATATTGATTTATAAGTATTTTTCATTTAAGGGGATCTTCATCCCACATCTCCTTGCCATATTCCTTGGTTGCTTCCTCCATCTCCCCAAAGGTATGGATATGAAAGGTCTTTCCTATTGACTTGGCGGAGAAGTTAGCCAGAACCTTCCCATCTCTATCCACAATTATTTTGGTCTCTGGATGATATGCCTCTCTGTAGGCCATTACAAGCTCAAGAGAAATGAGGATAGGAGGGAAGCCTGCAACTTTGGCCAATCCACTACTTCTGATCTTTCTAACACTTTCTGTTGTAGGGTTGATCCAGACCCTTTGCTTGAATTCATCAATGTCTATGTGTCTGATGTTTACAGTATCTGAGACCTCCATCTAGGACAAGGTGATCTTGGAGTTGAGAGGTTCCCCTTGAAACTTATACTTCATCAGATCCTTGTCTTCTTTACCCCGAGGTGATTTGGCTATTTTCTTTCCCTTGTCTTTCTCCACGGCTACCTTCGAGGGTCCTACACTTGGTTCCATATATCCTGTAGGTGAGAGAAAGGTAAGCACATTCAAGCATGAAAACACAAGAAATTTAGCCAAAATCTTGCAAAGCAATGTTAGATTAGATAATCCATAATTTAAGAATCCTAACATCTCTTCCAGATTGACATTCACTTTTTGCAAGAAGTATTTTGAGCAATTTGGGTCCAGGGGATCGAACTTCCTTGGGCTGGTGGCTATTTTGGAGTAGCTGCAGGAGGGATGACAATTAGGGAACAACGACCCACTATCCCGACCCACCTTGAGATTTGGTCAATATGTGGGGTCTACCAAGGATGCCACTCTATTTTGTATGTGGGTCAAATTCCTTTTGAAGATTGGAGGGAATTAAGATCATCATTTGAGCGTGCGGGTGTAGCAAGCAACTTGGTTGTTTAAGGGTTTGTCGTTGAAATGACATTGGAAAGACGATGGTTCGCAGGAGGAGTTCCACCGAGTGGGACCTGAAACTCTAGAAGACAATGGCATAGCTCAACTGACACTCAAGTTTTTGTGGGTCAGAAGGAGTGGATGGTTGCTAGATGATGGTCATTCAAAATAACAAACATCAGATGGTGGTTCAATGGGAGAGATCTACGGCATCGGGTCCGGGGAAGGCCTCGATCTCATTCATTTATTGTTTGAAAGTTGAGCGGAAAAGGGGAGGTTGGGTTCCAAGTAGCAAGCAGACGAGGAAAAAATTTTGTTTGAGAAAGGTGGGGCTGAGACAAAGTTCTAAAGATGGTAATTCGATAGAAGAGACCCACTTCAAATTTAGCACTTGACAGTTTCATTGCACAGACAAGAAACCATGGCGGGGTCGGGACTTGAAGGGCGGAAAGGTGGCCTTTAGAAGCCATTCGAGACGGTGGGTTCACCATGGCCACCTGTAGATGAAAGTCCGTGGGGTGGGGCTCACAATGATGTTTACCTTGGTCGTTTGGAGTGTAGATGGAGCTGACCGGAAGAGGCAAGCTCAGGACCCAATAGTCGGATGGACGAGTAACAAAATCCATTCGAGTTAGCAATGCATACACAAAACTCCGTCAGTGGAAGTCTGGGGTGAGGGACCCGTGATAGACCTAGACTTAAGATTTCACAGAGTTTGAGCTAATAGGAGATCAATAGGGTGGGACCCGACCATCGGGAGGCTGCTAGTGTTTAGCTGTTTGAAACAACAAAGCCACAGGGCAGTTTGCAGCTGGAGACCCGCACCTAGGGACCTGAAAGGGTTGAAGGCTCTTCATTTTCTTTCATGAGTTTAGGCTAATTCTAGGTGGCTAAGGAATGGAGTCCTCCCATGCTGGTGGACCCAATGGAAGAGTTCGTCGTTGCTATGTTTAACTCTGTTTTAAAGGTTGGTGACGATGATTGGAGGGCATGGACCCACATGAAGCGAAAGCCTTGGTTTGAAGAATGGTGGTAGAGAGTGTGAGTTCCATGGTCCATTCTCAAGGAAATTTTTGAGTTTATCAAGATTTTTAAATTATGGGTTTTGTGCGCCTTGGATTGTTCTAGCTAGTTGTCAAGTTTTCTTTCCTCAAAATTTATCAAATTTATAGGAATTAAAGAAAATGTCATATAGGGCTAGTGGGTGGAAAACCTACCTCAAAAACTTGATGAATTAGGTCAAGAAATTAATGGGCAACACCTTGAATTAGCAACTGGGATTGTCAGGCATGACAACGGTATTTGTAGAGGGATCTAACTCGTTCTCTGATCAAGTTGACAAGTGAAAATGATAGCTAGAGTTTCCTATTTTATAGAAAATAATGCATTAAATTCCTTTCATTAATGATTGTATGGTGGCCTTGGGGTTGGTGAATAGTCATTTGAAAAAGGTCGCGGGAGGGCTAGACTCCGATGGGTGGACGACAGTGAAAGGTCGGATGTTTGGTCATTCAGTTGCGAAAGCAATGTCGGAAGCATCGGGTTTCGATGAGCAGAGAGCATCCAGAGCTTGGCCATTTTTTGAGTTTGGCAACTAAAACAACATTCATCCAGGCGGGTCCTGAAAGGAAGAAAGCAGTTGCAGAAAGGTTGTTTAAAATGACCACGAGGCGATGGAAATCTATGTGGGGTGGCCTGACAAGGCAGACCCGACTGACTTCAAGGACACTAGTTTGAAAGGTAAAGGAAAACAGCCAAGGGAACTTGTCGAAGGCCTAGAGCCTTGAAAATTTGAAGGGGAAAAACATAGTCCACTCAAGATGAACTATTTGGGACTCATGGACCACTTGGAACACCAAAATAGGGGGCACGCAAAATGAGGCATCGAAAAAAAGTGACCCAACAAGGCAAACAGAAAGAGGGTCCTCGTTCTAAACGGGGTGTGTGTGCTGAAGGAACAACACTAAGTTGTAGAGTCTGAAAGGGAAATATGAAATGTTGAGAATGGGTAATGATGAAAATGTTACTACTTTCATGCAAAGAGTGAATGAAGTTGTGTGTGGTATCAAATGTGTTGGTGGAAAGTTGGAAGAATCAAAGATTGTTGCTAAAGTGCTTAGATCCTTGCCTGCTGCTTATAAAGTCAAAGCTAGTGCTATTGAAGAGATCCAGACTATAATAAATGTAACCAGAGATATGTTGGTTGGTAAGTGGACTTCTTTTGAGTTGAGAAAATTTGGTGATGCCATTCCAAAGGTTGAATCTACATTTAAGGCTACTACTTTTGGAATAGATAGATAGAGATATGATCTGGGTGATAATTCATCTAGAAAGAAATTCAAGTATGAGGATGAAATCAGACAGATTGAAGAAGAAGAAAGAGATCTAGAAGATCTAGAAGCACTTATTGTCAAAAGAATATTGAGAGAAAAAGGTAAGTATGAAGGAAAATTTCCTCTTAAATATTTTTCTTGCAATAAGATAGGTCATTTTGTATCAAGGTGTTGGGAAAGAGATTCTAATCCAAGACATAACAAGCATAAATTTCAAAAGAAGTGTTACTATGTTGCTGATGAAGGTGTGACAGATGATGAGTCTGATTAAGGTGAAGATGAATGGGTATTTATTGCTATCAAGGAAAATAATCATGTATCTACTGAATCTGCTAGTTGTACAAATGTGCAAAAATCCCTAGTTGCTCGAGTTGAAGAGAAATATGAATGGGTGATTGATAATGGATGTTCACATCATATGATAGGAGATAAAAGTAAGTTTGTGAGCTTGGAAAAGTATGATGGTGGTTTTGTGCAATTTGGTGATAACACAGTTGGTGTGATCCGTGGCAGAGGATGCACTTCTCTTGATGGTAAGAATAATACTGATGATGTTTTGTATGTGGAAGGCCTAAAGAATTTAATTTTTTGAGTGTCAGATAGATGGTTGATAAGGGTTACAATCTTCAGTTCAAGAATGGAAAGTGTAGAATATTGGGATGTTCTAAAAATGTGATTGCATTAGGTACAAAAACAAGAGGTAATATCTTTCATCTGAATGCTGCTAGTAAAAGTTGTTTGATTGCTCAAGTTGATGAAAGTTGGTAGTGGCATAGGATAATTTTTCATATTAAATTTTATAACATTGTCAAGATAAGTTCTACTAAGATTGTGAGAGATCTACCTAAGTCTGTAAAACCTACTAATGCCATTTGCAAGGAATGTTAGTTGGGAAAGAAAACTAGAATTTCATTTCGGAGCAAACAACATTGTTCAAATGAATTGTTGGAGCTTGTGCATACTGATTTGTGTGGTCCCTCTAGAATCAGAATTTTACAAGGTTATAGGTATTTCATGTTGCTTATTGATGATTATTCAAGAATGATGTGGGCTACTTTCTTAAGGGAGAAATTTGAAGCGTTGGAAAAGTTCAAGATCTTTAAGGCTATGGTTGAGACAAAGACTGGTCTAAAGATTAAATGTCTGAGATCAGATAGAGGTGGTGAATTCACTTTTGGTGAGTTTAATTCTTTTTGTGAAGAACATGGAATAAAGAGATAATTATCTGCACTGTGGACCCCTCAACAAAATGGAGTTGTGGAAAGGAAGAAAAAAATAGTTCAAGATGTTGCTGGAACTATGATGCTGGAAGGAAATTTCCCTCATATCTACCAAAGAGAAGCTATGAGTACTACTGTGTATATCCTCAACTAGGTACAAATCAAAGGTGATACTAGTAAGACCCCTTTTGAGCTATGGACTGGTGATAAGCCTACTGTTAGATATTTCAAAATATTTGGGAGTAGATGCTATATTAGAAGAGATGAAGATATAGGAAAGTTTGATGCTAGGAGTGATGAAGGAATTTTTTTGGGTTTTTTTACTAAAAGCAAGGACTACTGGTGTTACAATAAGAGATTGAAGAAAATGGTTGAAAGTGCAAATGTTAAGGCTGATGAGGACATTGCTAGACCATCTAGAACCTATGGATATGATTCTGATGATCAAAATGACAATACAAACAAAGGTCATACTTCAAATCAAGTCCAAATAATTTGATGGATCAGGAAAATCAAGAGGAAGATGAATCTAGTGAAGTTACAAAAGAGAGATCAAAAGAGCCTAAAATTCAAGAAAATTCTAAGAAGAGTCTGAGGTATGTAAGATCGAATCATTTAGAAGATAAAATTATTGGTGATAAGAGTAAAGGTTTCTAGACTAGGAGAAAAATTGTAGAAGAATATTGATTGATTTCAAAGACTGAGCCTACTAGTGTGAATGAAGCATGCAAAGATGAACATTGGGTTGAAGCAATGAAAGAAGAGCTACAACAAATTGAGAAAAATGATACATGTATTCTTGTTCCTAGACCTAAGGATAAAATTGTAATTGGAACTAAATGGGTCTTTAGAAGAAAATTGAATGAATGGTGAAGTGGTTAGAAACAAAGCAAGACTGGTTTGCAAAGGATATTCTCAAATGGAAGAAATTGATTATGAAAATACTTTTTCCCTTGTTGATAGAATTGAAGTTGTGAGACTGTTTCTTGCTTATGCTGCTTACAAAGATTACAAGGTTTATCAGATGGATGTCAAGTTTTCTTTTCTAAATGGTGAATTGGAAGAAGAGGTGTATATTGAGCAACCTGATGGGTTTTAGTTGACTGATAAGGGAGATATGGTTTATCGGTTGAAGAAAGCACTATATGGACTTAAGCAAGCCCCTAGAGCATGGCATGCCAGATTGGACAAGTATTTGTTGAAGCTTGTATTTAATAAAGGTATTGTTGATAGTAATTTGTATTTCAAGAATGATGATAAAGATTTGATTGTGGAAGTTTTTGTTGATGATATCATTTTTGGAGGAGATGATGGTTTGTGCGTGAAGTTTTCTAATGAGATGAAGAGTGAGTTTGAGATTTCAATGATTGGTGAGATGAAATTATTTTTGGGATTGCAAATTACTCAGTTAGATAAAGGGATTTTTATATCTCAGTCCAAGTATGTGAAGGAATTGTTGAAGAAGTTCGGTATGGAAGATTCAAAGCCAGTTGGTACACCCATGGTGACCAGATGCAAGTTGATAACAGTAGATGATTCTCCGAAGGAAAATCAGACTAGATATAGATCAATGATTGGTGGATTGCTTTATTTGACTCAAACGAGACCTGATATCGTGAATGTTGTATGTATTGTTGCTAGATTTCAAGCCAATCCTAAGGAATCCCATGTGACTGCTATGAAGAGAATTTTTAGATACATGAAGGGAATTGTTGAATTTGGTCTATGGTATGCTAAAGATGATGATCTTACCTTGAGTTCCTTTATTGGTGCTGATTGGGTAGGAGATGTGGATGACATAAAAAGTACTAGTGGTGGTGTATTTTTCTTGGGTAAGAAGCTAATAGCATGGTTAAATAAAAAGCAGAATGCAATTTCTTTATCTATTGTAGAGGTCGAATACATTGTTGCTTCTAACAATTGTACTTAAGTATTATGGATGAAGCAGATGCTAAAGGATATCAAAGTTGTGTATAATGAGCCCATTGCTATATTCTATGATAATTCAAGTGCCATTAATATTTCTAAGAATCTGGTGCTGCATTCAAAAATCAAGCATATATCTATCAAGTTTCACTTTTTGAGAGAAAAGATAAGTGAAAAGGAAGTCATATTGGAGTATGTGCCTACTAAGGAGCAGATTGTAGATATCTTTACAAAGTCATTGCCTAAGGATAATTTTGAGTATCTCAGAGGGAAGTTATGGCTGATTACCCCTCCTAATCAAAACTAAGGATGCATTGCATTGCATCAATCCATGCATTTCATTATTATATCTTGTTTCATATTGATGTTGTGGTGGCTGCTACTTAGGGGGAGTAGTCAGATGGTTCAAAAATTCAAATATGTGGTTAAGAGCTTAGAGATCTTTGTCATTGATGTCAAAGGGGGAGAAGAGTAATGTTAAAAACTGGTGATTATCTTGGAAAAGAGCCTTGTGGGGAGAAGATCATGTGAAAGAGTTGAGGAGAAAAAGATTCAGAACCTAAGGGGGAGTAAGTGTTAAGAGATAGTTGCATTGATGGTGTTTTTCACATCATGTGTTTCTGTGTGTGAGAAAATTGGATCAAATCGTAATTAAAATCAACACATGTTAATAAAACATTAAATCGAAAAGCTGAAAGAAAGAAAACTAAATGTGCAAAACCGTAACAACAGCCTTTCGAAATCGTTTTATCCTCCTCTATCTTCACCGTTTTGTTGCTTTGAAATGGATCTCAGATCAGCAGATAGAGCTCAACAAAATGACAGCATGAAGAACGAGATTTAGAATGCATAATATGCAAAATCTATGCTAACATGAAAATGGGAATGTGATGCTGAAAATGATATGAGTGCATAAAGCTGATTGCATGAATGTGAGTATGCATATGTAAGTGCAGGCGTATGAACGTGGGTGATTAACCAAGGCTTGGATTTGCACGTGATTTTATAGAGTTTTCGAATGAGTTTGATTGGCTGAATCAATCGACGGTCCGGATTAAGCTTGTTTCGAATGGACGGCGAGAGATTTTCGAAAGTGGACAAAAGAATGGAAGGTTTCCTTTCTCTTTATTGAGTTCGAAGGGAAAATTCCATTTTGAAGGATAAGATACAAATTTAGAAGGGTGAGTTAGCATGAGTTGGAATTTTGGGAAGGTGAGTTAATAATGAATTAAATAAATTAAATTTATTTAATTAGGAGTGAAGATGGAAATGGAAACCCACATAATTAAATAATTCATATTTAATATTTTGAAATTCGAAAATGGGATGGAGAATATTCCATTATTTAAATATTCAAAATATTTAAACTTTAGAATAAAATGATAATTAAATATAAATAAATTATACAAATTTATTTAATTTAATTAAGCGGAGGGTAGAAATGTTAGTAATTAAATAAAATTATTTATTTAATTTAAGGTAGAAGAAATAGAAAAATGAATGATATAAATAAATAATTAAATTTATTTATATGTAGATGACATTAGAGGAATTAATTAAATAAATCATATTTAATTAATTAACAAGCTTAATCATGACCATTTTTAGACATATACATTTTGCCCCTCTTTGAAGTGATGTGTAAAACACATTGCTTCAAAGAAAATAAGATTTTTCCCCTGATATGCTTTCGATGTTGCTGCTGATGATGCCCCCTCGGGAGGTAAATCACGGATGATATGAAGTCTGAAAATGTGATAAAGAAGATTGGATAATGATATTCTGCCGAAGAGACAGTGATTTAGCTCCCGATAAATGATGAAAAAGATGCCCCTGTTGATATGATGCCCCTTTTGATGGAAATGGTAAAATGATGATGATGAACTGATAACTTTGCTTCCCGAAAAGAGAAAAACAAAGAGTAAATGACTGATAAAGTGTTTGATAGATTTGCTTTCTGTGATAGAAAACAAATAGTAGATGAATGATTTCCTTTTTGATAAATTTTCTTTCTGCGATAGAAAACAAATAGTGATTGATGGTAGATCAGATTGATATGGTATCGAGCTAGATAAATTTGTGTATTGGTTTGCCTGATAGGATTGATTGGGTGATATGGGTCTGTGATATGATGCACTGGTATGAGTCACTGATATCGGTCACTGATATAGTTCACTTGATATGGGTTACTGATATGGGCCATTGATATGGGTCACTTGAGATGAGTCACTGATATTGGTCACTTTGATATGGGTTGCGATTGCATGCTATGAGGCATTGATAGATAGAGAGATTTTGATTGAGTTTTTCAAAATCGAGGTGTGTCGGGACCACACAGAGATCTTGGGGCAGGAGATAAGACTTCCATCACAGAGGCCAACCCTATCAGGGGGCTCTGATATTTTTGATGTATCATTATTGATTCATTCACACATCTCGATGTCTATTATGTTTGGAGCATGTACGTTATTTTGGTCATATCTCATGTATCTCTTTGGAATTTTTAGCTTCATTGGACATTGGACATTTGTATTATTTTTGATGAGTAATGATATGCAGCGGCGATGATTTGTGATGATGTGATGTGCATTTATGATGTGATATGCATTTTTTTTCTATGTGTTATGGATTTTGATATGAATTTTAATGATTTGATGACTACCATGATTTGCAGGATGATTCGATATGATGTTTTTATGATGATGATGATGACTGATGATGTAGACTAATGATGTCATGCAGGTGGATGACTTATGAAAATGATATGAAAATGTATATATGGAGTATTTGTTTTTTGAATGTTCAAATGTAAGATGATAAAGGATGACAAATGAATTTGCAAAATGAAAAGATATGGAAAATGATAGGATGATTAACGATACGATATGAATGTAAATATTCTATAAGGATGATTAAGTGAAATGATAAAATGAAATGCAATGATAATGACATGTATGAAAATGATAAGTGATATGAAATGAACTGCATGGTAAGATATGATAACGAAAATGATAATGAATGAAATAATAGTTAATGTATAAAAGGAACATGAAATGAATATGAAAATGATAAAGTGTTAATGAGATGAAGATGATAGAGAAACTAAATGATATGCAAATGAATGATAAATGATAAATGATAATGCAGGTGAAAGGTGATGATGAAACAAATGTTCAAATGTCCTCCACAAGCAGTCCAAAGAGACATGACATCCATTGATGTGATTATTATCCTTTCAAAACTCGGGTGCAAATCCACTATGCAGGTATGTATAAATGATCTAAAATGAAATGCAACTAAATGAAACTGACCATTTTGTTGAGCTTGTTGGTATATTTTCTGGAATCATCATAGAGCGCTTTTAAAATGTTGGAAGTATGTACAAGCATCAGAGGGGAAATTAGCACCAATGATGACCTGAGTACAACTTTCATGATTTTTGATATAGCAAGTGAACACAAGCATCTAGGTATAATTGAACCGAGATGACCTGAGCATTTCTTGCGTAAACAGACAAAGACTAACCACTATCTGATGCAAATTTGGAACTGTCATCAATGATAAATCATCACGTCTCGTGACATATTTGCAACCGATAAATGATTAACCTCCAGACAACAGACAAAGAAAAAATCATCCTCTTTCCTCGCCACTCTAGTTCAGTACATCATCGAGTGTGCTCCAAAGAAATGATATCGAAAATTAAACAACCATTATTCAAAAATGGACTACTGTGATTCCAAACATTAATTCAGATTTAGAGATCATCCAGATATGAGTCATGATAAGGTACACAACTGAAAGCTACTGTGATATGGATCAATGGTTGGTTGTTTTGGTTTGAGTTGGTTGTTTTGTTTTGCGTGATTGGCTTCGATGTCATTGTCTTACCGTTTGAAAGTTGATTGCCCCCAATATGCCCCACGTTTGCCCTAGGTATCGACACAACTTGTTGAAGTGAATAATAATCAAGCCATGATAAGACATTACCGCTCGAGGCAAATAATGATAGCATGGTGCTGGTGTGACCCTAAGATGATGGAAAAGATGCATGAAAAAGAAGGATGAAAATTTAAATGCAGAACATGAACTAATAGATGGAGAGCTTCCAAATAGCGTCTGTTTGCCAGATTTTCACTATTTGTTTTTATTGCATTTTTCTTGTCAATAGACTGTCTGTTTGCCAGGTTTTCACCCTATGACATTTTCTGATTTTTTTTTATTTTTTTATTTTTTATTTTTTGAATTTTTTTGAGACTTTTTGATTTTTGATATTTTGAGGACTTTTAGGTTTTGATATTTCTTGAGGAATTTTTTCTGATTTTTGATATTTCTTGAGTTTTTAAGGATTTTTTTGATATTTTTTTAGGACTTTTTTACGATTTTTTGATATTTCTTGGGGACTTTTACTACGATTTTTGATATTTCTTGAGGACTTTTACGTTTTTTGATATTTTTGGGGACTTTTTACGATTTTTTTGATATTTCTTGGGACTTTTACGATTTTTGATATTTTTGGAACTTTTTACGGTTTTGATATTTCTTGAGGACTTTTACGATTTTTTTGATATTTTTCGAGGACTTTTTGATTTTGATATTTCTTGGACTTTTTTGATTTTTGATATTTCTTGAGGACTTTTGATTTTTTTATATTTTTGGGGACTTTTTGATTTTTTATATTTCTTCAGGACTTTTTCTGATTTTTTTGATATTTCTTCAGGACTTTTTCTGATGATGATGACCATCTTAGACATAATACTTCTTCAGATGCATGTTGTTGATCGGCTCGTCAAACAGGTCCCCTTCTGGCATTGATAGCTTGTAGGCTCCTGAACCATAAACTACGATAACTACATAAGGACCTAGCCAATTTGGCTCGAACTTTCCTTTCTTCTCTCTGTCTTGTTGATTGCGTGGATTCTCTTTCAGAACGAGATCACCCACCTGAAAGGTACGTGGTTTTACTTTATGGTTGTAGCTGTGAGACATCATCTGTTGATAAGCTTTCAAATGATCAGCAACCCTTTTTCTCTTCTCATCTAGAAGTTCCAGTTCTTGGAGTCGAGAAACTCTGTATTCATCATCTGTCATTAAACCTTTCAATGATACTCTGAGTGAGGGAATCTCAACTTCTAAGGGCAATATTGCTTCTGCTCCATAAACAAGAGCGAATGGTGTTGCTCCTGTTGGCGTGCAGATACTGGTTCTATAGGCCCATAGAGAAGGATTGAGTTGAACGTGCCAATCCTTTCCTGATGTATTCACAGTCTTTTTCAAGATTTTCAATATGGTTTTATTTGAGGCTTCTGCTTGGTCATTCCCTTGTGGATAGTATGGTGTTGAATATCTGTGCTGTATGTGGAATCTTTCACAAAGTTCCTCAACATCCTGATTTTTGAATGGTCGTCCATTATCTGTAATAATGGAGTTAGGAATGCCATACCGACAAATGATATAGTTTAGTATGAAGGAGGATATTTGTTTTCCAGTAACTTTAGTAAGAGGGACTGCCTCAATCCACTTGGTGAAATACTCTGTTGCTGTGATGATGAATTTATGCCCGTTTGATGAAGAAGGGTGAATCTTGCCCACTAGATCTAAACCCCATTGAGAAAATGGCCAGGTTGGTGTAAACGGTTGGAGTTCTTGTGCAGGGGCATGAATGAGATTCCCATGGATCTGACATTTGGAACATGTTTTCACAAAAGTGAATGATTCCCTCTCCATTGTAGGCCAGTAGTAACCCATTCTAATCAGTTTTTTAGATAAGGTCAGTCCACTCGAATGAGTACCACAGATGCCACCATGAACTTCTTGTAAAGCTTTGTCAGATTCCTCACGTTCAAGACATCAGAGTAAAGTACCATCAAGACCATGGCGATAAAGGGTGTCAGCGATGAGGGTATAGCGAGCGGATTGGCGGATAAAGTTGCGTTTTTGGTTACGGGATAAATCGGGTGGTAAGATGTCTTTGAGATAAGTATAAATTTTTCCGTACCAAGGCGAATCGGATCTTACCAAATGACAAATGATTTGGCTTTGTTCCACCAGAAATTCATAACAATGTTGAGTTTCTGGGAGTTGTAACAATGATGCAATCGTAGCCATAGCATCAGCTGCTTTATTATCAAGCCTTGGAATTTGTGTAAATTTGATGTCCACAAAGTATTTCTTGAAGTCATCCACCATCTTTTTATAAGGTAGCAGTTTTTCATCTTTGGTTTGGTAGTCATTATTGATCTGACAAATGACCAATTGTGAGTCACCATATACCTGTAACTCTGTTATTCTCCATTCCAATGCTATCTTGAGTCCAGTGATTAATGCCTCATATTCAGCTATGTTGTTGGTGCATGGGAACATTAGCCGATATGAACGAGGAATGGTATGTCCTTGAGGGGTGACAAAAAGTATGCCTGCTCCCGAACCATGTTGAGTGAAAGAGCCATCAAAATATAAGGCCCACGTTTGTTTAGATTCTGCAGTGAAGACATCTGCATCTGGAAATTCAATGTGCAAGGGATGATCTGCTTGTAGTGGTGCCTCTGCTAATTGATCAGCTATAATTTGTCCTTTGATGGCCTTGCGGTCAACATAGTGTATGTTAAACTCACTTAGAATCATTACCCATTTTGCTAACCTTCCTGTCAATGAGGCCTTGCTCAACAAATACTTGAGTGGATCAATCTTCGAAACCAAATTGACTGTATGGGTCAACATGTAATGCCGAAACTTTTGTGAAGCAAAGACTACTGCCAGACAAGCCTTCTCAATAGAAGTGTAGTTGAGCTCATGACTTGTTACTGTTCTACTGATGTAGTAGATTGCACGTTCCTTCCTCGTAGAGTCTTCTTGTGCTAGCAGTGCCCCCAGAGATGTCTCCATTGCGGCAATGTACAAGATGAGTGGTCTGTCTGGATCTGGTGATATGAGAATTGGTGGAGTCATTAGATATTCTTTGATTTTCTGAAAAGCCCATTCACATTTGTCATCCCACTTAAAAGGAACATTTTTATGCAGTAGATGTGTGAATGGTAAACTCTTGTCAGCCAATTGTGCGATGAACCTCCGTATAGATTGAAGTCGTCCTTGTAGTGATCTTAGCTGACCGATGTTCTTTGGTGGGGGAATTTCCATGATTACTTGAACTTTTGCTGGATCTACTTCAATTCCTTTTTCTGAAACAATGTACCCCAAGAGTTTTCCAGACTTGACCCCAAAAACACATTTCTTCGGGTTAAGACGAACTTTGAATTTTTCTAATCTTGCAAATATTTTGGACAATACTTCAAGATGTCCTTCTCTGGTGTATGATTTTGCTAGTATATCATCCACATAATCTTCCATGAAGACATGCATCATGTCATGAAAAATTGTAGTCATGGCTCTTTGGTAGGTAGCCCCAGCATTCTTTAGACCAAAAGGCATGACATTCCAACAATAAGTTCCCCATGGACACGTGAAAGTTGTTTTCTCTTGATCTTCAGGTGCAATCTTGATTTGGTTATATCCAGAAAAACCATCCATTAATGAATACATGGCATGGCCAGCTGTCAGATCAACTATGGTGTCAATGTTCGGTAATGGGAAATCATCCTTAGGACATGCTTTATTAAGATCTCTGAAATATGTGCATATTCTAACAGTTTTATCTGGTTTGGATATAGGTACAATATTGGAGATCCATTCTGCATAGTCGATTGGTCTGATGAAGCCCGCATCAAGAAGTTTTCTCAGTTCCTCTTTAACTAATAATGCAACATGAGGGTGCATTTTTTTGAGTTTTTGCTTTACCGGCTTGACCCCTGGTTTGATAGACAAATGATGCATGATAAGATCAGGATCCAGACCAGGCATGTCAGCATAAGACCATGTGAAATTGACTTGGTTTGCTTTCAGGATTTCCATAAACTTTGGTATTTCTTTCTCTGTCATAGATGCGGCTAACTGCAAAATTCTTGGTTTGTCAGAAGTCTCAAGATTGACAGCATTTGTAGACTCAATCAGAATAGGCGATCGCTCATGGTAGTGCTCCGGGAGAGTGTCAAAATTCCCATCGTCTGGTGCCTCTAAGAGGTTTTCACCATCAGATACGCTCTTTATTTTATCTTTTATTTGATCTAATATTGCCAGATTCTGGTTTTCACCATTAGATCTTTCTTTTTTGTTTTTACTTTTGTAGCTAGGAGACTTGACAGTCTCCTGATCAAAAACTCTATGTCAAAAATCACTGGTGGAACAATCATTCGCATCCTCTGCGGAAAGGAAGTTTACGATAGCTTCATCACTTGGAAACATAGGTATGTTAATAGATTCCGTAAAATCCCAATCAATAAGGTCAGGATGGAGTAAAGGTAGAGGGTCGTTAGGTTGTGTGAGATCGGATATGGTTATGGTCATGATAGAGTGGTCTATAGGATCCGAGGTATAAGGTGGATCAATGATGATACTGTCCTCATGATGATCTTGTTCGTTTGGATCTGATTCAGTATCACTAGAATCATAGTCGACCTGTGGTTCGGATTCTCGCGGTTGGGACCCTGAACCTTGTCCTTCAATTAGAGTTGGGGCATACTGGTGTATTACATCAACCTCTTTGTCTCTCCAGAACTCATCATTGTAAATGGTGTCCCATTCATATTCAGCAGAGTTCGTATCAGAATTGTTGTCTAGGAAATTCTGAATTGTTGCCAAACATGTCTCTTGTGAATCTGAGCTTTCTTGCAATGCAAAGATGGTGCTATGCAGTTGTTTTTCTTTGGAGTGATTTTCATAACCCAATCCAGTTTTCTCTTTTGCAGCAAGTCCGTGGAGGTGAATGGGTTCAATTACTCCTTCCTTCCTTTTTCCAATAGGTCCCTCATCATAACCCATCTTCTGCATGATTAAATATCCTTTTCCATATTTATCTGTGGGTAATTTGACATTAGAAACTGCTTCATCTTCATCTTTATAGAGCCAATTTAAAATTTCAGTATCCTCTGGGTTTTCCATGGGAAATTTTTCTTTGATGAATTGCCCATTAAATTTTGTAATCGGCTTTATTGGCGTTTGCTTTGATGTTGATGCTGCTGAAATTTGATGTTCTCTAATAGATGGTTGTCCATGTGATCGTGGTGATGTAGGTAAATTGACAAGACAAAGAGAGTATTCTCCAACTCCATGATCCTTGAATTTCATCTTTTTGTCAAAGCTATTGGTCAATTGACTGATTTGTGTGTTAATCTTTAGAGAAGTACTAACATGAGCTTCCCGATTATTAGGGACCAAAGTATCTTGACTAGCCTTTATGTTGGCGCAAGTTTGAGTGTTGGAATTATCAGCAGGTATCGTGATTTCTTGTCCATCATAAGGAAACTTGAGACATTGATGGTAAGTTGATGGGATGGCTTGCATTTCATGGATCCAAGGATGACCCAACAAAATGTTATATGCCAGATCGCGATCCAGTACTTGACAAAAAGTATTCTTTATAACATGGCCCACTCTGATTGGCAGCATGATTAGACCTTTGGATGCTCTTTCTTCATCATCATAAGCTTTTATGGTAATCTTTCTTCTGAAATCAATGGAGTCCT
>VDFB02271358.1:905276882-905377823 GCA_007258455.2 Sequoia sempervirens
ATGAGCTGAGTGAAATGATTTGAAAGATGTCCACGAAGATGACACACTTGAGAAATCAAAATAGCCAGTTGCAAGATTCTCAACAAAGCATTCAAGCTAATCTCAACTGAGATAATAGGGATAACTGCAAGGCAAGTACCTCATCAGCACCAAACTATTAATGAGGACAAAATTTTAATCAAAACTTTGAAAGAAAACCCTCCCAAAGACAAAATAGAATGTGGAATACAAGGCCGAACAATGGAGGTGTTCCCACTCCTCTTGATCAACCTAAAAACATGGAGAAGACAACTAGTCAATTGTACCTCACTGAAGCTGCTCTGTTTGGATGGTTTGGGATTCACAAGACTAATAGGCATTCTAAGTTTGACTACCCTGAATTCCAGATAGTCATGGAGATCTTTCAAGTGGAGGTCCAAAATGGTGTTGAGAGTGTGAATTTTCGGGACATAGTTTAGTCCAACCCTTATGATTCCTCCTGTCTCATGGTCAACAAGGCCCCATTCTTGCAAAGCAAGAGAAATAAGTTTGAGATCGAGACCGCTTTTGCCAAGAGTGAAGAAGTACAAGAGGTAAGTAACAAAGAAGCTTTATCTCAACTCTTTACTTCAGTAGATAACAGTCCAATAGATGAAGAAGAGTCTCACGAGGATGAAGTGAAAATTTTCCATCAAAGAACCTCTTCGTATAATCTAAGGAATAGACAAATAGGGGGACCATTCACTACCTCCACTCTGCCTAATAACTTTAGTACCCCACCTAACCTCAACACAAGCAACAACCCAGGCTACTCTTATGTAACTAAACAATATTTGAACAAAAAACAACCAAACCAAACAAAAATTCAACCAACTAGCTCATCCATAGGCAGATCCTTTGAGGAAAAAATAGAGCAAATGGGTGAATATGTCATTGAGGAATTCAAGAAAGTCAAAATCAGCTTGTCCGCCTTTGAGTTACTCAAGGTTCTTGCAGTTAGGCATGTCTTCTTTAGGGTAATTAATGAAACCCTTCCTCTAAGATGAGACAAAAAATACCTGCCAAAAGAGTCACCTTTAAAGAACCTTGACAAGAGCCCATAATCCAAGAAATCATAGGAAAAAAGAAATATATCTCCACCAACCAACAAGATGGAAAACAACCTGCCAAAGAGAAAACTCCAGTGCAAACTAAGAAAAAGTCTAATGAGAAGGATGAGAATCAAGTGGCCCAAGCTGACACAACCATGGGATTATTCCAAGGAAAGTTCGAAATGCCACCCTTCCTTACCACAATCAAAATATTTGGGAAGAATTTGCACAATTTCCTAATTGACTTAGGGGTGTCAACCAATGTCATGCCTTTGGCTATGTCCAAAGCCCTTGGGATTACCCCCACACCTTCAAGAAGAAAAGTAACTCAGCTAGACAAAACCATGGTTAACATTGTTTGGGAGATCAATTGTATCCCAATGCAGATTTCTACAGACCTAAGAGTGTAGCAGGTTATTGACATCCAAGTTGCAGATATTCTTGATACGTATGGAATTATCTTGGGACAAGACTTCACCTCTACATTGAATAGGTATGCCACAACAGATTTCTCTCACATGTGGCTGCCATGGAAGGGGTTTCCAAATCATATCCGCATCAACCAAGAACCCCACATAAAGTTCATGATCACAAAGTACAACAACATCAATGAGGTGTTGTTTGTTGAAACAAAATATGAAAATTATTTTCCCTTTTCCTACCAAGAAGAAGTGAAGCCTCAAGACAAAGAATTTCCTACAAAGGTCTTCTTGGTGCAATGTGGTCCTCCGACCAACTTGACCTATGCACCTCAAAGTACGGAAATGTTAGTGGAATTAGAAGATGATGAGCCTTATGAAGATGGTAATTTAGGATTGCTAGATGGATTCCAAGACTTCATGGAGAAGTGCATACAAGATCAACTCAGCCTAGGAGCAAGGATGAAATTCCAAGATCTCTTGCTGCCAAGTTGGTGCAGAGTTCACAATGCTTCCCACTCTGAGTTCGAATGTTGCTTGTGCCAAATAGCAGTGGAACATATCAAAGGATTAGTTACTCCTTAGAAGGAGATGCCAACAAGATAGATTTCCCTCAATCATGATGAACCGGTGCCTACTCCAAAGTTTGTGGATGCAAGAACGCAGCCAAAAAGGAATGAACACATGATTGGCCCTGGTGTCAAAGAACCTTCCAAGTTATGGACATTGTGTTTCGATGGATCCAAGTCCAAACAAGGAGCCAGCACTAGGTTTGAACTCATCAACCCCATGGGTAAGACTTATTTCATTTCCCATAGACTTTATTTTTATTCTACCAATAATGTAGCAGAGTACGAGGCCTTGGTCCATGGTCTTTTAATGGATTTGAGAAAGAATGTCAAAATGTTACAAGCTTTTGGTGATTCTAAACTGATAGTGAAACAAGTCAGAAAATTATACTCATGTCATGACAGAAGGCTTGCAAACTACAGGCATAGAGTCTAGGATCTATTAGAAAGTCTAGATACATTTAATATACAATTGATCCCACATTCTTAGAATCATACTGTTGATGCATTGGCTCAAGCAACCATCACGCTACAACCACTTTCCTTGTTTGGCCTCAAAAGATTCATAGTTGAGTTGACCTCTACCTCATTTGTACTGAATAATATCACTCATTTCAAGGTATTCAATGATGATAAGCACATCTTGGAGTTCATCACAAGCTCTGACGTGTTTGCAACACAAATAATTGATGAAACTGAGCCCAAGGAAGCTGAACTAGATATATAAGGGGTCATCAACCTCAAAAAGAATAAAATCCCTAGAGGTATGGTTCAACTTGAGCACATATTTGACCTAGATCAAATCAAAGATCAAGATTAGCAAGCAAAGAAGGAGTCCATAAACTAGCGTGACACCCACAACCTCAGGACAACCGAGGAAGTCAAAAACATATTCATTGGCAAGGTGTGCACTGCAGAAGAAAAGAAATGAATTATTGATGCATTGCAAAAGTATCATGATGTGGTAGCATGGAGCTATGAAAATTTGAAGACCTATGATACCTCCATTATCACACATACCATCCCTCTCAAGCCCGACGTACGACCATTCTAGCTAAGACAACATGCCATCATTGCCTTATTGGAGACTATCATTTACAAGGAAGTGCAAAAACTACTTTCATCCATAATCATCTTTCCAGTAAGGCACTCCACATGGGTGGAAAATTTGGTCCTGGTTAGGAAATAGAACAGAGAAATCAGATTGTGTGTAGACTTTCGCAATCTAAATAGAGCTTCAGAGAAGGATAACTACCTAGTGCCTTCATTAGATGAGGTATTGTAGATTTTCAATGGATCGTAGATGATGTCCTTCCTTGACGGGTACTCTGGGTACAACCAAGTGATGGTTCAGCATGAAGATTGACATAAAACAACATTCCCCACCAAGTGGAGAACCTTTGCTTACAAAAGAATTCCATTTGGGCTCATCAACGCTGGCACCACTTTCCAACGTGCAATGGAAATTTCCTTCAAATATCTAATTGGAAAAAGCATAATCATCTACATGGATGATTTGACCATGTTTTCAAAGAGGTGGAGTGATCATGTCTTTGATCTATGCAAAGTCTTTCAGAGGTGTTGAGAATTCAGGGTTTCTCTTAATCTAAAGAAGTGCATCTTCTGAGTCATTGAAGGTAAGCTACTCGAGCACGCTATTTTGGAATGAGGAATCTCTATACACCCTACGCATCCAATCTCTAATAAATATTCACCTGCTAGGTAGCAAGAAAGAACTGAAATCTTTCTTCTGAAAGATAAATTTCGTTAGAAAATTCATCACAGGCTTTGCTAAAATTGTCAAGCCACTCAACACCATGTTAAAGAAAGATGCTAAGATTGAGTGGACCCTGGAGGAAAAGCCGACCTTCAAAGAAATTTTAAAAGCCATTGTTGAAGCACTAGTGTTAGTCAGCCTAGATTATCTGAAGTCATTCTACATTTATTCATTTGGTTCAGATCACTCATGTGCCAATATTTTAACCCAAAAGGATGATGAAGGAAGTGAGCACCCGATCGCCTTCATGAGTGCTCCCTTGAAAGATGTTGAACTATGGTATCACAATGTGGAAAAGCAGGCATATGCTCTTGTTAGAGGAGTTAAGAAGTTTAGACATTACATCTTGTGTAATAAGGTGTTCGCCATTGTCCTTGACCTAGCAATGAAGACGTTACTAATGCTAAATGACCTAGGAGAACGAAAAGAAAAGTGGGTTACCCTACTGCAGGAATATGACATGGAAATTCAGCCCATGAAATTAGTAAGAGGACAAGAACTCACCCAAACAATAGCTGAGACAGCAGCTGAAGTAGGACTCGAGCTCACAGTTCAGCAGTACCAGCTTGAGGATGTTTCATCGGGGGAATGGTAGGATGACTTCATCTATTATTTGTTGAACAACAAGTGCCCACCTCGCTTGTAAGGAGTTTAGAAATGTGCTCTTCATCTGAAAATATGTAGCTACATGTTTCAAGGATCCATACTATACAAGAGGAATCACCAAGGTGTCTATCTAAGATGCCTTGGCAAAGAAGAAGTAGACCGGGTCCTGAAAGAATTTCATGACAAATTTGGTACCGGTCATGGGTATGTCCCTTCAATTTCTCATCAAATCCTATGAGTAGGCTACTACTGGCTGACAATATTCAAGGATGCTCACAATCATGTTTGCACGTGCCACATATTTCAGACTGCCGCAACTAGAGAAAAGAACGTTGCTGTCCCATTGCAACCAGTTTTGGAGGTGAGGTTGTTCGCACAACGGGGGCTTGACTTCATTGGTCTAGTAAGCCCACCATCATCTACAGGACACAGGTACATTCTAACTACTTTCAATTATTGCACTAGATGGAAAAAATCCATTGCATGTAGGCAATTCACAATAGAGGTAGTTATGAATTTTCTTGAAAGCTTTATTTTAAATCATTTTGGTTTCCCATATGCATTAGTGTGTGATAATGGCCTTTCCTTTTCCTTGCTTAAATTCACTAGTTGGGCCTTCAATTATGGGATTTCCCTCAAGTTTTCTTCCAACTACTATCCCTAGGGAAATGGCCTTGTAGAATCCACTAATAAGAATCTCATTATGGTGATAAAAAAACTGCTTGACAAGAATCCTAAGGACTGGCATACCAAACTTCGTTTTTCCCTTTGGGCAGATTGCACATGCCACAAGGCTGCCCTTGGTGATTCACCATTGCATATTGTTTATGGCCTAGAGCCTATATTCCCAATTCACCTAAAAATCCCCACCCTCTAGTTCATCAATGACTTTTACGAAGAAGGGGACCGAAAAGAAGCTCTCTTGGCTGAGTTGTTATACCTAGAAGTGTGTGACTGTGCTATTGAAAATCTAGCCAAACATCAGGGCATAGTCAAGAGATGGTTCGAATACCAAGCCAAAGTCAAGGCCTTTAAAATCACTAATCTATTGCTATGTTGGGATAAGGCCCATGAGAAGAAAGGAGGACATGAAAAATTCGACAAGCTTTGGCTTGACCCCTTTCAGATTGCTGAAATCCTTGGAGATAATACTTTTTTCCTCAAGACTTTAATTGGTGAAGATGTCCCGTTGCCTATCAATGGGAAACACCTAAAGCATTACTTCCAAGCTTGAGCTCTTTCGGAGTTGTTCCTGTAAATACTTGTATATAGGTTAGCTTAGGTTGCTTTTGGTTTGCTTTGTTTTGTCGCTTCGTGTGGCTTTTGTTTTGCTCGTTTCCCAGTTGTTCCACCTTGATGAGGGCGTTCTTCATTTCTACTGTGGTGGTCATGCTCATTCAACAAATTGTTCACTTTGTTGCCCGATCTTAGTGTTCTTTCGCTAATTATTCACTCTCAACTATTGGTCCCTGATAGCCACCATGGAATGGCTTCCTCACTTGAACTTTGACTTAGAACCCAACCCTTGGTTGAATCTTCCTTTTACATTCATCTCAGATCTCACACAAAACACATATTAATTGTTTCCAAAGAGCTGTATAGCGGCTATTATGATGACTTAGAAAGTAAAAAATATTAAGTCTACTCCAGTGACCACTGTGGTTCCCCAAACCCATAGTAGGCTTCGATGCTTAAATGGTTGAGCAAAAGAAGAAAGTATTAAATGAATTATTGCAGGAAAAGAAAAGAAAAAGAAAAATGCTAACATCAAGCAATTGTATGGGTGTGCAGATAACTCTACTGGGGCTATGGACACCTAACTGGCAGTAGAGCAATGTTCATGGGGTCACAGTGACAACTCTGTTGGGGCTATGGATGTGTGACTGACAGCGGGGCAATGTCTAGGTTACTTTTGGGGTTGGATGATTTATGTAGCTTGCTTGGTTAGATTAACTGCCACTTGTCACGGTTTCTAAGGGAAGGGAATGAATTTACCAAACACACACACTTCTGAGATGTTTCATGGGTTGATTCAATTAAGGATCCAGTTCTCCTAGTTCTCTTTGGAAGTCAGCCCCTAGTCTGCAAAACTGGAGATTCTGGGTTCTAAATGAGTATTTACCATTAGAACACTTGGGAGTGTTCTTCAATAGAATCTCCATGTGTTGTGCCTTCAGTACACATGCCCCGTTCGGAATGGGGACCCTCTTTTTGTTCACCTTGTTGGGTCACTTTTGTTGTCACCTCATTTTGTGTGCCCCTTGTTTTGGTGTTCCAAGTGGTCTACGACTCCCAAAGAGTTCATCTTGAGTGGACCATGTTTTTCCCCTTCAAATTTTCAAGGCTCTAGGACTTTGAGAAGTTCCCTTGGTTGTTTGCCTTTGCCTTTCAAACTGGCATCCTTGAAGTCAGTCAGGTTCGCCTTGTCGAGCCACCCCACATGGGTCTCTGTCACCCCGCGACCATTTTAAATAGCCTCTCTCCAACTTCTTTTCACCTTTTGGGACCCACCTAGATGAATGTTGTTTTTGTTACCAAACTCAAAAAATGGCCAACCTCTGGCTACTCTCTACCCATCGAAACCCAATGCTTCTGACGCCGCTTTCGTGACTGAATGACCAAACAGTCGAGCTTTCACCACCATTCGCCCATTAGAGTCTGGCCCTCCTACGACCATTTTCAAATGACCGTTCACCAACCACAGGGTCATTGTACAGTCATTAATGTAGGGAATTTAATGTGTTATTTTCTATAAATAGGCAATTCTAGCTGTCATTTTCACTTGTCAGCTTGATCAGAGAACGAGTCAGAGCCCTTTACAAATGCCGTCATTGTGCTCGCCAAGCCTAGTTGTCAATTCCAGGTGTTTCCCATCGATTTCTCAACCTCATTCATCAGGTTTTTGAGGTAGATTTTCCACCCGCAAGCCCTATATGATGTTTTCTTTAATTCTTGTAAAGTTGCTAAATATTAAGGAAAGAAAACTTGACAACTAGCTAGAACAATCCAAGGTGCACAAAACCCATAATTTAAAAATCTTGATAAACTCAAAAATTGCCCCAAGCACCGACTGTGAAACTTGCACTCTCCATCGTTGTTCTTTGAACCAGGGCTTTCACTATCTGTGGGCCTGCGCCCTCCAATCACTATCACCGGCCTTTAAAATGGAGTTAAACATATCAATGACGAACTCCTCCATCGGGTCCGCCCATTCGAGAGGACTCCATTCCTTAGCTGCCTAGACTTAGCATAAACTCATGAAAGAAAATGAAGAGCCTTTGACCCTTTCGAGTCCTCAGGTGTGGGTATCCATTTGAAAACTGCCTTGTGGCTTTGTCGTTTCAAATAGCTAAACAATAGCGGCCTCTTGATGGTCGGGTCCCACCCTATTGATCACTTATAAGCTCAAACTTTGCAAAATATTAAGTCTAGGTTCATCACAGGTCCCTCACCCCAGACTTCCGCCAGCGGAGTTCCATGTATGCATCACCGACTCGAATAGATTTCATCACCTGTCCATCTAACTATCAGGTCCCAGGCTTGCCTCTGTTGGTCAGCTCCATCTGCACTCCAAACGACCAAGTGTAAACATTGTTGTGGGCAGCCATGGTGAACCCACCGTCTTGAACAGCTTCTAAAGGCCGCCTTTCCGCCCTTTGGGTCCCGACCCCACCATGGTTGCCTATGTCTGCAACGAAATCATCAAGTGCTAAATTCAAAGTGGGTCTGTTATGTCAAGTTGTTGTCTTCAGAACTTCATCTTGGCCCCGCCGTTCTCAAATGAATTTTTTTCCTGATCTGCATACTACCCAGAATTTTGCCCCCCCTTTTCCGCTCAACTTTAAAACAATAAATGAACGAGACTGAGGCCTTCCCCAAACCCGATCTCATGGATCTCTCCCGTTGGACCGCCATCTGACCTTTTCTATTTTGAACGGCCATCATCTAGCAACCATCCACTCCTTCCAACCTGCAATGACTTGAGTGTCAGTTGAGCTATGCCACCGCCTTCAAGAGTTTTGGGTCTTGCTCGACAGTACTCCTCCTATTTACCATCGTCTTTCTGGTGTCTTTTCAATAGTAGACCCTTAAATAGCCAAGATGCTTGCTACACCCACACACTCAAATGATGATCTTAATGCCCTCCAATCTTCAAAAGGACTTCGACCCACGTGCCAAAATAGAGAGGCTTCCTTGGTGGACCCCACATATTGACCAAATCTCAAGGTAGTTCAAGACTGGGGGGCTAATGTGCCCTGATTGTCGTCCCTCCTGTAGCTACTCCAAAATGGCCACCATCCCAGGGAAGTATAATCCCCTGGACCCGAATTGCTCAAACTCCTTCGTGCGAAAAGTGAATGTCAATTTGGAAGAGATGTTAGGATTCTTAAATAATGGATTATCTAATCTAACATTGCTTTGAAGGATTTTGGCTAACTTTCCCGTGTTTTCATGCTTGAATGTACTTACCTCCCTCTCACTCATAGGATATATGGAACTAGGTGTAGGACCCTCAGAGGAGGCTGTGGAGAAGGAAAAGGGAAAGAAAATAGCCAAAGCACCTTGGGGTAAAGAAGACAAGGATTAATGAAGTATAAATTTCAAGGGGAACCTCTCAACTTCAAGGTCACCTTGGCCTAGAAGGAGGTCTTAGATACAAACATTGGACACATAGACATTGATGAATTCAAGCAAAGGGTCCAGATCAACCCTACAATAGAAAGTGTGAGAAAGATTAGAAGCAGTGGATTGGCCAAAGTTGTAGGCTTCCCTCCTACCCTCATTGCTCCCAAGCTTGTAATGGCCTACAAAGAGGCATATCAGCCAAAGACCAGAATAATTGTGGATAGAGACGAGAATGTTTTGGTTGGCTTCTCCACCAAGTCAATAGGAAAGACCTTTTATATCCCTACCTTCGGGGAGATGGAGGAAGCAACCAAGGAAGATGGCAAGGAGATGTGGGATGAAGATCCCCCCAAATGCAAAAGACTTATAAATCAATACTAGTTGAAGGAGAAGAGGGGCAGTGGTACAAAAGTGCCCAAGGAGCTCTTCTGTAGCAACTTCTACAAGGACTACCATGATTTGGTAACCCTGCTAAGCAGATTCATGGGCCTTCTGACTACAACCTACTATAATGATCAATACAATACAGACATGCAATACAGATAGAGCACAATCTAGAAACATCCACAAACATCATGAATCACTAGAGAAGCATCCCCAACAACTGAACTTACTAAAATCGCATCATCTTCATTCAAGAACATCAACTGAAGCAACATAAAAACTGTTAGAATAGAAATGTTCATAACTCGATCAAATCTTCATGTGGATCTCTAAAACTCAACATGGATAAACTAGATATACTCAATAGGAAACCCTTTAATCCACAACCTCTAATCATCAATGTACTGAACTCACTGACAGAATGAACTTCATTTCACCACTGACAACCTGTAACTTATTTCATTACAATTTTCTCAATATCCTCGACATATACAACCTCTAAGACATTAATGCTAATAGTGTTGACATCAATGAAAACCACAACATACAATAATCTCCCCCTTTGGAATTGATGGAAACACATGATGTGAAAAACACCATCAACACAACTATCTTCAACACTTACTCCCCCTTAGATTCTGACTCTATTCTCCTCAACAACTCTTCTCCCACATGACTCTTCTTCCTTAGATAATTCACAATTTTTCACATGACTCTTCTCCCCCTTTTACATCAATGACAAAGATCTCTTTTCTCCACACAAGCTCTGAACCACATAACTAAACATCTGACTACTCCCCTTTAGTAGCAGCCACCACAACATCAATCCAGATCAAAATATGACCATGGAATGCATTGATTGATGCAAGTTAATGCATCTTAGTTCTGATGAGGAGGGGTAATCACCCCTAGCTTACATTTGAGATACTCAAAAGTATCATTAGGCAATGACTTTGTAAAGATATCTACAATTTGTTCCTTAGTAGGCACATACTCCAATCTGACTTCCTTTTCACTCACCTTCTCTCTCAAAAAGTGAAACATGATAGATATATGCTTGGTCTTTGAATGCAACACCAGATTCTGAGAAATGTTAATTGCACTTGAGTTATCACAAAATATAGCAATGGGTTCATCATACACAACTCTAATATCTTTCAACATCTGCTTCATCCACAATACTTGAGTACAATTATTAACAACAACAATGTATTTTTCCTCTGCAGTAGATAAAGAAATGGCATTCTGCTTCTTACTTAACCATGAAATTAGCTTCTTACCCTAGAAAAATGCACCACCACTAGTACTTTTTTTGTAATCCATGTCACCTTCCCAATCAACCTCAGTAAAAGAACTCAAATTAAAATCATCATCTTTAGGATACCACAGGCCAAAATCAATTGTTCCCTTCAAGTATCTAAAAATCCTCTTCACAATAGTTACATGAGATTCTTTAGGATCAACTTGAAATCTTGCAACAATGCATACAACATTCATGATATCTAGTCTAGTTTGAGTCAAATAAAGAAATCCACCAATCATTGATCTATATCTAGTTTTATTTTCTTTTGGAGAGTCATCATCTTGTGTCAACTTGCATTTGGTTATCATAGGTGTACCAACTGGCTTTGAATCTTCCATACCAAACTTCTTTAGCAATTCTTTCACATACTTGGACTGAGATATGAAGATCCCTTTATCTAACTGAGTAATTTGCAATCCCAAAAAAGAATTTCATCTCACCAATCATAGACATCTCAAACTCATTATGCATCTCATCAACAAACTTCATACACAAACTATCATCTCCTTCAAAAATGATATCATCACCAAAGGCTTCAAAAATCAGATCTTTATTATGATAAATCTTGAAATACAAATTACTATCAGTAGTACCTTTATTGAGTCCAAGCTTCAACAAATACTTGTCTAATCTAGCATACCATGCTCTTGGGGCTTGCTTAAGTCCATACAATGCTTTCTTCAACCGAGAAACCATATCTCCCTAATCATTCAATTGAAATCCATCAGGTTGCTCTACATACACCTCTTCTTCTAGTACACCATTTAGAAATGGGGACTTGACATCCATTTGATAAACCTTGTAATTTTTGTAAGCAACATAAGCAAGAAATATTCTTATAGCTTCAATCCTAGCAATTGGGGAAAAAAAAATTTCAAAGTCAATTCCTTCCATCTGGGAATGTCCTTTCAACACTAATCTTGCTTTGTTTCTAACAAATTTACCTTGCTCATTCAACTTGTTTGTAAAGACCCATTTAGTTTCAATTATATTTTTTGTCCTTAGGTCTAGGAACAAGAATCCATGTATTCTTCTCAATTTTTTGTAGTTCTTCTTTCATTGCTTCCACCCAATTTTCATCTTTGCATTCTTCATTCACACTATTAGGCCCAATCTTTGAAATCAAACAGTATTCTTCTGCAATATTTCTCCTAGTCTGAACACCTTTGTTCTTATCACCTATAATCTGATCTTCTTAATGATTTAGTCTTACATACCTTGGAGTCTTAGGATGCTCATGAAATTTTGGCTCTTGTGATTTCTCCTTTGCACTTCCACTAGTTCCTTCCTCTTGTTTTCTTGATTCACCAGAATGATCTGAACTTGATTTTGAGTTTGAACTTTCTTTCCTATGACTGAACTATTATTTTGATCATCTAAATCATATCTATAGATTTTGGATGGTCTATCTATGTCCTCATCAACTTTTACATTTGCAGTTTCAACTATTTTCCTCAATCTCTTGTTGTAGCACCAGTATGCCTTGCTCTGAGTAAAATAACCAAGAAAGATTCCTTCATCACTCCTAACATCAAACTTTCCTATCTCTTCATCTCTTCTGATAAATCATTTACTCCTAAATATTTTGAAATATCTAACAGTAGGCTTATGATCAGTCCATAGCTCAAAATGGGTCTTACCAGTATCACCTTTGACTTGTACCCAGTTGAGGATGTAAATAGCAGTCCTAACAGTTTCTCTCCAATAGATATGAGGAACATTTCCTTTCAGCATCATAGTTCTAGCAGCATGAACTATCTTGTTCTTCCTTTCCACAACTCCATTTTGCTGAGGGGTCCATAGGGTAGATAAATTTATCTTTATCCCATGCACTTCACAGAAAGAATTAAACTCATGAGAAGTGAATTCACCACCTCTATTTGATCTCAGAAATTTAATCTTCAGACTTTTCTTTGTCTCAACCATAGGCTTAAAAGTCTTGAATTTCTCTAGAGCTTCAAATTTCTCCCTTAAGAAAGTAACCCACATCAATCTAGAGTAATCATCAATAAGTAACATGAAGTACATGTCTCCTTGTAAACTTCTGATTCTAGAAGGACCACACAAATCAGTATGAACAAGCTCCAACACTTCTTTTGAACAATGTTGTTTTCTCCTATATGAAATTCTAGTTTGCTTCCCTAACTGACATTCCTTGCATATAGTATTAGTAGGCTTTACCAACTTAGGAAGATCTCTCATTGCCTGAGTAGAAATTATCTTGATAATATTGTCAAAGTTTACATGACACATTCTCCTATGCCACAACCAAATTTCATCAACTTGAGCAATCATACAACTTTTACTAGCAACTTTTAGATAAAAGATGTTACCTTTTGTTTTTGTACCTAAAGCAATCACATTTCCAAAACTTCCATTCTACACTTTCCATTCTTGAATTGAAGATTGTATCCCTTGTCAACCATCTATCCAACACTTAAGAGATTATGCTTCAAACCTTCCACATGAAGAACATCATCAGTACTATTCTTACCATCAAGAGAAATGGATCCTCTGCCACGGATTGCACTAGCTTTGTCATCATCAAATCTTACAACACCATCATCATACTTTTCCATACTCACAAATTTTCTTTTGTCACCTATCATGTGATGAGAGCATCCATTGTCAATCACCCATTCATCTTTCTTTTCAACTTTGGCTGCTAGAGCTTTCTCCACATTTGAGCAACTAACAGACTCAATAGGGGCTGAATCATTTTCCTTGATAGAAATAAATACCCATTCATCTTCACTTGCATTCTCTTTATCAGATTCATCATCTGTCACACCTTCATTAGTATCATAATAACACTTTCTTTGAAATCTAGGCTTGTTAGGTCTTGGTTTAGGGACTCTTTCCACACACCTTGATGCAAAATGACCTATCTTATTGCAAGAAAAACATTTAATATTAAATTTCCCTTTATACTTACCTTCTCCTCTAGCTTCTCTCTTGACAATAAGTGCTTCAAGCTCCTCTAGCTTCCTCTCCTCTTCTTCAATCTCTCTCATTTCCTCCTCATACTTGACTAGCTTTCTAGAAGAACTTTCTCCTGGATCATATCTCTATTTATCTCTTTCAGAAGTAGTAGCCTTGAATGTAGATTCTATCTTAGGAAGAGAATCACCAAATTCACTCAACTTAAAAGTAGTAAGCTAACCAATCAACATGTCTCTAGTTACATTTGTTACAGTCTAGAGCTCTTCAATAGCAATAGCTTTGACTTTGTATGCAACAGGCAATGATCTAAGCACTTTAGCAACAATCTCTGATTCTTCCAACTGTCCACCAGCACATCTGATACCACACACAAGTTCATTCACTCTTTCCATGAAAGTAATAATGTTCTCATCACCTATTCTCAACATTTCATATTTCCCTTTCAAACTTTGTAACTTAGCAATTTTTACATTAGCATCACCTTCATACCAGGTTTCCAACTTTTTCCAGATCTCATAAGCAGTCTTTAGATCCATAACATTTTTCATCTTAGAATAAGACAAAGTGCTCATTAATGCTTCCTTAGCCCTGATATTGTACTCAAAATCTCTAATCTTAGCAGTAATAGTAGGACCATTCTGAGGAATAACATACCTATTCCTTCAAATGATAAAACAATCGCTCTTATATATCCGCAACAAGAAATTACATCGCTACATGTTGGCCTCAAGAAAATAATAAAATGAATGCAAACTGTCGGCCCAAAACATTAAAGATTATTAATGCAAATCAACCAAGGTCGGCCACAACATAGTGATGACCCAAAATAAAATTCTCAAACATGAACCACCTTCAAAAATTAATCCTCGAAGATCCACAACACGTTACAACACCCCGTCGGCCAAGAACATGAAAAACATGAGCACGCAAGAGAAAATATCGAATCGTGAGAAAAATGATCAATGCGGACATGCAACACAAATAGTGCATGATCTAGAAACATCCAAAAACATCATGAATCACTAGAGAACCATCCACAACAACTAAACTTACTAAAATTTCATCATCTTCATTCAAGAACATCAACTGAAGCAACAAAAAAACTATCAGAATACAAATCTTCATAACTTGATCAAATCTTCATGTGGATCTATGAAACTCAATGCAGATAAACTAGATATACTCGATAGGAAGCCCTTTAGTCCACAACCTCTAATCAACAACATATGGAACTCACCGACAAATAGAACATCACTTCACCACTGACAACGTACAACTCATTTATTGAAATTTTCTCAATATCCTTGACATATACAGCTTCAAATGTACTAATGCTAATAGTGTTGATATCAATGACAACCACATATCAGCAACACAACGACAACATTCAACAAAGTTGCTATATCAAGACTCATACACCACAAGTGGCATATCAATCCCATTCTTCTTTTTTGGAAAATTAAGATCTACGTTTGTTCTCCTATCTCTACTCCTTCCAAACCTAATTTTCAGATCTGAACCTATCAACAAACCTAGAAAATAAAATATTGTATTATTTTGTTGATGGGGGGTTTTCCTCAATCAAACCCCTATTTTGGTAATTAAACCTTGATAGAAATGATAGATCTTGAAAGTAAATATGAATTAAACTCCTGATCTTAAGTGTATCTAAGATTAGGAGATCTAAAATGCCACAAAATCCTATTCTAATGTGCTAGAATAAGATGCATGAATGAAACATAGAGATGATGAATCACTTTGGGAGATCTCTAATCACCATAATAAGCCATACTAATGCATGTACCTTCCTTTACATAGAAAGTAGAATGATAATGGAGGATGAAATCATTTAGGAAATAAGTCATTAGGCTTGGTTTGATGGCTAGTTGCATCTCTCCAACCTAGAATCCATTATGATTCTCCATCTAGGCAACCATAATCAATCCTTGAAAATGCTAGATCTTGAATGAAAGTGAGCTTGAAGACCTACAAAAACACTATAATGCTGCTCCAAGACTTCAAGTTTACTTTCTCCTTGCTTTTGAATTCTCTTGTGGAAGTATGCTTGAGTGCTCAAGTTGATATTATGAATTCTTAGATCTTGAATGAAAGTGAGCTTAAAGACCTAAAAAACCACTATAATGCTACTCCAAGACTTCAAATTTACTTGATCCTTGCTTTTGAATGCTATTGTGGAAGTATGCTTGAGCGCTTAAGTTGAGATTACGAATTCTTAGATCTTGAATTGCTTTTCTAGATGGAAATAATGATATGAAAACTTGTTTATATAGGCACTTCATCTAATTTACCATTTAATAGATCCCAAATGTCGACATTAATGAAAAAATTGAATTAAAAACCTTGATTTGTTGGATGTTGTGGTTATGTTTCTGATATGTGGTTGTCATTGATGTCAACACTATTGGCATTAATGTCTTAGAAGATGTATATGTCAAGGATATTGAGAAAATTATAATAAACAAGTTACACATTGTCAGTGGTGAAGTGAAGTTCAGTTTGTTGGTTAGCTCAGTACGTTGATGATCAGTGGTTGTGGATTAAAGGGTTTCTTTTCGAGTATATCTAGTTTATCCACGTTAAAATTCAAAGATTTGCGTGAAGATTTGATCGAGTTATGAGCAGTTGTGTTCTAATATTCATTATGTTGCTTCAGTTGGTGTTCTTGAATGAAGATGATGTGATTCTAGTAATTTCAGTTGTTATAGATGCCTCTCTAGTGATTCATGATGTTTGTGGATGTTTCTAGATTGTTCTCTATCTGTGTTTCATGTCTGCATTGATCGTTTTGCTCGTGATTAGATATTTTCTCTTGCGTGTTCATGTTTTTCATGTTCTTGGCTAATAGGGTGTTGTAGCGTGTCGTGGATCTTCAAGGAATAATTGTTTGAAGTGTTTTCATGTTTGAGATTTTATTTTGGGTCTTCACTATGTTGTGACTGACCTTGGTTGATTCACATTGAAATTTATTTAATTTTTTGGGCCAACAGTTTGTATTCATTTTATTATTTTGTTGAGGCCGACATGGAGCGATGTAATTCTTGTTGCGGATATATATATAAGTGATTTCTTATTCCATTTGAAGGTGTGTGTGAGGTGTGCATGTATGAGATGTGTGAATAATATCCTAATCATTCGAAGGAAGAAGCAAAGTGTGAAGAAGAGTGAGCAGAGTGTGAAGAAGTGTTCATGTGCTTAACCATAATTGTAATTAGACATTAGCAAATGTTATTTTCTCAGTTCAAAATCTTGTGGATATAATCCAAATCTCAAGTTGTAAGATAGTGAGTCTTCCTTTTTGTAATTGAGCAGTAAGCTCTAGGTAGTGTGCCTGAATGCATGTGCATTCCCCATTTCATTTTTTAAAATTTTAACAGGGTATAATCTTGTGGACTAACCTCCACCATGGTTTTTCCCCTAATAGGGTTTCCACATTAAAATATTGGTGTTATGTGTGTTTTTGATGTGTTGTTGATTTATGCTTTCAGGTTATTGATCAGATCTAAGAATAAGGTTAATAAGTTTGATAAGGTTTGAAATTCTGAGACAACTTATTCACCCTCCCTCTCAGTTGTATGCCCTTGTGTTTCCAACAATTAGTATCAGAGTAGGTTCCCTTGAAGAAGTTTAACGACTTGAGTTGATCCAGGATGGTGACATAAAAGAACGATAGTATAAGATTTGATGGAACAAATTATTCTCTGTGGAAGGCTCAAATAGAATGTCATCTGAGATGCATTTGTGAACCCTACTGGAAATTTACAAAGAATATGTACATCATTCCATAGAATGGTCCTTCTACTGTAGATGAGATTAATGAAGCCAAGTACAATATCAGGGCTAAGGAAGCATTGTTGAGTGCTTTGATTGATTTTGAGATGACAAATGTTATGGATCTGATGACTGATTATGAGATCTGGGAAAAGTTGGAAACTTTGTATGAAGGTGATGCTAATGTGAAGATTGCTAAGTTGCAAAGTCTGAAAGGGAAATATGAAATGTTGAGAATGGGTGATGATGAGAACATTACTTCTTTCATGCAAAGAGTGAATGAACTTGTGTGTGGTATCTGATGTGCTGGTGAACGATTGGAAGAATTGAAGATTGTTGCTAAAGTGCTTAGATCCTTTCCTGTTCTATACAAAGTCAAAGCTACTGCTATTGAGGAACTCAGGACTATAACAAATGTAACCAAAGACATGTTGATTGGTAAGCTTAATAGTTTTGAGTTGAGTGAATTTGGTGATGCTCTTCCTAAGATAAAATCTTCATTCAAGGCTACTAATTTCGGAAGAGATACATAGAGATATGATCTGGGAGAAAGTTCTTCTAGAAAGGTTTTCAAGTATGAGGAGGAAATGAGAGAGATTGAAGAAGAGGAGAGAAAACTAGAGGAGCTTGAAGCACTTATTGTCAAAAGGGAAACCAGAGGAGAAGGTAAGTATAAAGGGAAATTTCCTATTAAATGTTTGTCTTGCAATAAGATAGGTCATTTTGCATCAAGGTGTATAGAAAGAGTCCCTAAGCCAAGACCTAACAAGCCTAGATTTCAAAGAAAGTTCTATTATGTTGTTGATGAAGGTGTGATAGATGATGAATATGATAAAGGGAATGTAAGTGGAGATGAATGGGTATTTATTGATATAAAGGAAAATGATCCTACCCCTACTAAATCTGTTAGTTACTCAAATGTGGAGAAAGCTTTAGCGGCTAGAGTTGAGGAAAAAGATGAATGGGTGATTGATAGTGGATGTTGTCATCACATGATAGGTGATAAAAGAAAAAAATTTAGCCTAGAAAATTATGATGATGGTGTTGTAAGATTTGGTGATGACAAAGTAGGTGTAATGCATGGAAAAGGATGTATTTCTCTTGATGGTAAGAATAATACTGATGATGTTCTATATGTGGAAAGTTTGAAGTATAATCTCTTAAGTGTTGGACAGATGGTTGACAAGGGATATAATCTTCAATTCAAGAATGGAAAGTCTAGAATATTGGGAAGTTCCAGAAATGTGATTACTTCAAGTACAAAAACAAAAGGTGACATGTTTCACCTAAATGATACTGGTAAAATTTGTCTCATTGCTCAAGTTGATGAAACTTGGTTGTGGCATAGGAGAATGTGTCATGTAAACTTTGAAAATATTATCAAGATAAGTTATACTCAGGCAGTGAGAGATCTTCCTAAGTTGGTAAAGCCTACTAATACTATATGAAAAGAATGTTAGTTAGGTAGAATTTCATTTCAGAGCAAACAACATTGTTCAAATGAAGTGTTGGAGCTTGTTCATACTGATTTATGTGGTCCTTCTAGAGTCAGAAGTTTACAAGGAGAGAGTTACTTTATGTTACTTATTGATGATTACTCTAGATTGATGTGGGTTACTTTCTTAAGGGAAAAATCTGAAGACCTAGACAAATTCAAGATTTTTAAGGCTATGGTTGAGATAGAGACAAGTTTGAAGATTAAATGTTTGATATTAGATAGAGGTGTTGAATTCACTTCCCATGAGTTTAATTCTTTTTGTGAAGTACATGGGCTAAAGAGACAATTATCTGCCCCAAGGACCCCTCGGCAAAATGGAGTTGTGGAAAGGAAGAATAGGACAATTCAAGATGTTGCTAAGACTATGATATTGGAAGGAAATGTTCCTCATATCTATTGGAGAGAAGCTGTGAGTACTATTGTTTACATTCTCAACTGGGTACAAGTCAAAGATGATACTACTAAGACCCATTTTGAGCTATGGTCTGGTCATAAGCTGACTGTTAGATATTTCAAAATATTTGGGATTAAATGCTTTATCAGAAGAGATGAAGATATAGGAAAGTTTGATGCTAAGAGTGATGAAGGAATATTTCTTGGTTATTCTACTAAGAGTAAGGTCTACCAGTGCTACAATAAGAGATTGAGGAAGGTATTTGAGAGTGCTAATTTCAAGGTTGATGAATACATATCTAGACCATCCAGAACCAATGGATATGATTCAGATGATCAAAATAACAGTTTAGTCACAGGAAAGAAAGTTCAAACTCAAAATGAATTTCAGATAATTCTAGTGAATCAAGAAAATCAAGAAGGAACTAGTGAAAGTGTCGAAGAGAGATCACAAGAGCTAGAAGTTCAAGAACATCCTAAGACTCCAAGGTATGTAAGACTAAATAATTCAGAAGATTAGATTATAGGCGATAAGAAGAAAGGTGTTCTGACTAGGAGAAAATTTGCAGAAGAATATTGTTTGATTTCAAAGACTGAGCCTAATAGTGTCAATGAGGCATGCAAAGATGAACATTGGGTGGAAGCAATGAAAGAAGAACTACAAAAAATTGAGAAGAATAATACATGGATTCTTGTTCCTAGACCTAAGGTCAAAAATGTAATTGGAACTAAATGGGTCTTTAGAAACAAGTTGAATGAGCAAGGTGAAGTTGTTAGAAATAAAGCAAGATTGGTGTGTAAAGGATATTCTAATATGGAAGGAATTGACTTTGAAGAATATTTTTCCCCTATTTCTAGGATTGAAGCTGTGAGACTATTTCTTGCTTATGTTGCTTACAAAAACTACAAGGTTTATCAAATGGATATCAAGTCAGCATTTCTAAATGGAAAATTGGAAGAAGAAGTGTATGTTGAGCAACCTGATGGATTTCAATTGACTGATCAGGGAAATATGGTTTGTCAGTTGAAGAAAGAATTATATGGACTTAAGCAAGCCCCAAGAGCATGGTATGCCAGATTGGACAAGTATTTGTTGAAGCTTGGATTCAATAAAGGTACTGCTGATTGTAATTTGTATTTCAAGATTGATGATGATAAAGATTTGATTGTTGAAGTCTTTTTTGATGATATCATTTTTGGAGGAGATGATAGTTTGTGCATGAAGTTTGTTGATGAGATGCAGAATGAGTTTGAGATTTCTATGATTGGTGAGATGAAATTCTTTTTGGGATTGCAAATTACTCAGTTAAATAAAGGGATCTTCATATCTCAGTCCAAGTATGTGAAAGAATTGCTAAATAAGTTTGGTATGATAATTCAAGTGCAATTAATATTTCTAAGAATTCGGTGTTGCATTCAAAGACCAAGCATATATCTATCAAGTTTCACTTTTTGAGAGAGAAGGTGAGTGAAAAGGAAGTCAGATTGAAGTATGTGCCTACTAAGGAACAAATTGTAGACATCTCTACAAATTTGTTGCCTAATGATACTTTTGAGTATCTTAGAGGGAAGCTAGGGGTGATTACCCCTCCCAATCAGAACTAAGATGGATTGACTTGCATCATTCCATGCATTTAATAGTCATATCTTGATCTGGATTGATGTTGTGGTGGTTGCTACTCAGGGGGAGTAGTTAGATGTTCATATATGTGGTTCAAAGCTTGTGTGGAGAAAAGAGATCATTGCCATTGATTTCAAAGGGGGAGAAGATTCATGTGAAAAACTGTGAATTATCTAAGGAGAAGAGTCATGTGGGGAGAAGATTCATGTGAAAGAATTGAGGAGAAAAGAGTCAGAACCTAAGGGCGAGTAAGTGCTAAAGCTAGTTATGTTGATGGTGTTTTTCACATCATGTGTTGCCATCAATGCCAAAGGGGGAGATTGCTGTATTTTGTGGTTTTTTTGCTGATATGTGTTTTTCATTGATGTCAACACTATCGACATTAATGTCTTAGAAGTTGTATATGTCGAGGATATTGAGAAAATTGTAATAAATAAGTTGCAGGTTGTTAGTGGTGAAGTGAAGTTTAGTCTGTTGGTTAGCTCAGTACATTGATGATCAGTGGTTGTGGATTAAAGGGTTTCTTGTTGAGTATATCTAGTTTATCCACGTTAAGTTTCAGAGATCCGCATGAAGATTTGATCAAGTTATGAGTAGTTATGTTATGAAATCCATTTTGTTGCTTTAGTTGATGTTCCTGAATAAAGATGATGTGATTCTAGTAATTTTAGTTGTTTTGGATGCTCCTCTAGTGATTCATGATGTTTGTGGATGTTTCTATATTGTTCTCTATCTATGTTGCACATCTGTGTTGCTCATTGTGCTCGCAATTAGATATTTTCTCTTGTGTTCATGTTTTTCATGTTCTTGGTCGACAGGGTGTTGTAGCGTGTTGTAGATCTTCAAGGGATATTTGTTTGAAGTGTTTTCATGTTTGAGATTTTATTTTTGGTCTTCACTATGTTGTGGATGACCTTGGTTGATTTGCATTGAAATTTATTTAATGTTTTGGGCCGACAATTTGTATTCATTTATTATTTTGTTGAGGTCGACATGTAGTGATGTAATTTCTTGTTGTGGATATATACAAGTGATTTCTTATTCCATTTGAAGGTGTGTGTGAGGTATGCATGTATGAGATGTGCAAATAATGTCCTAACCATTCGAAGGAAGAAGTAGAGTGTGAAGAAGAGTGAGCAAAGTATGAAAAAGTGTTCATGTGCTTAATCGGAACTATAATCAGGCATTAGCAGATGTTATTTTCTCAGTTCAAAATCCTATGGATGTAATCCAAATCTCTTTGTAAGATAGTGAGTCTTCCTTTCTATAATTGAGCAATGAGCTCTAGGTAGTGCACTTGAATGCATGTGCATTCCCCATTTCCATAACAAGTTTTCCACTTAAAAATCTTGGTGTTATGTGTGTTTATGATGTGTTGTTGATTTATGCTTTAATGGTTATTGATCAAATCTAACAAGAAGGTTAATAAGTTTGATAAGTTTTGAAATTCTAAGACAGTTGATTCACCCCCTCTCTGTTGTCTACCCTTGTGTTGCCAACATGATTTCCTACTCAAAGCCTAAAAAGGGGGCCACTTGTGTGGCGTATGGGTCCCACCTAGGGGGACTCATATGCCCAAGGTGGCGTATGAGTCCCACCCTAGTTTTTCGAGGTGAGAAAATGTCAAGGTGTTAGAAAATTGAATTTCTTTGTTGATTTTGTTAGGATTTCAACTGAAATAACCACTGGGATCCAAAATAAAGGGTCTTAGGGGCTTATTAATGATGATTTAAAGGTGTCATGAATTCAAGGGTGCTAAAATAGCTCCAAATTAAGTCTGAAATTGTACCATCTCCAAGAAGGGAGTACAATTTTCTACACTCCAACCTTAAACCCTTAAACCCTATACCCTATACAATTAACCTTGGAAACTCAACCTTGAACATTATCCCGCAATCTTCAAACCTCTACCCTATACCCTCAAACCTATGCTTATTCCCTAAACCCTCAACCTTAAACCCTAAACCTTATATCTTAGACACTCAACCTTGAACATTATCCCTCAACTACGAACTCTCAAACCTCTACCTAATGCATCAACACTACACCTTAAATCCCCAACCCTCAACCCTCAACCCTTAAACTCTCAACCCTTAAACCCTCAACCCCTCTACCCTATACATTGAACCCTTAACCCTAAAAAATCAAGCCTATACCTTAAATCCTAATCTCTTAATGCTCAACCCTTAAACCATAATCCCTTAAGACCTCAACCCTTAAACCTAAACCCTTGACCCTTTAACCTTAAAGCCTTAAACCCGCAACCCATAAACTTTAATCCCTTAACCCTCAACCCTAAAGCCTCAACCCTCAACCCTTAAACCTTAAACCATAAACCCTATCCCTAAACCCTCTAGCCTTGGCACAATACCTTAAATCCTAATCCCTTAACCCTTAAACCCTAAACACTTAAACCCTTAATCCCTCAAACCTTAAACCCTTAAATCCTAAACTATCAACCCCTAGATAACCTTAAACCCTATACCCTATACACTTAACCTTGGAAACTCAACCTTGAATATTTTCCCTCAATCTTCAAACCTCTACCCTAAACACTATACCCTCAAACCTATACTTATACCCTAAACCCTCAACCTTAAACCCTAAACCTTATATCTTAGACACTCAACCTTGAACATTATCCCTCAACTACAAACTCTCAAACCTCTACCCTAATCCATCAACACTATACCTCAAATCCTCAACCCTATATGTTAAACTGTCAACCCTCAACCCTCAACCCTATATGTTAAACCCTCAACCCTCAACCCTCAACCCTTAAGCTCTCAACCCTTAAACCCTCAACCCCTCTACCCTATACATTGAACCCTTAACCCTAAAACATAAAGCCTATACCTTAAATCCTAATCTCTTAATGCTCAACCCTTAAACCATAATCCCTTATTACCTCAACCCTTAAACCTAAAACCTTGACCCTTTAACCTTAAAGCCTTAAACCCACAACCCCTAAACCCTAATCCCTTAACCGTCAACCCTAAAGCCTCAACCCTCAACCCTTAAACCTTAAACCATAAACCCTATCCCTAAACCTTCTAGCCTTGACACTATACCCTAAACCCTAATCCCTTAACCCTTAAAACCTCAACACTTAAACCCTTAATCCCTCAAACCTTAAACCCTTAAACCCTAAACTATCAACCCCTAGATACCATTAAACCCTATACCCTATACACTTAACCTTGGAAACTCAACCTTGAACATTATCCCTCAACCTTCAAACCTCTACCCTATACCCTTAACCTGATACTTATGCCCTAAACCCTCAACCCTAATCCATGCATCTTATACCCTCAACCTTAAACCTTGAACCCTATATCTTAGACACTCAACCTTGAACATTATCCTTCAACTATAAACTTTGAACCCTCTAACCTAATGCTTCAACCATCAACCCTTAAGCTCTCAACCCTTAAATCTTCATCCCTTAACCCTCAACCCTAAATTCTATCCCTAAAGCCTCAACCCTCAACCCTTAAACCTTAAACCCTAAACCCTATCCATAAACCCGCTACCCTCGAAACTATACCTTAAACCGTAATCCTTCCCCTTAAACCCTCAACCCTTAAAATATTAAACCCTAAAACCTTAAACACTTAAACCCCTAAACCCTAAACTCTAAATCCCTAGATACCCTTAAACCCTTAAACCCTATACCCTATACACTTAACCTTGGATACTCAACCTTGAACATTATCCCTAAACCTTCAAACCTCTACCATATTATCTATGCCCTCAACCCCCATCCTTATGCCTTATACCCTTAACTGTAAACCCTATATCTTAGAAAATCAACCTTGAACATTATCCCTCAACTATAAACTCTCAACCCTCTACCCTAATCCCTTAACCCTATACCTTAAATCATCAACCCTCAACCCTCAAACCTAATCCCTCAACCCTTTGTTGGACTCAGGGAATACTAAGAAGGGGGGTGAATCAATTTTCCACAATTTTGACTTTCAATTCAGATCTTAAATCATTTTTAGCACATGAACAAAAATGAAGATGCAAGAAAATAAAAAAGATGATCAAGACACCATAACACCAATATTTTTATGTGGAAACCATGTTAGCAGAAAATCCACAGTGGAGATTAATCCACAATTCATACTCTATTAAAACTATGAACAAAAGTGAATGCACTTGCATTTAGGCACACTGCCTAGAGCTCACTACTCAAAATAAGAAAGGCTCACTGCCTTACAAAATTTTTATGATTACAAAAAAAATGAACTGAGAAGATAACATCTACAAATGCCTGAATTCAGTTCCAATGAAGCACATAAAATAGATTTTGGACCTTCTATCCAATTTTCCCTTCTGCTCTACTCTACTACACAAAAACTCTTCTGCTACATAAACAAAATTCACTCAACAGATCTTCTGATATACGCTCATACAACTACTCTAAAAAATTTCACACACACGCCTTCTTACAAAATCATGCACACACCCAAAAATGAATTACCGATCTCATATATGTATCCACTAACAAATATTTTAATCACTTAAGTTGGCTTCAACAAAACATGAAATATTCTCCAACAGTCGGCTCAAATCACCAATTAAAATTAATGTGCACCCACACAAGTCAGCTAGACTATAGCTAGGACCCAAATCAAAATTCCCAACACAATAAATATTAAAACAACTACTCCTTATACATTTGTGACATGCTATATACACCAAGTTAGCTATAATGAGAAAATAAACAATAAATCATTCTACCGAATCTCCAAGCATGTATAAAAATTAATGCAACATTACAAAACTTACCAATAAGGTAACAAACATGCTTAACAACATTTCCTGGAGATCCACAACAAAAAATAATGATCCAGTGAAGCATATTGATCGACTAACTAACCGAATACCCTTATCTTCATGCTTTATGTTGGTAGTATTATGTTTTCTACTTTGCTTGCCAATATGAGCTACTTCTAAACTATGGACCATGCTAATGAATCTAGTTGCCATCAATGACAACACTAGAAACCATAAAAAATCTCTCAAATCCATATTCCAACAATCTCCCCCTTTGGCATTGATGGCAACACTTAGTGAAAAATGACTAAGTGTCAGAACCAAAACTCAAAACTTCAAAACTCATAAAAACATTGCTCCCCCTTTGGATGTCAAGATATTTTTCACTGCATTCTCTCCCCCTTTGACATCAATGACAAAAAATTTGCTGCTCTCCCTCCTATTATACTCTCTCCCCCTTTGTTGATGCAAAATTTGATCAAAATTTGAAGAATTGCAACTGTCACTCAAATCAAAAAATTATTTTATACTTATCTTTCATCTCTGGAAGAAATTTCTTCCAAGCATCCACTACAATCCCAATAATTGTTATCAAACTATTATTTTCTGATGTCGTGTTGATGACCTGGACAAGGGATTCGGGAATAGTAATGGCTTCTTCCAACTTTTCTCCTTTCTTTAGAACTTCAATCATTTGCTCCAGTCTACATTTAGTTTGATCCTTCACCTTCTAGAAAGTATCCATAAGAGTGTTTCTAGAAAAGTGAACCTTTGCATGCTGAACCTATAACTCATGAATTTTCTTCTTAACTGCTTCATCTTGGTCCTGAAACATACTATAATCCTGACCAATTCTAATCAACTCATTCTCAATTTGCTCCAACTTGTCCTTGTATTTACCAACCACATGAGGCCACCTAAGACAATAATTGTAGATCTTATTTGCCGAGTCAATGCATTGTCTTAACACATTCGTTTTCTTTTTTAGTTTGGTGAGAGATAGCCTAAACCGCTCCTTCAAATGTAAGATTATTTTTTCTTCTTTCCTATCCTGAGGCACAGAGGCCATAGCCTCCCTGATACATTCAATTAACTCTTCTAGAAATACATTATGCAAACTCTCCAATTCAATGTTATTTCCCACAAAGTATCTACCTAGAGTGTCCTCAATGATGTCTTGTTCATATGATTGTCCATTTATCCATATTTCACCCATCTTTTATATTCCATCTTCTTCCTAAACAATCTACAGTATCTTTGCTTTGAATAAAGCACCTTCTTCATCACTTTCTTCTGCTATTATCACATCTAGTTCAACTGATTCCGATTCATCTCTCGATGTGTATTCATCAGAATCTTCATCGATTATATCCACAACCATCTGTTCTTTACCTTTTCCCTCAACTTTTGTTGACTTAGGTGCAAGAGGAGTGTCATTAGCTAACTCTCTTACTCTTTTCTGCTTTTTCTCTACCTTACCGGAAGAAGATCCAACTTCAACTTATTTTACCGAGAATGGAATACCACCTACTTCAAACTTTCCTAACAACTTTCTAAAGAAGTTTTCATAAACTTGTTCACCATTTTCAAGAGTGTTGAAATGCTCAAATATTTTCTTACAAAACTGGTATCTTTTCCTTCCATACCACATTATCATTCTGAGGTAAGCAATTCATAAAATACATCATAATGCATACAACCAGGGTACCAAACTTGAAAGAGTAATCTATATCCTTTGTCAATTGCAAATTTTCCATCAATTGATCCTTCAGCAATCCACACAGATCAAAGTCTTCATCTTCCATTATCATTCTGTGCACAATGTAGACTGCACCTGCAAAGGTTGCTCCTTCCCTATTTCTAAAGAAAATTTTGTACGAAATTCCATATGCAATGTACCTTGTCAATAGATCTTTGATCATTGTAATTACCAGAGCCCTCTGATCTCCTTTTACATCGGATAGGGCTTCGACTTCAACATTCTGAATCAACTTTTTTTTTTGAGACATCTCCAATATTGCATAATCCTATCATATTTTTGATTACATCATTTGAAATTTGATAGGGTTTATCCAAAGTAAGGATATCATCATCCAATTTGTTCAAGATAAACCTGACCACTTCCGCGTTGGCGAAATAAGGAAACTCATTCCAGATGTCCAAATTCTTATGTTTCACATCTTCAAGCCACTTCAATTCATCGGCTGGCAACAAATTTCTTACATCCTTGACCTTTCGACTACTATATTCATCCAAAGTCACTGTTCCTTTGTTTTGCTTCATTTTTTGTACCAAGCAAGGTTTTTCTAGGGAGCACAATTTAGAAATTTTACAAACGAATGGAGTACCTGATGAATTCATCGCTAAATTTACTTGATTTCTTCAAGATTTTGCTACAAAATCTCTCCTTCTGATCTTCGATGTAAGGTAATAAATGAGGGTTCCAAATACCCTTTTATAACTTTGTACACCTAACCTCTTTGTCGCATTAAATTCTTTTCCCTAGGAGTTCTAGTTACTCTGCACTCTCAGAAAACAAGAGAAGAATCCATTTGTGTACCTTCTAGATTTCATCCTACTAAACAAATGATCACTAATACATTTGAAGATGAGTAACACAATTGCTGAAAATTTCCTACATTCTGGTACCAACTACACATAGGGGGATAGAATATTTTCTTGAAAACCCCCCCTAGGCCAATGGCCTGAAATCAATTGTTGGATGAATTACTGGAGGAAGATTCTAGTACAGTCTTATTTCCTTCATTAGATCCACTCTTCTTTACCCACGTTTTCTTCATCTAATCTCTTATCTCTTCCATGGATGCTTTTCCTTTTCCTTTGTTGTCCTTCTGTAAATTTCTTCCTTGATATACTGAACCTCTTCTTTCCATGTTTTTGTTCTTGCATAATCTTGCAATGTGACCAAATTTGTTATAGTTGTAGCATATCTGATTTCTTTGTTTGAGCCATTCATTCCAATGGTTTCCCTTTGATCTGCATTAATTAGCAACATGCCCAAGTCTTCCACGGGTGTAGCATTTAATGTTCCTTACACTGACAGACATACTACATTCTAATGACTTATGACAAAAAAAATTGCAATTAAAACACTGACCAAAAAATGATGGACTGCTAGAATTTATCTTACTTCTACACTGAGAAGCCATATGTCCAATTTTATTACAACAAATTAGTAACCATTAAAATTCTAAGCATTGGTTTTCCTTACTGGATATCTTTTTCCTTTTTTCTTCTGAGTTTTCTATTCAGAGTCCTTCTATTCAGATCTGGAGCTCTCATCCTTCACATAGCCAAGACCTCGCTTATCATTTGCATCTTTATATCCTTTAGTCATCTCATCAAGCTTAGAAGAACTGATCCTAAACTTTTCCTTAAACTCATTTGCAGTAGCAAGCTCATCTCTGAGAATAACTATCTGTCTCTCAAGCTCTTATTCATTGTTTCTGGATTGTTGCAATTTAATCTCCAGTTGAATGAATCCACTATTAACTCTGTTGCATTCTTCAGATATTTCTTTCAAGGACTGACCCAAATTCTCCTCATTCTTCTTTGTTTCTTCAATCTCTTTAGTTAACTTCATTGCCACAAATTCCATCTCAAGCTTCAAAGTAGCATTATTTCTAGCAATTTTTTCACATTCTTCAGTAATCTCTTTTAGAGTCTGATTCAGGTGAACATCTTCCAAGTTTTTATTTTATTTCTACTTCAATTGATCATAGAGTTCCTTCCTCTTTTCTCTTGACTCACTAATTTTATCCGTCAATGATTGAATGAATTTAGCAGCATCCATAATATTTTCTCTTAATTCCATGACTTCTACTTTAGATTGATCAAGATCATCAAGTGGCACTGTAAGCTACTATTGAAGACCACCAGATTCCATTGTAATCCAAGATCCACCTCAAGCTATTAAAATTTTGAAGAGGAACCTACTCTAATACCAATTGTTGGACTCAAGGAACACTAAGAGGGGGGCTGAATTAGTGTTCCACAATTTTGACTTTCAATTTAGATCTTAAATAATTTTCAGCACATGAACATAAATGAAGATGCAAGCACATAAACAAGATGATCAAGACACCATAACACCAACATTTTTATGTGGAAACCCTATTAGGGGAAAAACCACGATGGAGATTAATCCACAATTTATACTCTGTTAAAAGTATGAACAAAAGGGAATGCACTTGCATTTAGGCACATTGCCTAGAGCTCATTGCTCAAAATAAGAAAGGCTCACTACCTTACAAAATGTTTGTGATTACAAAAAAAATGAACTGAGAAGATAGCATCTACAAATGCCTAAATTCAGTTCCAATGAAGCACATGAAATAGATTCTGGACCTTCTGTCCAATTTGCACTTCTACTATGCTACACAAAAACCCTTCTACTGCATAAACAAAATTCACTCAACAGATCTTCTGATGTACACTCATACAACTTCTCTAAAAATTTTCACACACACACCTTCTTACAACATCATGTACACACCCAAAAATGAATTATTGACCTCATATATATATCCACTAACAAAGATTTTAATCACTTAAGTTGGCTTCAACAAAACATGAAATATTCTCCAACAGTCGACTCAAATCACTAATTAAAATTAATGCACACCCACACAAGTTTCCTAGACTATAGCTAGGACCAAAATAAAAATTCCCAACATAAGAAATATTAAAACAACTGCTCCTTATACATCCGCAACATGCTATATACACTAGGTCGGCCATAATGAGAAAATAAACAATATATCATTCTACTGGATCTCCAAGCACGTACACGAATTAATGCAACATTACAAAACTTACCAATAAGGTAACAAACATGCTTAACAACCTTTATTGGAGATCCACAACACAAAATAATGATCTAGTGAAGCATACTGATCGACTATCTAACCAGATACCCTATTCTTCATGCTTTCTACCAGTAGTATTTTGTTTTCTACTTTGCTTAACCACGCTAATGACTCCAGTTGCCATCAATAACAAGACTAGAAGCCATAAACAATCTCTCAAAGCCATATGGAAACACCCTCAACCCTCAACCCTCAACCCCTAACCCTCAACCCTCAACCCTCAACCCTCAACACTCAATCCTCACCCTCAACCCAAATCCTTCAACCCTCAACTCTTAAACTCTCAACCCTTAAACCCTCAACTGTTAAACCCTCAACCCCTCTACCCTATACATTGAATATTTAACCCTAAAACATCAAGCATATACCTTAAATCCTAATCACTTAATGCTCAACACTTAAACCATAATCCCTTAAGACCTCAACCCTTAAACCTAAACCCTTGACCCTTTAACCTTAAAGCCTTAAATCCTCAACCTTTAAACCCTAATCCCTTAACCCTCAACACTAAACCCTCAACCATCAACCCTTAAACCTTAAACCCCATCCCTAAACCATCTACCCTCGATACTATACCTTAAACCCTAATCCCTCAACCCTTAAACCCACAACCTTTAATCCATAAAATCTTAAATCCTTAAAATCTAAACTCTCAACCCCTAGATACGCTTAAACCCTATACCCTATACACTTAACCTTGGACACTCAACCTTGAACATTATACTTCAACCTTCAAACCTCTACCCTCAACCCTATACTTATGCACCCTAAACCCTCAACCCTAATCCATATGCCTTATATGCTCAACCTTGAACCTTGAACCCTATATCTTAGACACTCAACCTTGAACATTATCCCTTAACTGTAAACTATGAACCCTCTACCCTAATCCCTCAACCCTATAACGTAAATCCTCAACCCTCAACCCTCGACCCTTAAACTCTCAACCCTTAAACCCTCAACCCTTAAAACCTAATATCTTAACCCTCAACCCTAAACCCTATCCCTAAATCCTTAACCCTCAACCCTTAAATGATAAACCCTTAACCCTATACCTAAACCCTCTACTCTCGACACTATACCTTAAAACCTAATCCATCAACCCTTAAACCCTTAATCCCTCAAACCTTAAACCCTTAAACCCTAAAATCTCAACCCTTAGATACCCTTAAACCTTAAACCTTAAACCCTATACCCGATACACTTAATCTTGGACACTCAACCTTGAACATTATCCTTCAACCTTCAACCTCTACCCTATACCCTATACCCTCAACCCTATACTTATGCCCTATACCCTCAAACCTCATCCATATGCCTTATACCCTCAACCTTAAACCCTAAACCCTATATATTAGATACTCAACCTTGAACATTATCCCTCAATTGTAAACTCTCAACCCTCTACCCTATACCTTAAATCCTCAACCCTTAACCCTCAAGCCTAATCCCTCAACCCTTAAAGTCTCAACCCTTAAACACTTAACCCTCAACCCATCTACCCTATATATTAAACCCTTAACCCTAATACATCAACCCTATACCTTAAACCCTAATCTCTTAACGCTCAACCCTTAAACCATAACCCCTTAAACCATCAACCCTTAAACCCTAAACCCTTGACCATTTAACCTTAAATCCTTAAACACTCAACCCTTAAACCCTAATCCCTTAACCCTCAACCCCTAAACCTTAAACCCTAAACCCTATCCCTAAACCTTCTACCCTCACCACTATACCTTAAACCCTAATCCCTCAACCTTTAAACCCTTAATCCTCAAACCTTAAAACCTTAAACCCTAAATTCTCAAACCCTAGATACCCTTCAACCTTAAAACCCTAAATCCTATACCCTATACATGAGTATGTGCAAGATCATGGGGGTCCAAACTAGGCCCCTAACTGGCAATGAAAATTCAGAAAAATAGAGTTAGGCAATTTGACATAAAAAAATTAATAAGTTATTAACATAGTTTGAAAAATATGTAAGAACAAAACTTGTAGAAAATTGAATGTAGTTCCTAGGCTACTAGTCCTTTTTTGAAAAAAAAGAAAATCTATTTTACAAAAAATTGAAATTTCAATTTAGTGGTACTGAATTTTCAATAAAAAGATAAGAAGTAGGTGTATTTATGACCATCCTAAGTACAAGAAAAAAAAAATATTTTGTTCTAAAACTTTCAATATATTTAGAGGAAACGTGCTCGGATGTGCCAGATTTTTTTTTGCAATTTTTTTGCACGTAAATAATTAGTTATGGATTTTTTATTAGAACATTTTAGAATTATTAAAACATGTTTTTCTGACCACCATAACTTGGTAAAAAAATTATGAAATTTAAATTTTTTTATCCTATAGTATGTGAAGCATAGAATTGGATGCATCTTTTAGATTCGAAAAATGTGAAATAGTTTGAAAGTTATAGAAGTTTTTTAATCAGGACTTTCATCATAATGTATGTAGAAAATCAATAATAATTATTTATTAAATTCAAAATAAGGCATATCCTATATTGGTTGAAAGCTAACAATTTTTTATATTAAATTTTTTTGTTTCATGAAATTGAAGTAAAAAAAAGTGATCAACCACAAGGGTGAACTTTAGAAAACTAGGGAAATTTTGTAAACACGTTTTTTGGGTTGAATTTCTAGGTTAGGAAATCTCAAACCAAACACCGAGCCAAATTTGGAGCCTATTGAATTTTTTAGAAAAAATGGATATCTGTTTATAACGGATATTCGTTACTTGTATTATTTATAATACATAATGCTTAATATTTAATAAATACTAATATACTAATATATTATATATATTATATATATTATATATTATGTATTATGCATTATGTATTGTATTATGTATTATGTATTATGTATTATGTATTATGTATTATGTATTATGTATTGTGTATTATGTATTATGTATTATGTATTATGTATTATGTATTATGGATTATGCATTATATATTATGTATTATATTATATATTATGCATAGTATGTATATTAAATATTATATTTTACATTAATATTATCTAATACATATTATATATATTATATAATATATTTCATACATAGTATACATTATTATTTTTATTGATGTGCGGCCAATTCACAAGAGACAAAGAGAGGGAGAGACCTGAGAGAGAAATATAGAGGGAGAGAGAGACTAGAGAGGGAAGGGGAGAGAGAGAGTTGGGAGGGAGGGAGGGAGAGAGAGAGAGAGAGAGAGTTGATAAGGAGAGAGAAAGAGAGACTTGAGAGGGAGAGAGGGAGAGAGGGAGAGAGAGAGACCTAAGAGGAAGGCAGAGAGTGTGACTTGAGAGAGAGATAGACCTAAGAGAGAGAGAGAGAGACTTGAGAGGGAGAGAGGGAGCAAGAGAGGGAGGGATTGAGGGAGAGAGAGAGACAGACAGAGAGAGAGAGAGAGATGAGAGGGAGGGAGAGAGAGACTTGAGATGAAGAGAGAGAGAGAGGGAGGGAGTAGGAGAGTCATAAGAGAGAAAGATAGGAGAGAGACTTGAGAGAGAGAGATGGAGTGGGAGATATCTAAGAGATAGAGAGAGGGGGGAGTGAGAGAGACATGAGAGTGAGGGGGAGATAGAGAAAGAGAGAAAGACTTGAGAGGGAGAGAGAGAGGGAGAGAGGGAAAGAGAGAGAGAAACCTAAGAGGGAGAGACCTAAGAGAGAGAGAGTAGGAGGGACTTGAGAGATAGGGAGAGAGAGAGAGAGAGAAAGAGAGAGAGAGACTTGAGATCAAGAGAGGGAGTGGGAGGGACTTGAGAGGCAGGGATAGAGAGAGAGAGAGAGAGACTTTAGAGGAAGAGAGGGAGGGAGAAAGGGAGAGAGAGAGGGATAGAGTGAGAGGCTTAAGAGGGAGAGAGGGAGAGAGTGGGAGGGACCTAAGAAAGAGGGATAGAGAGAAAGAGAGAGACTTGAGAGAGAGAGTGAGTGGGAGGGACCTGAGAGAGAGACTTAAGAGGGAGGGAGAGAGACTTGAGAGGAAGAGAGGGAGGGAGAGGGAGAGAGAGATACTTGAGAGGGGGATAGAAAGAGGGAGTGGGAGTGACCTAAGAGATAAAGATAGAGGGAGGGAGAGACCTGAGAGAGAGAGAGGGAGTGGTCCGAGAGACATAAGAGAGAAATATAGAGGGAGGGAGAGACATGAGAGAGAGAGAGACTTGATAGGGAGAGAGGGAGTGGGAAGGAATTGAGAGTGGGAGGGAGAGAAAGAGAGAAAGACTTGAGAGGGAGGGAGAGACCTAAGAGGGAGGGAGAGGCTTGAGAGAGAGAGAGACCAAAGAGAGACAAAGAGAGGGAGTGGGAGGGACCTGAGAGAGAGAGAGGGGGGAGAGAGAGACAGTTGAGAGGGAGGGAGATAGGGAGACTTGATAAGGAGAGAGAGGGAGAGGAAGAGATAGAGACAGAGACAGAGATAGAGACACAAAGAGAGATAGAGAGAGAGATAGAGACACAGAGAGAGATAGAGAGAGATAGAGAGAGATAGAGATAGAGAGAGATAGAGACAAAGACAGACAGAGACAAAGATAGACAAAGATAGAGATAGAGACACAAAGACAAACGGAGGGAGACAGAGACAGAGACAGAGAGACAGAGAGAGAGACAGAGATACAAAGAGACAGAGAGAGACAAAGAGAGACAGACAAAGACAGAGATAAAGACAGAGACAGAGAGACAGAGAGACCAAGACAGAGACAAAGATAGAGACAGAGACAAAGACATAGATAGAGATAGAGACAAAGAGTCAAGAGGGGGAGGGAGGGAGGGAGGGAGGGAGGGAGGGAGGGAGGGAGAGAGGGGGAGTGAGAGTTATCTAGTTAGGGTGGGAGGGAGAGACCTAAGAGGGAGAGAGACAATGAGTGAGAGAGACATGAGAGAGAGAGAGGGAGTGGGAGGGACTTGAGAGAGAGTTATTTGTGCCTGAAGAGATCTCATCCATGCTACTTATTTTAATGTGAGGTGAAGAATGCAGTTATTGTACTATGTATGCTTATTTTAATGATGGATAGAAGAGGGCCACAAAAGATGTTGGTAAGATTGCAAGCCTCAATTTCATGTGAAAAATTACCAAGCCAATGGCCACAACTATAACTTATAACTTGGGCACAAATTATTAATAACTTTGAGAAAAGTTATATTTCACATGCTTTTCAGGAAATAAATATCGTGGCAGACTTTTTTTCCAACAAGGGTGTTAAAGCTTAGGAAAAGATGAGGTGGCAGGGGTATGATGAGCTGGCGGCTGATGTCAAGGCCCTGATAATGTATGAGCGTGTTCACAGGAAGGTGCAATTCCCCATTCCCCCGAATGATGGCTAATTGTCCTTCCCTGCAATCTTGGGACTATGAGTTAATTATTACTCATAGTTGGCTGATGAGTAATTATCTTATTTCCCATTTGATTGATGTAAGTCTTGCATGCTTTATGGGAATTTTAGGTGTTTGTTTTTTTGAGCTTCTGGATTACTTTGTTCCTTCCTGTAAGACGACCAACATGGGTGGTGAGAGTTGTAGGGTGGAGCCGATGAGTAGCGAACAGTTAAGGAATAATCTGAAGCTCTGGAAGAAGCTAGAAAAGGGTGGCATTATTATTTTCATTGAGAAAATCCATGGGTGGGATCCAAAGGTTACTAGAATTTTTGCTAATTATTGGAATGATGGTGAGATAAACTTGTTTGGTAGACAAGTGGTCATCAATGAACAATTAGTTGCTGATATTATGGGCCTCTTGACGGAGGGTATCAAGTTCTACAAGGACAAGAAGATTTCTGATGAGGTGGTCAATAAATTTCCAAAGTCAGACGCTGATAGGGAGGATTTACAAAGGACTTCCAAAAGCTATTATGATTTGAATAGGATTGTCTCGCACTGGAGGAGGGTCTTGAATGTCTTGATGGAGTATGTTACTTTGGATGGCCATTACACCAGAGTCTTTAGGTATCATTTTGTCCTCCTTAACCACTTCAGGCATTAGGCCAGGGTTTCATTTCCTTTTTACCTCGCTTCTTCTCTGAATGCCAGTTTGAAAAACCATAGACGGACCCCTACCAGGCATTCCATTCTCCATGAAGGATTGCTTGTCCTTATCTATGATCAATTTAAAGCCATGCCATCTCTGCCACACCAAACTCCTTCGTCTAACGAAAGGGTTATTGGTAAGGGGAAAGGGAAATCTAGCGATTCTCCTCAAAAGAAGGGTAAGAGAAAGGTTTCAGAGGACCTTTCCTATGATGAGAATGACAAGGACTCGCAGTCAGACTCATTGTCTGAGTACTCTAACTATCCTGCTACTAACAGAGAAGAGAGGCCTCGATTTCCTATGGATGTCAAGGTAGAGGATCACTATTTCAAGGAGGAACAAAAATTTCCTACTGATATTCTTGCTATAGCCCGCAATGGGTCTATGGACTCTTTTAGATTGATTAGATGGGCGTTCTTTGAAATTAAGGAGATTAAGTTGAACCAGAGAGCCATGAGTAGTAAAATGGAGAAAGATGATGACAATAAAAACAGAGGTAGTGGTAGTGGTAGGGCCACTGAATTATGGATGGAGGAAGAGAAGTATATGGTTGAATGCCTCAAGAAAACTGTTGATGAGTTATAGGATTTCAAAAGAAACCATGAAGGCAAGCAGGTTGAGATGGAGGAGCAACTGAGGAACATCAAAAACTCTCTCCATAAAGTGTTGGTTATGAGCCATAAGACCTTAAAATCCATTGTTGAGACCATGAATACCATGGTGGAGAATCTGGAAAATGCTCATAATGTTAAAACTATTATGTTTCTTGATTTGGACAAAGAGGAAGGGCAGTCGGATAGTGGGGGACCAAGCAATAGGACTAGAGCAAATTTGAAAAGGAAGGAAAACCAGTCTTTAGTGAATATCCAGGAGATCAAGAAGTCTGCACTTAATATGAACATATTTGAGCAGGAGGAAGAAGAGATCCTCATGAATTTGGCCTAGTGGCTGGTTGTTTTGTGGTTTTTTGTTAGTTTTTTGTTGTGTTGCCTTGGTTTCCATTGTTTCTTTCTTAGTGGGAAGCTTTTTATTTTTTGTTTGGGCCTTGTTAATGTTCTATCTGTTGCGATCTTACTATTAAGGGTTTCAAGATCCCTTTAAAACTTGTTTGTTCCATAATAAAAAACTTATGGCTTCCATAATGTATTCACTAGAGAAAGAAGCATTCTAATCTTCTATTTGGGAGGAGATACATTCGATGTGTCAGTTCTTTTGTTCGAGAGGGTAATTTTTCCATCAAGGCTGTTAGAGGGGATATGCATTTGGGAGGTTAGGATTTTGATAATAGAATTCTTAATTACTATGTTTGAAAGTTTAATACAAAATTGAACTATTGATTTTTGGGGCTAGGAATGCTAGGTCTCTTTTGTTCAATTAGGGTCTTTCACCTAATGAAAAGAGATAGATCCCACACCCAAAATCTAGGTGGTTCACTCAATCTAGGATATGTATGATGAAATTATACCTAAATTAAATGATCTTGATGTAATAAATTGATAAGATGAATTGATTAAGTATGCAAAACTAAAGAAATGTAACTTATTTGAAAACACATTGTGTAATGAAAAATCACCAAGAAATGAATAAAACTAAACAGAACTAAACCCAATTGAAAGTGTGCACCTGGAATGTGGATGAAGACTAGAAATGGATTTTGGAATGCTGTTGATGTTGATTTTCAGGCTTGATGGGACTCATTCACCATTATGGGCAAATCAGTCCTAGTTCTGCAAAATTGAGCTGGAACCCGTTTCTGACAAAAGGGTACTTGAAAATAGAAAAAACTCAAAATTGACCCTGGAGTGGGACTCATTCTCCACTCATGGCGAATGAGTCTACTTTTGAATTTTTGGTTTTTCAAAAGTGGAATTTGAAGCTTCCGATCTGCACTTCGGTTTTCTACAAGTGTCCACTTCCGAAACTCTAATTTTTGAGCTTGAAAGTGAGTTTTTGTTGATATTTTGAATTTTTAAATACAGAGAAGACCTAAAAAAAATTTCAACTTGATTCTTAATGATTTCCAAGCTTCCAAGAGACCTAAATCTACAAACATACAAGGAAAGAGAGAGAAATATTGAATGTTAGGGCATGGGGGTTTTCCTTGGTCAAACCCCTTTTAGGTAATTAAACCAAAATGATGAAAGAATGGAATGAAACATGCAACAATGGAGTTTATTACCTCGCCATGATGTTTGATCTTGAAAGTTTGCAGTAAAACATGAAGGATCTGCCCTTAAATGTCTAAAAATTTGATCTTGAATGGCTTGTAATGTTAAAACCCTAGGTTGCTTGACTTGAGATGGAAGATTGTTGGATGAATGATGAAGAATGGATCATTAGATTAGGATATGTGAAATGAGGAGAAAAACACTTATTTATACAATCTTGTGCCTTAGTAACCCATTGATACCTCATCACAGGCCGACATCAAGTGATTTTGAATAAAAACCCAAAAGAAAATTTGAAATATTTTGAATTTGGAGCCAAGGGGGACTCATTCGCCACCCATGGCGAATGGGTCCCACCTTAGGCTTGAAAATGGGTGTTGAGAATTAAGTCACATTTAATGTTATTTGTCGGGTTTACATTCAAAAATTCACTTAATTAAGCCTTATAAGGGCATAAAGGGGTCAAATAAAGCATAAGAAAGGTGTAAATAGTGAAGTTATGCATAGAAAAGCTTGAAATCTTGTTACAAGACTTTATAACACTTCAAATAGTACTTGATGATTAATATAAAGGTAATATTTAGATGAATTATAATAAACAAAGTCTAGAAAAGTGTAGAAATCTTTTACAACACTTCACAACACCTTCACAAGACATTAATAAATGCATTTTATTTAGTTTGCAAAGGTTCAAGACCTAGAGTGGACATGTAAAACACCTCACAACACTAAATCAAAGCCTCTTAAGTCAAAATTATCATGAATTAATCCCATGTCAAGAAAAGGGTAATTTTTCCTATGGCACACAAATACAAGTTGGATATCAATAGTAGTGCCAAAGCTAGAGAGGGAGAGAGTATAAGATATATACTATATAGTATATATATATTATTTATATACTATTGTAGTGTAGAAAAAAGTATCCCTTTTTCACACTTAATTTTGGAATGATTAACATTAAAATGAGCCTAATGTTTCCTTGATTTGGTGTTGTAATTTTTTTTACACATTCACATTAAATTTAGGGCCCTTTTAAGCTAAATAGACCAAATTGTTTCCTTAATTTAGCATTGTAAAGTGTATTTATTTACATCTTCACACTAATTTTTGGGACCTCTTGCATTTATGACATTTAAATCATCATTAATAGGCCCTTGAGACCCTTTATTATGCATCTTGAGGCTTATTTCAATTGAAATCTTGACAAATTCATTAAATGCACTTAATATTTTGACCCCCCAACATTTCCTTAGCCTAAAAAGCTAGGGTGGGACCCATATGCCACCTTGGGCATATGAGTCCCCCTTTAAGTGGGACCCATGTACCGCCATGGGAATATGAGTCCCCCTTTAAGTGGGACCCATGTGCCACCATGGGCATATGAGTCCCATTTGGCCCCTTTTTAGGGTTTTGAGTGAGAAATTAGAGTTTTCAATTCAAATTTTGTGAATTTCGGTATTTGGGATCTAATAAATGGTAAAATAGATGGAAGGCCTATATAATTAAGGTTTCAAATCATTATTTAACCTAAAAAACCTAAGAATCTTCAAGAAAGAGAGTCTCATCTAGATCTAGAGCCTTCAAGAGATATTTTCAAGTATTCAAGAGCATTCAAGAGCTGATTATAAAGTATTTTTGGAGTGTCAATTCAAGATTCAAGCATCATGTCAATGTATTCATGCATCATGTGTGTTTGTGAGCTAACATGTTGATGTAGAATTTGTGATCCAAGTTCAAGAATTCAAAGCCATATCAAGTGTTGTGATCAAGATCTACATCCATTGAAGCCAATTCATACAAATTATAGATCTACATTCCAAGGATTCAATAAGGTTTAGTGAGTTGTTACATTCATTTGTTCATTCATTATTCCTTCATGTTATTTCAATTCATTTCAAAGTTTAATTACTCAAATAGGGTCTGACTGAGGCAGACCCCCATCCACTAACAAAAGCAACATTTCTTTCTCTCTCTCTCTTTCTCTCTCTCTCTCTCTTGTGATGTGTGTTTTGCAGATTTATGTGAACCAGACTAAATCACCACCTTGGGAATGTGAGTCCCAATATAGGAATTTTACTAGATTTCAGTGGATTCTAACTTGTCACTGTGAGATTCTATTTTCTACCCAAAAACCCTAAACTAGGACTAAATCGTCTAGTCTGGCGTATGAGTCCTAGTGCACATCAAGATCAACAATTTTTACATTTTCAAGTCTTGCTTAGGCATCTTCATCTTCCAAGTGCTTCTCTGTTCATCCTTAGTTTATTATTATGATTTTGAATTCCATTTTATATGTTACTTAGCTAGGTTTGCATATTTCTTTCATTTCCTTCTTTCTAATCATTTTCTTAGTGGGAACCCCTATTTAATCACACCTAAGGAAACCATACACACCCTTGTTATTGTGTACTCCTTCCCTCAATTGAGTCACTTGGTTGAGGGATCTTGGTTTCCTAATGAACTAAGAGTGAAATAGGTCCCCTAGTTCCATCTCCTAAAAGGTGGAACACTATTTCCCTTGGTTTATTATTATGATTTTGAATTCCATTTTATATGTTACTTAGCTAGGTTTGCATATTTCTTTTATTTCCTTCTTTCTAATCATTTTGTTAGTGGGAACCCATTTTTAATCACACCTAAGGAAACCATACACACCCTTTTTATTGTGTAATCCTTCCCTCAATTGAGTCACTTGGTTGAGGGATCTTGGTTTCCTAATGAACTAAGAGTGAAATAGGTCCCCTAGTTCCATCTCCTAAAAGATGGAACACTATTTCCCTATGTTCAACTATATAGTATAAAATATATATTATATAACATATAATATATTAAATATACTATATAATATATATCATAATATATAATATATTATGATATATAATACATTTATTATATATTAATAATACATAATATTGGCTTTATGTGTTATTTGGTTTATAAAAATTGAATGTTAACGAATATCCATTACAAATGAATATCTATTATTTATTGTATAATATTTGAAGCTTCCCTTATGTATACGTATTAATATATAATCTAATTTATATATACCTTAAAAATAATAATATTAATATATATAAGTTAAAAGGGGGGGAGAGAGAGAGGGGATTGAGAGAGAGACCTGACAGAGAGAGAGAGACCTGAGAGGGAGAGAGAGAAGAGAGAAATAATTGAGAGGGAGAGAGAGAGAGAGGGAGAGAGACCTGAGAGGGAGTGAGAGGGGGAGAGGGAGTGGGGGAAGAAATAGATAAAGACCTAAGAGGGAGAGAGAGAGAGAGAGAGAGAGAGAGAGAGAGAGAGCCACAGGAGGGAGAGAGAGAGAAGACCTAAGAGGGAGAGAGAGGGAGTGGGAGACTAGAGAGAGAGGGAGAGAGGGAGTGGGGGGGAGAGAGAGAGAGAGAAAGAGAGAAATTCCTAAGAGAGAGGGATAGAGAGAAAGAGAGAAAGACCTGAGAGGGGGAGAGAGAGATAGAGAGATATTAATATATAATATAATTTATATACTATATAATATATTGATTTAGTATATTAATATATAATAAATATATATCATTATATATAATATATTTAATTTATAATGTAAAATATATCATAATATAATATATCAATAATATTATGCTAATAATAATTCTTAAAACTAAAGTCAACAAATATTCGTTTAGTGAGTTATATAAAAAACAAAAATGGGACCGTTTTGAGCATTCCAATGGTACCCACATTCCTTTTGTCATTGAAATCATGTTCTTTCTATCTATATTATACAACCTTCAACTTTTTGGAGATTCTTTTACACATTATTAAATTTTACGATCATTTGTGTGTGTTTTTTTGTTTGTGCAATGGGGAGCAATAGTCATCATAAGAGAAAAGGAAAGAGAAAATGAACATCAGATCAAATTGAAGCATATAGAGCAAAAGATAGAGAAATTCATAGGAAAAGAAGACAAGATATGACAAATACTCAAGTTGAAGCTTCTTTTACACCATTAAATAGAATTTGAAAATATTGAACATCATATTGAAATTGAAAATGAAAATATTAAAATTGAAAATGATGAAATTGAAAATGTGGAAATTGAAAAGGAAAATGAAATAACAACATTCAAAATGAAAATGTTGTCAAAATTTTTATTGAAAATGAAATTTTTATTGAAAATGAAAATGTTGTTGAAAATGTTAATGAAAATGAAATTGTTATTGAAAATATTGAAACTGAAAATGTTAATAACATTGAACTTGAAAATGAAAATGTTGGAATTGTTATTGAAAATGTTGAAAATTAACATTATGTAAAACCTAATTACATGAGAACCCCTAAATGGTTGCTTGAAATAGATGAAAACATAATAGATAATCTTCATGGAGAAAGGTCACCATGAATGGTTCGACTGTGGTCTACCAATATGTTCAATGAATACTTTTCTAATAAGACATTAACCGAACAATGCCAACTTTTTGTGAAATTGCTAAAGTCTTACAAAATGAGACCATTACTAAGAAAATTGAAGATTTTTGTTACTAAAAAGTTGAAAAGAATAGTATTATTGTCAAAAATATTTTTAATGCTCTAATATCTATTGGAAACACTAGTAAGGAAAAAGATAAAAGGGCTGCTCATAGAGTGATCACAACCTGACTAGTAAGCCATCATTTGAGAAAGGATTATAAAATGAGACAAACTTGTATTGATTTAAATCTAAATCACAAAAAATTGAATCGAGCACTCTCAAGATGAGGAAGAATCGATAGTACTCTTCAAAATGATATGTGGGATTTTAGTGGGAGGCTTCCACGTGTTGGTAAGAAGCTAACTGATAATTTAAAGATGCAAATTGAAAATTTTTGGGACTCTCACTCTAGAGTATCACTAAATGTAAAGGATGTTTTAAAGTTAAGAAAAGGTAATAAAGATCGCACATCGCATCCTAAATATCTCTTGAAATGTAGCCAAACAATATTGTACAAACAATTTTGTGAAGCACATCCAAATTTGCAAATCTCACAAAGGGCCTTTGAGTCTTGCAAGCCATTTTATTGTGTTCCTATTAATGTTTGTAATTCATGTTGTAAATAACACGTCGAGTTTTTAGTGTATCATAAATTATTATGTAATATTCATTCTACTATGCATACTAATGAAATGTTGCAGGAGTGTCATGCAATGCAACATCCCAAGTCATCCAAGGACTTGTTAGATTCATTTTTATGTGTGAGTGTCATGCAATGCAACTTATGAATTACATGTATTCAAGTGTATATTTTACAACTTACATGTATTCTTTATGACTTATGAGTATTCCAATGTATACTTACGTGTTGTACTTCATGACTTACATGTATTTGAGTAAATGATTCACTTATTCATTGATTCCTAATGTAAACCAACCAATCCAAACATTTTAGAATTGTCAATTTGGTTGCACGAGGATCATAATGAAAGCTACACCCCTTTGCACCTTTACACTGCATCCATTTGACCATTTATCCATCAACAAAAAACTCGACACCACAGGAAAACCCCTTAGAGATATCAAAAACTAAGAGAGGTTATTGGAGAGGGGACCTGCATCATCCCTTAGCCTCAAATGGATTTTTCCTAAGTGACATGGTTTTTGGGTAATAGTTATTCAAAGATTGTTGCCTTTTTGCAATTTGGACTCTTAAGGGATATCATCAATCCAATGTAGCTCAAACTATTTCGACATGTTTGGGTTTGAAATAGCACCATTCTTAGTGTAAACCCACCAGTTCCCAGACATGTTAGAACTATTGGTTTGGTCACATGAGGAGTAGAATGAAATTTACACCCCTTTTCACCTTTACATTGCATCCATCTGACCCTTTTTCCATCAATTGAAAACTTGACACCATGGAAAACCCCTTAGAGATATCAAAAAATGAGAGAGGTTATTGTAGAGGGCCCCTACATGATCCCATAGCCTTAGATAAAGTGTTTCTAGGTGACACGGTTTTTGAGTAATAGATTGTCAAAGATTGTTGCCTTTTTGCACCTTTGACTCTTAAGGGATATTGTTGGTCTAATGTAGCTCAAAAAATTTTGAATTTTTTGGGTTCAAAACAAGACCATGCCTACCCTAAACCCACCAATCTGGATGTGTTGGAATTGTTGGTTTGGTTGCATGATGAGCAAAATGAAAGTTACACCCCTTTGCAACTTTACACTGCATCCATTAATTACACCCATTTGTAACTTTACACTGCATCATTGAATTGTTGCATGAGGAGCAGAATGAAAGTTACACCTATTTGTAACTTTACATTGCATCCATCATACCCTTTTCCATCAATTGAAAACTCAACACCACGGGAAAACACCTTAGAGACATCAAAAACCAAGAGAGGTTATTGTAGAGGGGCCTATGTGATCATATAGCCTAAGACAAATTGTTTCTAGGTGACATGTTTTTTGATTAATATCTCATCAAAGATTGTTGCCTTTTTGCACTTTGGACTCTTAAGGGATATCATCAGTCCAATGTAGTTTGAACTATTTTAGCATGTTTGGATTCAAAACAAGACCATGCCTAGTCTAAACCCACCAATCTAAATGTGTTGGAACTATCAGTTTGGTCACAAGAGGAGTAGAACAAAAGTTACACTCGAGTTTGCAACTTTACATTGCATCCATTTGACTCTTTTTCCATCAACTAAAAACTTGACACCATGGGAAAATTCCTTAAAGATATCAAAAACCAAGAGAGGTTATTATAGAGGGGTTCTACATGATCCCATAGCCTCAAATAAAATGTTTTTAGGTGACACAATTTTTGATTAACATCTCGTCAAATATTTCTACCTTTTTGCACTTTGGACTCTTAAGGAATATCACCAGTCCAATGTAGCTCAAACTGTTTTCCATGTTTGGGTTTGAAATAGGACCATCCCTAGCCTAAACATACCCATCTAGATGCATTGGAACCATTAGAGTATACTAGCCTCCTTTTCATTGACCATAAAATATTATTGTTATCTTTTCATTCCTTTTCTAAGTGGTTAATTTTAGTCTTCAGTTGTTTTCCTTCAATTTCAATGCTTAGGACAACAACCCTTTGTTTGATAGAGTTTTCAATGCTTAGGAAAAAAAATTAATTTGTTCAAATCCACCTATAGCATATTATCTCACTTTCTTTTCTTTCATAAATTCTTACCAAATACAAAACCTCAATTGTGTTAGGTTGAATGGCATATATGACAACAATTGCAATATAGCAAGTTTGGTGTGGGTCAAGGTTGATTGACATATATGATAATATCATATGAGTGTTATTGTTTTTGTGTGAAGTGTGCATTATGAATAGTGTGCATCAAGCCCATATGGTATTCCTAGTTTTCTTATTCATGCATTATGGCTAGCAACATTCATTGTTGTGCATTACGATAATACAAATTGCATGTGGAAGGTCAAATAAAATGCATTTCATGGAATTGTATTTGGCTTTTTTAATGATCGTATCACACTCATATGGTGTGCATATATAGTGTGTTCATGCATCATGGTTGACTGATGTCTTAATTGTTGATCATGCTTATTGTATAGATTTCACATGAACAATCTAATGAACGTTGTATCTTGTTAAATTGTAAGGACTTTTTTTGAAGGTTTCATCAAACCCCTATGGTTTACATAATGTTCTTGTTTATGTATCATGGTTGAAAGATAGTGACTCTTATTCATGATGATTTAATACCTTTTACATGTCATTAAGCTTGAAGGTTTAATGGAATGAATGTTGAAATGAGTTGTAATGGTTTTGTTTGATGATTTCATCACTCATATGGTTTATATAGAGTTTTTAGGACCATTGAGTGACATTTATTTTTATCAAGATGATTATATTACTTTTAAATGAGCACAGTAATGACATATATTACATTAATTTGTATGAGATTTTTTTGAATTTTTTAATCAATCAAAATAATCAATGCCATCAGACTGTCATAAGCTACTCTTTTCATCATTTTTGTCTTGTCTATGAGACCGCAATTCTTTGAGGCATATTTTCAAACAGTTCTTCTGAACAAATATTATACAGTACTTCTCATATCATTTTTCATTAATTTTAACTTCTTATAAAAAAAAATCAGTTGCCCACTTCATTACAAGAGTTCAAAAAACAAAATAATTTCAAATGTAAATTCATTCAAGAGAGCTTAAAATCATGTGTATTCTCAAATTGAGTGTTTGATAAAAATGCTTTGGTAGAAATGTATGAAAAATGTGGTACAATAGAAAAGGTAGTGAATTATTTGAAAAAACTCCTTAAAGAAATGTGGTCCCATGGAATGTAATGTATGTGAACCTTAATATGAATGAACTCTAACATAAATGGATTACCAATTGTAATTCATAAGTTCTATTAAAATGCAATTTTGTTAATCTATAACATGTTATTGATCATAACTTTAAACCATTATAAAATAATTATACATTCCATTTTGAAGATTCAAAGTAGAAAGATATTCACACAAGGAACAAATTAGATTGAATATCAATTCTTATATATCAAAATGTAGAAAAATTGTGTTTGTGCATATAAAAATTTGGCATATATGCCTACTGAAAACAAGTTTTGCAACAAGTTTTAAAAATTGTGGCATATATTTCATCTCAAGATCTATCAAACCCTAAATATATATCAATCTATATCAAACCCTAATCCTGTGCTAGATCATCAAAATTGAGCCTCCTTGAAGAACTTAGTGGCTTTGAAGTTTCCTACTATAGTAACAGAAAACGTATCCCTTTTCCTTACTTAATTTGGAAATAATTAATAACAAATTAACTTAATAATTCCTTGATTTAGTGTTGTAATGTGTTGTAAACATTCACATTGAATCTAGGGCCCTTTTTATTAAAATATACTTAAATTTTTCCTTATTTAGGGTGTTGTAAAGTGTTTTATTACACTTTCACACTAATCTAGGGTTTCATTAATTAATTGTGGTTAATTGAGGTTAATTGGCCCCTTTAATTCAAATCTAAGCCTTATTAATTGCATTTTTCAAGGACCTATCCCAACACCCAGTGATGATATTACATGACATTTAAATTGGAAAAATTGGTATCCTGGAAATCTATGATAGGACCCATTCACCTTTACTAGTGAATGAGTCCAAACATAGGACACCCCTTTCTTGACATATTTGAAATGGGTTTTTGATGTTATTTCATCTCCCTGAAGCTTGGTCCTAGAAAGTTGTGCTAGGACCCATTTTCCTCTAGTGGAAAATGGGTCCTCCTCACTTAGGACACCCCTTTTTGAATTTAATTGTGGTAGGATTTTAATGATTTTCAATCCTAGATCTAATGTCAGCTTGGATTATTTGAATTTTAGGGTTAATTCTTAGATTTAGTATAAATATAAGGTTAATTCACATAGTCTCACCTAGAAAATTTATGTGACTTCATGAGATCAAGAGTAAGACCATTAGAGAGCACTTCAAGATCATTTTAAAGACATTCAAAGGATGATTATCAAGGTTTTATTGCAGCAGTTCAAAATTATATCATGTCAAGGGCATAGTGCATCAAGCATGTTGTTGAGGTAGATTGTTGATGTAGCATTGAAGATCTATTTACAAGCATTATTTCACATCTAATTTGGGATCAGGATCTACATTCTACATGGCTACTTCATGTTATTTTGTAGATTTACATTCCAAGATAACTTCCAAGGTATCATCATTGCATATTTCATTTTTCATGCTTCAATTTCATTATTTCATCACAAGGTTTGATTACCTAAAAGGGTTTTGACTGAGGAAAACTCCTATCCTCTAACAATCAACAAGTTTTTCTTCCCTTTGATGTGTGTTTGAAGGTTCTAGGTTGAAGATCAAGTGGAGAACAAGATTGAAGAAAAATTGTCAAAGTTGTCAAGTTTCAAAGTTGTCACCTACATTGCTTCAAAATCTATTTTAGGTTTTTAGGAGTTGATCACCGAGGAGATGAGAGTGTAGATCTTGAGGAACATAACCTAGATTTCAATTTTTAGAAACCCTAACAGGGACCCATTGAGTCCTTTGTGACCTAAAAACAAGTTTTCTCTAGGTACACATAATTTTATCCTCTCAAAACTCCCCTTATAGTTGTTATAACAATTAGGGTTAGTTTCTTCACCTTAGTTACATCATATTACACACATAGTTGAATGAAATAAACACCTAATGAAAATTAGGTTCATCATTGATACCCTATTGATGGTGAACCTCTTTTTCTATGTTTCATTTTGGAAAAATTGAGTTTTTAACATTCTAACTTCTTATTTGGAGTGCATTTAAACACTAGATCTTAGTTTTGCATTAGGTTTGCACTAGTTGCATTAAATTTAGGGTTCTCTAAAATTGCATTAGTTTGCATTATATGTAGGGGTTTAAATTTGCATTCATGCATTGTTTAAATCTGAAAAAATTCAAAAATTTGCATGCATATTACATTGCTTTTGCATAGTGTTTACATATTAGTGTACTTTTCATCATTCATATTCAAAAATTGAGTCAAAATTGCATTTTAGAAAGTGTCATATAGATCATCATTTACCCTTCATTTCACTTGCATTAGGTCATCAAATTATGGAATTTTTTGTCACAAGAGTTATAGTTTGAAACTGGGCACAAAAAACACATAAAACAACTCAAAAATTATAGTTTTCACCTTGTTAAAACCTTGATTTGGGATACATTCGCTCCTATTGGCCAATGAGTCCCTAATCATATCTAAACTGCATCTTCTGGCATCTAAAACTCATTGTAAAACACTTAAAAATTAGTAAAAATATTTCAAAAATCCTCATCTAGGACCCATTCACCACTAAAGGAAAATGAGTCCCTGATTAGGTCTTGATCTGCATTTTTTGGGATCTGAAATCTCTGTTTTATGCTTTTGTTTGTTGTAGTTACATTTATGTTTCTATTTTTTTATTTTTTGTTTCATCAAATACATTAAATCTAGCTTAATTTCTTATATTTAGTGCATTGTCAAAATTCAAAATGGCATTTACAACATTTCATTTTTAGATTATTTCATAGTTTAATCAACAAATTACCTTGGTTAGAATATGAAAATTGCATTTACACATTTCATTCTAGATCATTGCATTGCATTTTAAGTCTCTTTCCATTTTGATTTCATATAGATTACTTTTCACAAATGTTAGTATCTATCTTTTCCAAGTTTTTAAAGATAAAGTTAGTCAATAAGCATGTTAGTCATGTTGGAATATGGTGTCTCAAATTGCTGGCTCATATCTGTGTTAAGACTTGGTGGAGTTACCCTTTATTAAGTCTCCATTATCGGCTGATCACTGGAGTTGTTAACTTTGGAATAGTGTCGTAGAGTTTGGATGTTATAGAATTTTCTGACAGACTGGCATTCTTCGTTGTCGCAGCATCTGTGTTTTTTGTAAAACTTGTCGCAGAGTTTGAAAGTTTTGAAACTTCCCAAATGACTGATTCTCTTCGGTTTCATTAGATTAAGACATGTGGCAGGCACCCGCGATATCGTGATCAGCCAAAGCATCATCGCGGGATAGCGGGCAGCCATTGAGATCAGACAACGATTGGTCTACGGTCAAACAAACTCATCTCCTTTGGTGTCATCAAATGGGACACATGGCAGTCACCCGTGATATCACGATCAGCCAAAGCGTCATCATGGGATAGCAGGCAACCGTTGAGATCAAATGATCAAAGTACTTCCCTTATTCTTTCGGCTTTACTGATTAAGACACATGGCAGTCGCTCGTGATATCACGATCAACCAAAGTGCCATCACGGGATAGCGGGGAATGGCTGAGATTAAACAAGCCAACTAATGTGGGGACCACCTGGAGTTCCAGAAATGCACGAGCAGTGGACACGTGTCTTTGGCAGATGGTGCCATCGGAGAGACTCTTGGTTGATGGGTTTGTAGTCGGTATGAACTCTTGTCGAGAATGCAAGTCTCCCCGATAGACTGGTGAATTCGATATGACTTCTCAGGGTGTTTCCGATAGCGATAGTCTTACCAATAACCATGTGATCGACTATTTTGGCATTGGGGAGACATGGCTTAGTGTCTCACCGACATGCGATTCTGTTTGAACTTCTTTGACTGAACGTCTGTCCTACGTAGCGTGTTCTAAGCCAATGAGAGAAGCAAAATGTAAACCATTGGAAGTTGAACAGTTGCGACCGTTCCTGTGTGGAAGATCAATAGACCATGAATAGGATGAGGTATACTCTGTAATGGATGATAGTTGTGGGGTTTGGTTGATGAATTTTTTCTGTTTGATACTAAACATGGATTGATCTGAGTGAATTCATTGTACATTGTCTGAGAGCATTGTGAGATTAATGTTTTGTACAAGATTGATCAGTAGATGTTGTTGTTGTTAATTTGACATCAGATAGTGAGGTTTGATCTCTATATGTAATTTTCATTACTATAATTCAAAGAGGATTTTCTTGGTGTGGTGGGTTTTTCTCCCATAAGGGTTTTCCCACACAAATCTAGTGTTCAATTGTGTATGAGTTTTTTTTCTCTTTTCTGTTATTCTTTTCATGTGTGTCTTACTGAACTGTAATTGTAAAATTTAAAGACATATTTGCATTCTTCCCTAAGTTTTTGATGTTAGGAGAGTTTGTTCCACACCTAAGCTTTCCTTACAAGTGGTATCAGAGCCTGGCCAGTTGTGTTATCCTTGTGGTTATGTTGGGTTTTTTGTGTCAATTCTGTTCAGTGGGAGTCTTGTAGAAGTCTAGTAATTTGAATTATAGAATAAGATGGCAAGCACGTCAGGAAAGATTGAAATAGAGAAATTCAATGGCAGCAATTTTGAGTTGTGGAAACTAAAAATGGAAGATCTGTTAGTTGACTGTGATCTTTGGCTTGTTGTGTCTGGAACAAAACCTACAGGAATGAAGCAAGAGGATTGGGACCTTGCAGATCAAAAATCAAAGGGGTTGATAAGGCTTTGTTTAGCAGACTTTGTTCTTCTAAATGTTCATGAAGGAAAGACTGCTTCTTCTTTGTGGAAGAGACTGGGAGCTATTTATCAGGGCAAGTCCTTGGTGAATAAGTTGTTCTTGAGGAAGAAGCTATACTCTTTGAAAATGCAGGAAGGAGCATCTATTGCTAATCACTTGAATGCTTTCAACATGTTGATTGCTCAGTTAGCATCTGTGGGTGTGAGGATTGATGAAGAAGATAATTGTATGCTGTTGTTATGTTCTTTGCCAGATTCTTGGGATCACTTGGTGATGGCTATTGGTAGTACTACTTCATCTTTTAAGATGGAAGATATTGTTGCTTCTTTGTTATCAGAAGAGATGAGAAGAAAATATTCTGAGATGGCGAAGGCGGCTCTTGCTGTTAGAGGCAGATCGAAAGAAAAAGGCAAGAAGAAGGACAAGAAGTCCAAATCCAAATCAAAGGGGAGATCAAAGTCTCCTGCCAAGAAGTCCAAGGTGAAGTGCTAGAATTGTGGGCAACCTGGACATGTCCGAAAGGATTGTAAAGAGGAGAAAAAGAAGAAGTATTTTTACGACAATGATTCTTCTCAGAGTGATGCAAACGCTTTCATTGCAACCTTGGCTACACAGGCATCAAATGATGTTTGGCTGATTGATTATAGAGCATCTTTCCACATGACATATCATAAAGACTGGTTTACTAAGTATGAATAATACGATGGTGGAAGGTTGTATTTGGCAAGCGATTCATCTTTGGAAATAGTTGGTCATGGAAGAGTGAAAGGAATCAATGATGTGATGCATATACCAGGTCTGTCTCAAAATTTACTTTCTGTTAGTAAGTTGAATGATATTGGAGTGCAAGTCACATTCTCTGGAAATGGCTGCAAGATGACTAGAGGCTCAATGGTACTAGCTAGGGGTGCGCGTATTGGTACCTTGTATAAGCTGGATGCACATGCTGTGCAATGCAATAGTGTCTCTGTAAAGTCACAGAAAGCTACTCATGGAGAAAAAGAGGAAAAAGTTCCTGATTGTGTAAACTCTATGGAAGTTAAACTTCCAGTAGAAAATACTATGCTTTGGCATCATAGGCTTGGCCACATCGGTGAAAAAGGTTTAAAAACCTTGAAAAATAAAAACCTGGTTGAACTGCTTAATGATTGTAACCTCGAATTCGAGTTTTGTGAACACTGTATATATGGTAAACAACACCATGTTTCATTTTACTCCAGTCCTCACAAATCATCTAATTTACTTGACTACATTCATTCTGATGTTTTTGGTCCAATAAATGTTCCTTCTTTGTCTAAATCAAGACATTATGTATCATTCATTGATGATTATTCAAGAAGAGCATTCGTATATTTTTTGAAAAATAAAGCAGAAGTGTTCAGTCATTTTAACGAATTTAAAAACCTTGTAGAAAATCATACTGGAAGAAAAATAAAATGTTTAAGGACTGACAATGGTGGTGAGTTTTATTCTAATGAGTTCGAGAGGTACTGTAAAGATCATGGGATTAAAAGACATAAACTACACCCTACACTTCGTAGTAAAATGGAGTTGCAGAAAGGTTCAACAGGACAGTGATGGAAAGAGCACAAAGTATGCTGAGCAGTGCTGGCTTGGAGGAGAAATTTTAGGCTGAGGCAGTTGCAACAACATGTTACTTGATAAACCATTCTCCTAATTTTGCTCTTGTTGAGAAAACACCTTTGGAAGCATGGTCTGGAAAGAAGCCCTCTCTCATACACGTTTGTGTATTTGGATGTGAGGCATATGCATATGTGCCGAATGAGAAAAGGTCTAAATTGGAGAACAAGGCTGTTAAATGTATTTTTATTGGCTATAGTGCTGACATAAAAGGATACAAGCTTTGGAATCCTGATACAAAGAAGGTTCTATATAGAAGAAGTGTTATCTTTCATGAGCTGAAGCCTTCTACTTTGGATCTACAGTCAGAGACAAAATCAGAAGATAAAAAGGATGTAGTTGAAATTCCTCTGACACCAGAAAAAGAGGAATTGAAAATTCAAAATATTCCTGAAACTGAGGAGAGCTCAAGTAGTTCTGAGAGTTTTGAAGAAGAAGATCAACCTCAGCCTCAGCTCGTGAGGAGGTCAACACGTGAAAGAAAGAAACCTGATAGGTATGGGTTTTCTATGTTAGATTGTACTTGTGCCTATGCTTTAATTTCTAGCACTGATGAGCCTAGGACTTTGAAAGAGGCATTTATAATGCCCGACTCAAACTCTTGGTTGGAAGCCATGAATGAAGAAATGGCATCATTAGAAAAGAATGATACTTGGAGTTTGGTGCCCTTGCCTAATGGCAGAAAATTTGTTGGCTGCAAATGGGTATTTAAAAAGAAAATAGGTCTAGATGGCAGTGTGGAAAAGTATAAGGCAAGGTTGATTGTGAAGGGGTATTCCCAAGTAGAGGGAATTGATTATGGATAAATCTTTTCTCCTATAGCTAAGTTGACGTCTATCAGATTTCTCTAGTCACTTGCAGCAGTGTATGACTTAGAGATTGAATAGATGGATGTGAAGACAACATTTCTTCATGGTGATCTTGAAGAAGAAATTTATGTCCCAGCCTGAGCACTTTGTGGAAAAAGGTAAAGAAAAATTGGTTTGCAAGATGAAAAAATCTTTGTATGGACTAAAACAATCACCTAGAATGTGGTACCAGAAGTTTGACACATTTTTTTTGTCATTGGGATTTGTAAGATCAAAATTTGATCATTGTGTATACTTCAAAGCTAAAAATGATCATGTTCTTATTATTGCTCTCTATGTTGATGATATGTTGTTCATAGGCAATAGTAAGTTAATGATTTATGATCTAAAATCTCAATTGTTTGAAAAGTTCGAAATGAAAGATCTTGGTGTAACCAGGTATATTCTGGGAATGGAAATAACTAGGGACAGGAAGACTAGAAAACTTTGGCTCAGTCAGAGTAAGTATATTAATATTGTTCTGGAAAGATTTTGTATGACTAATTGCAAGCAACTAGTTGTTCCAGTTTTGCAGGGAACGAAGCTATCTGTTGAAGACTGTCCAAAATCTCCTACTGAGATGGAGGACATAACCAGAGTGCCTTATGCTAGTGCAGTTGGAAGTCTAATGTATGCAATGGTCTGTACAAGGCTTGACATTGCCCAAGCAATGGGAGTACTTATTCATTTTATGGAAAATCCGGGCAGGACACATTGGGATGTTGTGAAAAGAGTGTTTAGATATCTGAAGGGTACTTTAGAATATGCTTTGTGTTACCATGTAAATTTGGCTAAATCACAGAGGACTCTCAACATTCGAGGCTATGTGGATTCTGATTGGGCAGGGGACATTGACAGCAGAAGATCCACCAGTGGATATATTTTCATGATGAATGGTGGTGTAGTTAGTTGGATGAGTAAGCGGCATATTGTAGTCGCTTTGTCCACTATAGAGGCAGAATACATGGTAGAAACACATGCTTGTAAAGAAGCAATCTGGTTAAAACGTTTGTGTTCTAACATTGGGTTTGATGCAAGGATAATTAAAATTTACTGTGACAGTCAGAGTGCTATTTTTTTGGCAAAAAATCCTACTTTCCATGAGGACGAAACATATTGATGTGCAGTATCATTTTGTAAGAGATATGGTGGAGGATGGAAAGGTCTCCTTATAAAAAGTGGATACTCTGGAAAATGTTGCAGATGCATTGATGAAACCAGTGAGCATAAACAAGTACAGGTGGTGTGCCAGTTCGATGGGCCTTAGAGCCCATGACCTTCATTAACTTCGGGTTTGAAGGAAGCCAGTAAGTCTTCGTCAAGTGGGAGATTGTTGGAATATGGTGTCTCAACTTGCTGGCTTGTATTTGTGTTAAGACTTGGTAGAGTTACCCTTTATTAAGTCTTCATTTTCGGTCGATCGTTGGAGTTGTTAACTTTGGAACAGTGTCACAGAGTTTGGAAGTTATAGAATTTTCTGACAGACCAACGTTCTTCATTGTCGCGACATTTGTGTTTTTTGTAAAACTTGTCACAGAGTTTGAAATTTTTGAAACTTCCTGACTAACTGATTCTCTTCGGCTTCATCAGATTAAGACACGTGGTAGGCGCCCGCGATATCATGATCAGCCAAAGCGTCATTGTAGGATAGCGGGCAATCGTTGAGATCAGACGACGATTGGTCTACGATCAAACAAAATTATCTTCTTCAGCATCATCAGATGGGACACGTGGCAGTCACCCCCGATATCGCGATCAGCCAAAGCATCATCATGGGATAGCGGGAAATTGTTGAGATCAAACAATCAAAGTACTTCCCTTATTCTTTTGGTTTTACCGATTAAGACACGTGGCAGTCTCTCATGATATCGCGATCAGCTAAAGTTCCATCGCGGGATAGTGGGGAATGGTTGAGATTAAACAATCCAACGGATGTGGGGACCACCTGGAGTTCTGAAAATGCACGAGCAGTGGACATGTGTCTTTGGTGAATGGTGTCATCAGAGAGACTCTTGGTTGATCGGTTTGTAGTCGGTATGAACTCTTGTCGAGAATGCAAGTCTCACTAACAGACCGGTGAATTCAATATGACTTCTCAGGGTGTTGCCGATAGCAATAGTCTTGTCGATACCCATGTGATCAGGTATTTTGGCATCGGGGAGACATGGATTAGTGTCTCATCGACATGCGATTCCATCTAAACTTCTTTGACCAAATGTCTGTCCTGTGTGGCGTGTTCTGAGCCAATGAGAGAAGCGGAATGTAAACCGTTGGAAGTTGAACAGTTGCGACCGTTCCTGTGTGGAAGATCAATAGACCATGAACAAGATGAGGTATACTTTGTAATGGATGATAGTTGTGGGGTTCGGTTGATGGATTTTTTCTATTCGAATACTGAACATGGATTGATATGAGTGAATTCATTGTACATTGTCTGAGAGCGTTGTGAGATTAATGTTCTATACAAGATTGATTAGTAGATGTTGTTGTTGTTAATTTAACATCAGATAGTGAAGTTCAATCTCTGTATGTAATTTTCATTACTGTAATACAAAGAGGCTTTTCTTGGTGTGGTGGGTTTTTCTCCCGTAAAGGTTTTCCCACGTAAATCTGGTGTTCAATTGTGTATGAGTTTTTTTTCTCTTTTCTATTATTCTTTTCATGTGTGTCTTACTGAACTGTAATTGTAAAATTTAAAGACATATCTGCATTCTTCCCTGATTTTTTGATGTTAGGAGAGTTTTTTCCGCACCTAAGCTTTCCTTACAAGTAATTCATTGAATACATTTCCTAGTTATGAGAGTCTCTTAGTGCAATAGAGAAAAAATGTTGACACTTTCCTTAAACCTAAACCCCTCTTATATGTCCTATTTGTTGGGATGATGTGGTGGAAGAAGATGGAAGAGTAGACAATAATGATAATCATATTTTCTCTTCTCCTAATACCTCTCCTACATCTGATGAAGGTATTTCGGTAACAGAAAATGCACTCATTGAGAATCATGACAATGTTGAAAGATCCTCTTCTATAAACTCTCCTACATTGGAAGATATTATAGCACAAGAGAATGAGATGATAGAAACATTTTTAAACATCACCTTACCTAATCTCCATTCATATCTTTCCTATGAGAATTTTTTAGTGAAAGAGGATGCAATTTTAAGGAATCATGACAATCATATTGTAATCGAGGATGACAGGTTGGTGCTAGATGATTGAATATTTAAGATCTATGATAACCATCTTTATTTTTCTTCCCCTACCTATCCTATATTGGAAGACATTATTGTTGGCAACACAAGGGTAGACCACTGAGAGGGGGGGTGAATCAGTTGTCACAAAAATTATACTTATTAAACTTATTCTCATATCTGATAAATAAACATGAAAGCGTAAACTATCACCACATTAGAAACACAAATAACACCAATATTTTTTATGTGGAAACCCTGTTAGCAGAAAAAACATGGTGGAGGTTAGTCCACAAGATTATACTCTGTTAAAAGTATAAAGGAATTATAAATGAGGAATGTACATGCATTCAGGCACACTGCCTAGAGCTCACTGCTCAAATATCAAAAGGCTTACTACCCAAAGGAAGACACACTGTCTTACAAAAATATTCGAATTACATCTAGAAGATTTTGAACTAAGAAAATAACATCTACTAATTCCTTATTACAGTTCCTGTTAAGCTCATAAACACCTACTCACTCTTCTTCACACTTTACTTCTACCTTTGAAAGATTAGAACATTATTCACACACAGGACTCGCACATCACTAAATCACCTACACAATTGCATCACATGCCTTCAAATGGTATAAAAAATTTCTCATATATATCCGCAACTAAGGATAACATCAACTACATGTCGACTTCAACAAAATATAAAATGTGTACAATCTGTCAGCCCAATCCATAAAAAAATTTCATTGCGCACCAACCAATGCCAACCACAACATAGTGAAGACCCAAAAAAACATCCTTGAACATGAACCGCCTTCAAAAATTATGCCTTGAAGATCCACAACATGCTGCAATCACCCTATCATCCATGATCATGAAAAAAATAAACTCAAAGAAGAAAATAACCAATCACAAGCACAACGATCAATGCATATGTACAACATAGATAGAGCACAATCTAGAAACATCCATGAGCATCATGAATCACCACAGAAGCATCCACAACAACTCAAATTACTAGAATCACATCATCATCTTTCAGGAACACCAATTGAAGCAACATAACAACTTTCAAAACACATATACTCATAACTCAATCAAATCTTCATGTGGATCTTTGAAACTTTATGTGGATAAACTAGATATAATTGAAAAAAAACCCTTTAATCCATAACCTCTTATCATCAATATACTGAGCTAGCCAACATACTGAACTTCACTGCATCATTGACAACCTGCAACTTATTTTATTACAATTTTCTCAACATCCAGGACATATACAACATTAAAGAAATTAATGCCAATAGTGTTGACATCAATGGCAACCAGATATCAACAACATCCAATAATCTCCCCCTTTGGCATTGATGACAACACATGATGTGAAAAACACCATCAATGAAACTTTCTCTTAGCACTTTCTCCCCCTTAGATTTTGACTCTTTTCTCCTTAACTTTTTCACAGTTTTTCACCTGACTCTTCTCCCCCTTTGACATCAATGACAAAGATACACATTATCTTTCTCCATAGAAGCTCTAAACCACATTTCTGAACATCTGACTACTCCCCCTGAGTAGCAGCCACAACAACATCAATCTGGATCAAGATATGACTATGAAATGCATAGACTAATGCATGTCAATGCATCTTAGTTTTGATTAGGAGGGGTAATCACCCCTAGTTTCCCTATGAGATAATAAAAAGTATCCTTAGGAAAGGGCTTGGTTAAGATATCTACAATTTATTCCTTAGTGGGCACATACTCCAATCTGACTTCCTTTTTTCTTATCTTCTCTCTCAAAAAGTGAAACTTGATAGATATATGCTTGGTTTTTTAATGCAACACCAGATTCTTAGAAATGTTAATTGCACTTGAATTATCATAGAATATAGCAATAGATTCATCATACACAACTTTGATATCTTTCAACATCTACTTCATCCACAAAACTTGATTACAATTGTTAGTAGTGACAATATATTCAGCCTCTGCAGTAGATAAAGAAATGGCATTCTGCTTCTTACTTAACCATGAAATCAACTTCTTTCCCAAGAAAAATGCACCACCATCAGTACTCTTTCTGTCATTCACATCTCCTACCCAATCAGGATCAGTATAAGCACTCAAGGTAAGGTCATCTTCTTTAGGATACCATATGCCAAAATCAATTATCCCCTTCAAGTACCTAAAAATCCTCTTTACAGCTGTCACATGATATTCCTTATGATCAGCTTGAAATCTTGCAACAATGCATACGACATTCATGATATGAGGTCTAGTTTGAGTCAAATAAAGCAATCCACCAATCATGGATCTATATCTAGTGTGATTTGTCTTAGGAGAATCATCATCTTGTGTCAACTTACATTCGGTCACCATGGGTGTACCATCTGGATTTGAATCTTCCATACAAAAATTCTTTAGCAATTCTTTCACATACTTGGACTAAGATATAAAGATCCCTCTATCTATTTGAGTAATTTGCAATCCCAAAAAGAATTTTATTTCTCCAATCATAGACATCTCAAACTCATTTTGCATCTCATCAGCAAAATTTATGCAAAAACTATCATCTCCTCCAAAAATGATATCATCAACAAAGACTTCAACAATCAAATCTTTATCATGATCAATCTTGAAATTCAAATTACTATTAGCAGTACCTTTATTAAATCCAAGCTTCAACAAATACTTGTCCAATTTGGAATACCATGCTCTTGGGGCTTGCTTGAGTCCATACAATGCTTTCTTCAACTGGCAAACCATATCTCCTTGATCAGTCAATTGAAATCCACCAGGTTGCTCAATATACACTTCTTCTTCCAATTCGCCATTTAGAAATGCTGACTTGACATCCATTTGATAAACCTTGAATTTTTTGTAAGCAGCATAAGCAAGAAATAGTCTCACAGCTTCAATCCTAGCAACAGGATAAATTTTTTCTTCAAAGCCACTTCCTTCCATCTAAGAATATCCTTTACACACCAATCTTTCTTTGTTTCTAACAACTTCACCTTACTCATTCAGTTTGTTCTAAGAGACCCATTTAGTTCCAATTATATTTTTGTCCGTAGGTCTAGGAACAAGAATCCATGTAGCATTCTTCTCAATTTTCAGTAGGTCTTCTTTCATTGCTTCCACCCAATGTTCATCTTTGCATGCTTCATTGACACTATTAGGCTCAGTCTTTGAGATCAAATAGTATTCTTCTACAATTCTTCTTCTAGTTTGAACTTTTTTTTTCTTATCACCAATAATATGATCTTCTGAATGATTTAGTCTTACATACCTTGGAGTCTTAGGATGTTCTTGAACTTTAGGATCTTGTGATGCACTTTCACTAGTTCCTTCCTATTGATTTTCTTCATTCACCGGAATGATCTGAACTTGGTTTGGGGTCTAGAATTTCTTTCCTTTATCTGAACTATCATTCTAATAGTCTAAATCATATCCAAAAGTTCTTGATGGTCTAACTATTTCTTCATCAACCTTGACATTAGCACTCTCAATCACTTTCCTTAATCTCTTATTGTAGCACCGGTAGGCTTTAATTTTAGTAGAATAACCAAGAAGGATTCCTTCATCACTTCTAGCATCAAAATTTCCTATATCTTCATCTCTTTTGATATAGCATTTACTTCCAAAGATTTTGAAGTATCTAATAGTAGGCTTATAACCATACCATAGCTCATAAGGAGTCTTATCGATATCACCTTTGATTTGTATCCAGTTGAGAGTGTAAACGGAAGTACTCATAGCTTCTCTCTAGTAGATATGAGGAACATTTCCTTCCAACATCATAGTCCTAGCAACTTCTTGAATTGTCCTATTCTTCCTTTCCACAACTCCATTTTGCTGAGGGGTCTGCGGTGCAGATAATTGTCTCTTTATCCCATGCTCTTCACAAAAAGAATTAAACTCACCAGAAGTGAGTTCACCACCTCTATCTGATCTCAAACACTTAATCTTCATACCTGTCTCTGTCTCAACCATAGCCTTTAAAATCTTGAATTTATCTATAGCTTCATATTTTTCCCTTAAGAAAGTAACCCACGTCATTCTAGAATAATCATCAATAAGTAACATGAAATACATGTATCCTTGTAAACTTCTGACTCTAGAAGGACCACACAAGTCACTATGCACAAGCTCCAACACTTAATTTCAACAATGATGTTTTCCTTGGAATGAAACTTTAGTTTGCTTCCCTAGCTGACATTCCTTGCATATGGTATTAGTAGGTTTTATCAACTTAGGAAGATCTCTCATAGCCTGAGTATAACTTATCTTGATAATATTATCAAACTTTACATGACACATTCTCCTATGCCACAATCAACTTTCATCAAATTGAGCAATTAGACAACTTTTACTAGTAGCACTCAGGTGAAAGATTTTACCTTTTTTTTTGTACCTAATGCAATATCATTTCCAGAACTCCCCAATATTATACACTTTCCATTCTTGAATTGAAGATTGTATCCCTTGTCAACCATCTATCCAACACTTGAGAGATTATGTTTCAAACCTTCCACATATAGGACATCATCAGTATTATGCTTACCATCAAGAGAAATGGATCCTCTGCCATGGGTTACACCAGCTTTTTCATCACCAAATCTTACAACACCACCATCATACTTTTCCAAGCTCACAAATTTAATTTTATCACCTATCATGTGATGAGAGCATCCACTGTCAATCACCCATTCATCTTTTTCTTCAACTTGGGTAGCTAGGGTTTTCTCCACATTTGTGCACTTAGCAGATTTAGTAGGGACAAGATCATTTTACTTGATAGCAATAAATACCCATTCATCCTCACTTACATTCCCTTTATCAGATTCATCATCTATCATGCTTTCATCAATAGAAAAATAACACTTTCTTTGAAATCTAGGCTTGTTAGATCTTGGCTTAGGAACTCTTTCCGGACACATTAAGGAAAAATGACCTATCTTATTTCAAGAAAAATATTTAATAGGAAATTTCCCTTTATACTTACCTTCTCCTCTGGCTTCCCTCTTGACAATAAGTGCTTCAAGCTTGTCCAGTTTTCTCTCTTCTTCTTCAATCTCTCTCATTTCCTCCTCATACTTGAACACCTTTCTAGAAGAACTTTCACCCAGATCATATCTCTACTTATCTTTTCCAGAGATAGTAGCTTTGAATGCAAATTCTATCTTAGGAAGAGAATCACCAAACTCACTTAACTCAAAAGCATAAAGCTTACTGATCAACATGTCTCTGGTTACATTTGTCACAGTCCAAATCTCCTCAGTAGTAGTAGCTTTGGCTTTGTATGCAGCAAGCAAGGATCTAGGCAATTTAGCAACAATCTTTGATTCTTCCAATGTTCCACCAGCACATCTGATACTACACACAAGTTCATTCACTCTCTGCATAAAAGAAGTGTTGTTCTCATCTTCACCCATTCTCAACATTTCATATTTCCCTTTCAGGCTTTGCAACTTAGCAATCTTCACATGGGCATCACCTTCATACAAAGTTTCCAACTTTTTCTAGATCTCATAAGCAGTCTTTAGCTCCATTACATTTGTCATTTCAAAATTAGTCAAAGCACTCAATAATTCTTCCTTAGCCCTGATATTGTACTCGACTTCCTTAATCTCATCTGTAGTAGAAGGACCATTCTATGGAATGATATACCTATTCTTTGTAATTTTCTAGTAAGGTTCACCAATGCATATTAGATGACACTCCATTCAAATCTTCCATAGAGAATAATTAGTTCCATAAAATCTCAAACTATCCTTCTTATATGTCACCATCCTAGATCACCTCAAGCTATTAAAATTCTTCTAAGGAACCTGCTCTGATACCAATTGTTGGCAACACAAGGGCAGACAACTGAGAGGGGGGTGAATCAGTTGTCATAGAAATTATACTTATTAAACTTATTCTTAGATCTAATAAATAAACATGAAAGCATAAACCATCACCACATCAAAAACACACATAACACCAAGATTTTTTACGTGGAAACCCTGTTAGGGGAAAAACCATGGTGGAGGTTAGTCCACAAGATTATACTCTGTTAAAAGTATAAAGGAATTATAAATGGGGAATATGCATGCACTCAGGCACACTGCCTAGATCTCATTGCTCAAATACAAAAAGGTTTACTGCCCAAAGGAAGACACACTGTCTTACAAAAAATTGGATTACATACAGAAGATTTTGAACTGAGAAAATAGCATCTGCTAATGCCTTATTACAATTTTGATTAAGCTCATAAACATCTGCTCACTCTTCTTCACACTTTACTTCTATGTTTGAAAGATTAGAACATTATTCGCACATAGGACTCACACATCACTACATCACCTACACCATTGCATCACACACCTTAAAATGGTATAAAAAATCACTCATATATATCCGCAACTAAGGATAACATCAACTACATGTCGACTTCAACAAAATATAAAATGTGTACAAATTGTCGGCCCAATCCATAAACAATTTTCAATGTGCACCAACCAATGTCGGCCACAACATAGTGAAGACCCAAAACAACATCCTCGAACACAAACCACCTTCAAAAATTATGCCTCGAAGATCCACAACACGCTACAATGACCCTGTCAGCCATGATCATGAAAAACATAAACTCAAAGAAGAAAATCACCAATCGTGAGCACAATGATCAATGCGGACATACAACACAGATAGAGAATGATCTAGAAACATCCACGAGCATCATGAATCACCACAAAAGTATCTGCAACAACTCAAATTACTAGAATCACATCATCATCTTTTAGGAACACCAACTGAAGCAATAGAACAACTGTCAAAACATAGATACTCATAACTCAATCAAATCTTCATGCAAATCTTTGAAAATTTACGTGGATAAACTAGATATACTCGACAAAAAACCCTTTAATCCACAACCTCTTATCATCAATATACTAAGCTATCTAACATACTGAACTTCACTACATCACTGACAACCTGCAACTTATTTTATTACAATTTTCTCAATATCCTCGACATATACAACCTTAAAAACATTAATGCCAAATAGTGTTGACATCAATGACAACCACATATCAGCAACATCCAACAATTATGGGAAAAATGAATGAAATTATGGAAAATCATGACAATCACATTTGTTCTTCTCCTGGTATCTCTCCTAGTTGTTAAGAAGATACTTTGATGTTAGAAAATCTAATCGATGAAAGTCATGAAAATATTAGTTTCCTCTCTTCCCCTAGGACAAGCGTTATTGAAAAAGAGAATGACATCATTGATAAACAAGAAAACCCAACCATTGAGGAGTCCCCTACTTGTGATGAAGTTATTTTAGAAGAACCAAACATTGAATTCCATGAAAATCTAGTTTGTAGCTCTCCTAAAAACTCTCTTATTAGGAAAGATATCATGGTGCAAGAAAATGAAAACATCGGCACACCTCTTTCAAACAATAGTAATGTGGCTTCCTTAGGTGATGGTGAAAAGATGATACTAGACTTCCCTTCATTAGAAATACATCAACCTGAAACCGTTGACATTATGAATGCACAAGTGTCAGTTAGACCCCCCTTGCTTATTGGACCTCCTAAATACCCTACGGGGCATCTTAAGAATCATCTAATTCTTTACCCACCCTCACAATGACTGCAAAATTAAAAAAAATCCATCCTCATCCTCAAACCACCTAAGAATAATGTTTCAAAAAAATTGAATTATAACACTATGGCTCATACATATTACACTAGAAACAATTTGCAACCAAGACAAACAACTCAAACATCTCTCCAATTGCCTAACCCTATCTTACCTAGTCCTCCTCATTTTCCTTTAAATAGTGGAAAGGAATATAATATTTTTGAACAACTTAAAAATACTCCCGCTAACATATCCCTATGGGATCTTATTCAAACCTCACCTAACTATCATAGCATGCTTCAAACTACCTTACAACAAGTTATAATTCCTCCTAACACTAGTTCAAATGATGTGGAAGCAATAGTTCAAGGAATTAATGAGATAAACTTAGATATTTATTTTCACCAAAGTGAGTTACCTTCTTTATAAATTTAAAAGAGACATGAAGCCTTCAATATAATAGTCCAAGTTAATTGAATCATGATAAAATGAACCCTTGCTGATGATGGTTTAGCCCTGAATGTGTGCGGTGTGAACCTTTTGGAAAAGATTGACATGATTATAAGTGATGTTAAACTTGATTCTTTTTCTATCCATGGATTTGATAATATAGGAAATCGACCACTCGGAGTCATCACATTACTTATTAAAGTTGGGAAAATAACATTACAAACTTTGGTCCACATTATGCCTGGCAATCTTTCTTACAATCTCCTCTTAGGAAGACCTTGGATTCATGAAATGAATGGAGTTCCTTCTACTTTACATCGTGTCATGAAGTATGTCTATAACAAAAAGGTTTACATGCTAAAATCTTATCTTGAACTCGAAAGTTTTCTGATTTTCAAGAGAGAAGGACGAGATCTAGAATCAGCTACAAAAGAGGAAGTTACTAAGGAAGAATAACACATGAAGAAAATTGATGAAGTCAATAAGCTATTGGAAGACAATTGGGGTTCCTTAGATTTCACAACTAAATTGATGGGAGAATACAATATCACAAACAAAGAGTCTGAAAAGGAAAGAGAAAAAGCAGTAATGTCAACACAAAATTCGAAAGCATCCAACTCAACCACTTTAGATGATCAAGAAAATTACACAATTTTTTTTGATGAAGTTGATTATGAACAACCACTGAACCATAAAGAAATGAAAAATCTTTATGGAAGAGGTTATTATCTAATGAAACAACTTGGTTATAGTGGAAAAGGATGTGGTTCTAGAGAACAAGGTATTTGTGTTCCTATAGAGCCTAACATGCAAGAAACAACTCATGGTCTTGGTTATTGTCCTTTGATAGAAATAAAAGCATAAAAAAGTCCTTCACTTAATATCAACAATGTTAGAAAATATTCTTCCAAGAAAATTTTAACTTTTGTGCATCCTAAATTTATAGATACTACATGTGTAAACATTTCATTAGATATGCATACAATTGATACTTTGTCTACTCATTACAATCAATTACAATAATTGCTACTCCTTGCCATGTAATAGTTGTAGGATCATAGGATACTCACTATTTCATGTTTTACATTTGTTGCAAATCATTTCCTTATCGCAAGGAGTGGCATATCATTATCCATCCTTAGCTCACCCTTGTCCCACACTCAGTGGGGGCAAGGGGTTAGGTAGCTTTGTCCTCATATGTCACTTGTCATTGTATCTTTTCACTAGTTGACCACTTCCATGTATATGTAAGAGAAAGCTTAAGATGTGGACAACATTCCTCAAGTTGGCTCACATGTGACATACCTTTTCTTTATAGGTTTAGCATTGTATTTTTTGGGGAAACCCTTCCTTCCTATTTAATGGCACAACTTTATTTCAGAAACATATGACTTGGCATAGGGTTTTTCGAGGAAAGCTCTCATGTCTTAGGATAAAACATTGACTACTTTAAAGAAATTTCTCACAGTAATGGTGTTAGCAACTGCTTTAAAGTAGGGGCATACATTAATGACATCTTTCGACATATTTCACAGCATGATTTTCTTTTTTCTTGTGACAAGTCATTTTCTTGGTGGTGTCATTGGGTTTGATTTCCTCCAAGAGTGCGATATTTCTAAGCATATGATCCCCCTTGGTGGCATGATGTGAAATGAGAGGCATCCCATAAGTGGTGATCTGATACTCTTTGTCTTATCCTCTCTTGGAGACATTAGGCATGATGTTTCCTAAGAAGAAGACCTTACATGAACAAAGAAAAATCCCCTTTAAAAAAATTTATAGACATGACATTCAAAAGAATTACATTGTGGTGCCTTATCAAAGTTTTCAAGAGGATAACTTTGGTATGGTTGGCCACCTCGTTGGGATAACTCACCTAGTGGATAGATGGAGGTTCCACTACCCCAGAGTGAGCATGCATTGTTGGGATAACTCACCTAGTGGACGAACTAAGGTTCCACTACCCCAGAGTGAGCACACATGTTATAGACAAACAACCACATTGCACATTGTGTTGGAATAGTTGTGCTTGATCTTTTTTTTTCTTTTTTTTTCTTGGCCTTTGATAGGGTATGATTATGTATCTTTGTTATTGTTGCATACTTGAGTGTCTTGAATGTAGATACTTTAGTGTGAGTTTTTCATGGGTGAAAAATATCACTAACGTGGGGTAAAAATGTAGTAACGGAAAAAGTATCCCTTTTCCTTACTTAATTTGTAAATAATCAATAACGAATTAACCTAATACTTAATGCCTTGATTTAGTGTTGTAATGTGTTCTACACATTCACATTGAATCTAGGGCCATTTTTATTGAAATATACTTAAATTTTTCCTTATTTAGGGTGTTGTAAAGTGTTTTATTACACTTTCACGCTAGTCTAGGGTTTCATTAATTAATTATGGTTATTTGAGGTTAATTGGTGGTGCAGGGGCACCCTTGCAACATTATGTCTCCATTTTTCTTAATTGGGCATATTTTCTTTGTAATATGATGGAAAGGAGTCATTTTGTGTCTCTTTAGGTTATTATAAAGATTACTAAGTCCAAAAAAATGCAAAAATGTAAACAAGATGTAAAGTTGTCAACTTACCATTTGTTATGTAAAAGTTGAATAGAAAGGACATAGGTGGTTTTAGACGTTAGGAAGTAGTTAGAACTTTGAAATACAGTTGGAATTCCTTTAAAAAGGATTTTGCAACCTTTGAAACTTGGAGGGTGATGGAGATTTAAAGTTTGAATAAAGTATATCACTATTTTGTGCATTTTCTATAGAAATTATGAGTTTCAGACCCTTGTACAGATCTCTACGGATAGAAATGCGAGTCTAAATGATTGTAAATGGTAAAAAATCCAATCACCTTCCATTTAGTTCAAGTATCATGCAGATTAGTTCATTTTTAAGGAAGTTATGCTAGTTTTTGTAAATACAGTCCAAACCCTCATTAGGGTAACCAACCAGTAAAGAAATTTTTATTTCTCCTTTTTTTGGTGATGGAAGTTCTTGTTTTTTGGTGAGAAAGGTCTTTACTGGATGTTCTTTCATTCTTCTGTTGTTTTGGGCTAGAGGCATAAAGCTAAGGTGTTGCAAATTTGAATTGTAGACTGTAAATTTTGTGCACAATCCAGAAATAGAGCATTTAAGGGAAACCTAACATAGGGTTTAATAAAAGGAACATGGATTTGACCATTTAAAATTTTCTTTAGCATGAAAAATTCCATTTGCACCTATTTTAAGCATTGGTTTAGTCACTTTGTGGCTAGAGGAGGTATATCCAATAAGCCCTCTTTGGCTTGAGGCCTAATTAGGCTTAGACACAGTCTGTAACAACAAGTTTGTTTAGAGTTTTGCAAAGAAATCTCATCCCAATTTAAGAAATGTTTTAGTCAAGCATGATGGGTATCTAAAAATGTAATTTTTTTGGGAATATAGTGTGTAGTTTGAAAGAAATGCCCTAGTAGTCCTTAAGGCATATCTACAAGCAATGAGATCAGCTAATAAAGGAAACACAGTCAGAATAGAGAATCTAAATCCCTAGGGTGTAAAAAGGGTTTTTATATATTTCTTTAAGCTACTAAGGTTGTTCCAAGCACTGAATTAGGTGTTGTACCTTGAAAGGAAAATTAAGGTTTGTGGTTATGAAGTGCCATGATTACATAAATGAGGGAAAACTAGGTAATTGTTTGTTTTGATCAAAATGAAGTTGACTTAGGTGTTTGAAGGTCTAATAATGGTTTGGAACTCTAATTATGATGCGAAGATATGATCCTTGAAGGATGATTAAGGATTCTAGGAGGTCTCTTAAGAATTTTGGAACTCTGAAGAAAAAGTTGAGTGTTTGTGTTGAGTTTTGTGAAGGGAAAATATAGTTGAATAAGTGTGTCAAAAGAAGGAAAGTTCAAGATTGTTTGTGACTTGTCAAATGAGATTGTGTGAATTTTTTTCCTTCCCTTGAATTTGCATTAGTTTGGTATTAGAGCTTGGGAAAGATTTGGGCTGATAAGTTGGTTTGTGAGCTGTGGTTTGTAGTTGTGAGTTTGTTGATTGTTTGCAAGTTAGGAGAACCTAGTTGCTGCCATTGTGAAGGTAGAGTAAAAAAATTGAAGCAAGGAGGAATATTGCTTGTAAAGATGGAGAACTTGAGAAGACATCTACGAGAAGAGGAAGAGAGAAAGAAGAAGAAGAGACAAGCAAAGATGGATAGAGAAATTGCTGAGTTGAAGCAAGAATTGAAAAGACTTGAAGAAGAGTTCTAAGAGTCCATGAAGAAGATGGAGCAAATGATTGAAGAGATGAAAATTTGGCACTTGAAGATAAACAAAAGAGTTTTATGGCCTATAAAGAAGATATTCAAGAGAAGGAAGAGAATGAAGGTAAAAGAGAAGGAAGTCTTTGAGGATGTTGAAGAAAGATTCTCAGATGAAGAAGAAGATGTTGCAAAAGTTTCCAAGCATGAAGATATGACAAAGATAAAGAACCCGATTCTTGAAGTTGAAGACATTGAAGGAATGATCATGAATGATTTGATCTTGGAGGTTTGCAAGGAATTGAAGTGTGATGGAGGTAATATGGTAAAAAAAATTATTTCATTTCATTATGTTACTAATTCTTTGGACAAAGAATAATTTGTAGGTTAAAGGACAAAGGGAGAAGCATGATTTTGAGGTGTATAAAGGAGTGAAGAATCTGATTTTAGAGGAGAAGAATGATAGAGGACTAATTTTCATGGATAAATTCAAACCCAAGTTAAATATGAAGGTGATAAGAGGTAGTTTAAGGTGGCAGAGCATTTAGAGAGTTGAAGACCTATTGACAACAACAATCCAAGTGGACTTGGATAGTTTTTCTTGGTCGAGAGTTTGGTGCAGGGGCAACCTTGCAACATTATGTATCCATTTTGCTTAATTGGCATCTTTTCTTTGTAATAGGATGGAAAGGATTCATGTTGTGTCTCTTTAGGTTATTATAAAGATTATTAAGTCCAAAAAAATGAAAAAATGTAAACAAGATGTAAAGTTGTCAACTTATCATTTGTTATGTAAAAAATGCATAGAAAGGACATAGGTGGTTTTAGGCATTAGGAAGCAATTATAACTTTGAAATACAGTTGGAATTCCTTTAAAAAGGCTGTTGTAACCTTTGAAACTTGGAGGGTGATGGAGATTTAAAGTTTGAATAAAGTATATCACTATTTTTTGCAATTTCTACATAAATTCTAAGTTTCAGATCCTTGTGCGGATCTATACGGATAGGAATGTGAGCCTAAGTGATTTTAAATGGTAAAAATCCAATCAACTTCCATTTAGTTCAAGTCTCATGCAAATTAGTTCATTTTTAAGGAAGTTATGCTAGGTTTTGTAAATACAGTCCAAACCCTCATTAGGGTAACCAGCCAATAAAGAAATTTGTATTTCTCCTTTGTTTGGTGATGGAAGTTCCTAGTTTTTGGTGAGAATGGTCTTTAATGGATGTTCTTTCATTCTTATGTTGTTTTGGGCTAGAGGCATAAAGCTAAGGTGTTGAGAATTTGAATTGTAGACTGTAAATTATGTGCACAGTCCATAAACAGAGCATTTAAGGGAAACATAACATAAGGTTTAACAAAAGGAACATAGATTTGACCATTTAAATGTTTATTTAGCATGAACAATTCCATTTTCACCTTTTTGAAGCATTGGTTCAGTCACTTTGTGGTTGGAGGAGGTATATCCAATAAGCCCTCTTTGGCTTGAGGTCTAATTAGGCTTAGAAACAGTCTGTAATGACAAGTTTGTTTAGAGTGTTGCAAAGAAATCTCATCCCAATTTAAGAAATGTTTTAGTCAAGTATTATGAATATCTAAAAATGTAATTTGTTTGGGAATATAGTGTGTAGTTTGAAAGAAACACCCTAATAGTCCTTAACGCATATCTACAAGCAATGAGATCAACTAATAAAGGAAACATAGTCATAATAGAGAATCTAAATCCCTAGGGTGTAAAAAGGGTTTTTACATGTTTCTTTAAGCTACTAAGGTTGTTCCAAGAACTGAATTAGGTGTTGTACCTTGAAAGGAAAATTAAGGTTTGTGGTTATGAAGTGCCATGATTGCATAAATGAGGGCAGACTAGGTAATTGTTTGTTTTGGTCAAAATGAAGTTGACTAAGGTGTTTGAAGGTTTGATAATGGTTTGGAACTCTAATGATGATGTGACACTATGATCCTTGAAGGATGATTAAGGTGTCTAGTAGGTCTCTTAAGAAGTTTGGAACTCTAAAGAAAAAGTTGAGTGTTTGTGTTGAGTTTTGTGAAGGGAAAATATAACTGAATAAGTGTGTCAAAAGAAGGAAAGTTCAAGATTGTTTGTGAATTGTCAAATGAGATTGTGTGAGTTTGTTTCCTTCCTCTGAATTTGCATCAATGGGCCCCTTTAATTCAAATCCAAGCCTTATTAGTTGCATTTTTCAAGGATCTATCCCAACACCCAGTAATGATATTACATGACATTTAAATTGGAAAAATTGGTGTCTTGGAAATCTATGCTAGGACCCATTCACCTTTACTAGTGAATTAGTCCTCCTAACATAGGACAACCCTTTCTTGGCATATTTGAAATGGGTTTTGATGTTATTTCATCCCCCTGAAGCTTGGTCCTAGAAAGTTGTGCTGAGACCCATTCACCTTTAGTGGAAAATGGGTCCTCCTCACTTAGGACACCCCTTTTTGAATGTAATTGTGACGAGATTTTAACGATTTTCAGTCTTAGATCTGATGTCATCTTGGATTATTTTAATTTTAGGGTTAATTCTTAGATGTAGTATAAATATAAGGTTAATTCACATAGTCTCACCTAGAAAATTTATGTGACTTCATGAGATCAATAGTAAGAGCATTAGAGAGAACTTCAAGAGAATTTCAAAGAAATTCAAAGGTAGATTATCAAGGTTTTATTGCAACAATTCAAGATTCTATCATCATGTCAAAGGCATAGTGCATCATGTTGGAGAGGACAATTGAGATGGGGGGGTGAATCAGTTGTCACAAATTATAACCTTAAATTCAATTATTGGAACTAATACATAAAATGATTAAGTGATTAACCATCAAATGAAAATAAACAAACACAATAACACTAGATTTATGTGGAAAACCCAGTGAGTGAAAAACCACAATGGGGATTAACTCACACTATAGAGAATATGAAAACTGATTACAAAAAGGCTCACTGCCTAAAATAAGGACTCGCTGTCCATAGGGCTACAACCCAGAGGGCTCACTACCACAAATATACAAAGAAGACTTGTTACAAAGAGACAACAATCCTAATTCAATGAAGATTCCACCATAATCACTTATCAACTCGCATGAATGATAGTGTTCACCTTCTGCTTACTACATCCGGAAACTCAGTGTTAAGCTTCACACTGAACAACAACACACTTAACTCACACACTTTAAAAATAACATCAAAGTCATGTTTTCTATTTCACTTATCTTCATTGTTTTCTTATGTACAATTTTCATCGCTAGCACATTCTATATTTATACTATCTCCAACCTTGAAAAGACACAAAGTCGGCCATCCAAATTCAATTTTCAAATTAGATTGGCACCAAACATCCTAGGGTGGAATTAGAATGAGGGAGACCCAAACACATGCTTCACTGGTATCCATAATAGATCCAACACACTTCATCAACTTTGAAAGTAGTGCTTGAAACATTGTTGGCCACACTAGTGTAAAACACATAGATCAATTAAGCTTGATACTTCCAAATGCCAAAACCAAATTCAATAGAACTAGGGCAACAAAACTCTTGAACTGTACGCCATAAGATTTCATCAAAGAGAAATCCAGACTAGCAAAAATTCTCCCAGACTTCAATCAAAACACAGAAAAGCATAGTTCACAAGCATCGAAACCAACAACCTTCTTTTAATACAATTTTCTCAATATCCTTGACATATATACAATCAACAACAACTAGTAGACAACCAACTAACTAGTTGACATCAATGACAACACTTCATTCCTTTTTCATTCTTGCAAAAATCTCCCCCTTTGTCAATGACAACACATGATGTGAAAAACCATCAAAGACACCATACCTATTCTGAAAATACTTCTCAATATTTTTCTTTCTTCTTTTCCCCTTTTAAAAGATCATCTTCCTCATTACCTTTTTTCTCTTATTAACTTTCATTTCCTTTTCATATGCTTTCTCCTTTTTTTAATTTTTATTTTCGCATGCTCTCTCTACCCCATCAATTTCAAAGGCAAAAGATATGTCCATTGAAACTTCCTTTGACATGAAAACATAATACTCATAATGACAAAAATTATAAAATATGCTTGCTCCCCCTGAGGGGTAGCCACCAGAAAACATCAATCCAAAGAGATAGAACTATGAATCCACAGGATTGATGCATCTTCAAATGCATCTTAGTTTGTAAAGGGGTGGGAAATAACCCCTAGCTTATCTCAGAGATACTCAAAAGTATCTTTAGGAAGAGCCTTTGTAAATATATCCACAATTTGATCCTTTGTCAAAACATACTCAAGCTCGACCTCATTCTCCATAACCTTCTCTCTTAAGAAATGATAACTGATAGATATATTCTTCGTTCTTGAGTGCATCACAGGATTCTTCAAAATGTTAATTGCACTTGTGTTATCACAAAAGATAGAAATATGATCATCATGTAGCACTGTGATATCTTTTAATATTTGTTTCATCTATAAAACTTGTGTACAACACGATGTAGTAGAAATATACTCAGCTTCAATAGTAGACAAAGAGACTAAATATTGCTTCTTACTCAACCATGCCACCAATCTACATCCAAGAAAGAATGCAGCACCACTTGTACTTTTTCTTTCATCTATACTTCCAGCCCAATCTGCATTTGTATATGCATTGAGTGTAAAATTAGTATCTTTAGGATACCATAATCCATAATCCGAAGTTCCTTTCAAATATTTGAATATTCGTTTAACAACAGTAACATGTGTTTCCTTCAGATCTTCTTGAAATCTAGCCACAAGACAAACCACATGCATAATACCTGGTCTAGTAGCAGTTGAATACAATAGTCCAATAATCATAGATCTATACTTGCTCTGATCATTCTTAGGTGAATCATCATCTTTTCCTAACTTGCATCCAATCACCATAGGAATACTTACATGTTTGGAACCATCCATACCAAATTTTCTCAACATTTCTCTCACATACTTAGATTGTGAAATGAAAATTCCTTTCTTTGTTTGATTAATCTATAGCCCAAGAAAGAAATTCATCTCACCAAACATAGACATTTCAAATTCTTTTTTCATTTATTCCGCAAACATTTTGCACATCTTTTCATTTCCTCCAAAAATAATGTCATCAACATATACCACTACAATCAAAATTTTGTCATTCTCAGTCTTGAAATACAAATTACTATATGTCGTACCTTTGTTAAATCCTTGTTGATTCAAATACTTATCTAACCTTGCATACTAGGCTCTAGGAGCTTGTTTCAGTCCATATAAAGATTTCTTCAATCTACACACCATATCCGGTTAATCTGTTAACTAAAATACTTCCAATTGTTCCATGTAGACCTCTTCATCTAGTTCACCATTCAAAAATGTTGACTTGACATCCATCTAATAGAGTTTGAAATATTTATAAGCAGCTAATTCCAAGAACATCTGTATAGCTTTCATTCTTGCTAGTGGGGAAAAAGTTTCCTAAAAATATATACCTTCCACTTGTGAGTAGCCTTTACACACAAGCCTTGCTTTGTTTCTGACCACTCTCCCATTTTCATCCAGCTTGTTTCTGAATACCCATTTTGATCCAATGATATTTTTGTCTGCTGGTCTTGGGACCAATTCCCAAGTTTGTTTTTTTTCAATCTACAAAATTTCTTCCTTCATTGCTTCCTTCCAATGTTCATCCTCACAAGCTTCACTTACTGACTTCGACTCAATTTCAGAGAGTAAGCACAAATTTACTTCAACAACAACTTTGCTTATAGTCAACACACCTTTTTTCTTGTCTCCAATAATATGACTTTCTAATTTATTTCTCTGTACATATTTTGGTGTTCTAAGGGACATTACCTAAGCATCTTCTTCTCTTTTATTTTTCTCTTTCTTCTCATCTCTATCTTGTTCTTCTTCAATTTCTTCTATTCTTTCACATTCATGTTCATCATACACATATCCATCAATATCAATAGAATTCTTCATTGTTTCATCAACCTTCACATTCGAGCTTTCCACAATCTTCCTCAATATTTTGTTGAAACATTTGTATTCCTTGCTTTTATCAGAGTAACCAAGAAATATTCCTTCATCACTTCTTGCATCAAACTTTCCCAATATTTCCTCATCTCTTCTGATGTAGCATTTACTTTTGAATACCTTGAAATATTTAACTGTAGGAATTCTTCCATGCCATAGCTCATAGGGATTCTTCATACTATTTTCTCTTTCCTAAACTCGATTGAATACATACACAATAGAGAAAATAGCTTCTTTCTAGTAGACTTCCAATAATCTGGCTTTAGTGATCATTGACCTAGCAGCTTCTTGAACTATTCTGTTTTTCCTTTCAACAACTCCATTTTGCTAAGGAGTTCTCAGAGCAGATAATTGTCTCTTTATTTCATTCACTTCACAAAACATATTGAACTCATGGGAGGTGAATTCACCACCTCTGTCAAATCTCTAACATTTTATCTTCAAATTCACTTCATTTCCAACCATAGCCTTGAATGCTTTGAATCTAACTAATGCTTCTAATTTTTCTATTAAAAATGTAACCCATGTATTTCTAGAATAATCATCAACTAAAAGCATAAAGTACCTTTCACCAAGTAGAATTCTCACTCTCATAGGACCAAAAAGATCTATATGAGCTGAATCAAGCAATCTAGTAGTAGATTGTTCCCTTAATCTATAATGATTTCTTGTTTGTTTCTCGAACTGGCAATTCCCGCAGATAGCATTCACTAACTTTATAATTCTCAGTAGATCAATCATAGCCTGAACAGTACTAATCCTTTCCAAGTTATCAAAATTCATGTGACACATTCTCTTGTGCCATAAACAACTATCATTTATCTAAGTCATAAAACATCATCCATCAACACCTTTAAGTTGATAAATATTCCCTCCATATTTCTTTCCTATAGTAATCGATGTTCCAGATCCTTTCTAGATCTCACACTTCTCATCCTTAAACACAAGATCATATCCCTTTTTTCACATTTTACCAACGCTCAACAGATTATGCCTTAAACCCTTAACATAGTAGACATCGTCGGTATGATGATTTCCATCAAAACTTACTGAACCTATCCCATAAATTTTAGCACCAATATCATCTCCAAACATAACTAGACCTCCATAATATTTTTCAAGTTTCACAAACTTAATCTTGTCACCAGTCATGTGATGTGAACAACCACTATCAACTACCCAAAAATTATTTTCCTATATAACATGTAGGGAAGAGATAATTGTACCTTCATTTTTCTCCTTCTCCTTCTCCTTTTCCTTCTCCAGAGTATTTTATTTTGATTGGCTTTATGAATTAGTAGAAGTAGGTTCATCTTTAATTGTCAAGAACACGCATTCATCATCATCTAGATCTTCATAAATCTGAATCTTCATCTGAAATACTAGTATTCTCATTAACATAAGCTCTGTTAATCTTCTTTCCTTTCCTTTCTTTCTCATATCTTTGATTATTCTTGTTAGCTCTTTCTAGACACTTTGCAACATAGTGACCAATTTCTCCACAACTAAAAAAATTAAAAGGAAATTTACCTTCATACTTACTAGAGCCTTTTCTTAATCTTCTTACAAAGCTAGCCTCGATTTATTCAAAGTTCTCTTCATCTAGATCTTTAGTTCTTGTAGCTTTAAAATTAGTTTTTTTTTTTCCTCCACTTCTTAGATTCGACTTCCTCATTTCATAAGATGTCAACAATCCTAACAAGAAATACTTAGTACATGTCTTGTAATCTATATTCTTCTCAAAAGAACTCACCTTTTCACTATAAGCATCAAGAATATTTATGAGAATCTTCTTTACAATTATGGTTTCATCTATAGTAGCGCCAAGAGAACACATTCTAGCCACTACCTCATCCAATCTCTGTACATAAGCTTTAACATTCTCATTTTTGGACATATGTAAAAGATCAAACTGTGTTTCCAAATTCTATATTTTTTCTTCTTTCACCCTTTCATCACCATCATGTGCTCTTTCTAAAGCATCCCAAACTTCCTTAGCTTTCTTCAAATTTTGAACCTTAATCAACTCAGAATGTACCAAACTATTCTTCAAGATGAGCTTCACCTTGTTATTCGCTTCATGTGTTTTAATTTTCTCAGGTGTACTCGAACCATTTGCAGGAGGATTGTAGAGATTCTTGCAAGCTTTCTCTACATCAAATCCACAATACTCCAGATATTATTCCATCAGTACTTTCCACATACTATAGTTAGTTCCATCAAACTTCAGATAATCAAAGATCATTTTGTTAGCCATGTCGGACCTTCCTCAAGGAGTTAAGCTCTTCACCAAGGAACCAAGCTTTGATACCAATTGTTGGATAGGAAAACTGAGGGGGGGGCTGAATCAGTTGTCACATATTATAACCTTAAATTCAATTACAAGAAAAAAAACATAAATTGATTAAGTTATTAACCATCAAATGCAAATGCACAAACACAATAACACCAAATTTACATGGAAAACCCAATGAGGGAAAAAACATGGTGAGGATTAACTCACACTATAGAGAATATCAAAACCAATTACAAAAAGGCTCACTACCTGAGATAAGGCTCACTGCTTGAAATAAGGACTCACTATCCACAAGGCTACAACCCAGAGGGCTCACTATCAAAAAGATACAAAGAAGACAAAGAAGACTTGTTATAGAGAGACAACAATCCCAATGCAATGAAGATTCCACCACAATCACTAATCAACTCACATGAATGATAGAGTTCACCTTCTGCTCACTACATCTGGAAACTCGACATTAAGCTTCACACTGAAAAACCACACACTTAACTCACATACTTTAAGAATAGCATCAAAGTCATGTCTTCTCTTTCACTTATCTTCCTTCTTTTCTTATGTACAATTTTCATCGCTAGCAAATTCTATATTTATACTATCTCCAACCTTGAAAAGATAAAAAGTTAGTCATCCAACTTCAACTTTCAAATTAGGTCAGCGCCAAACATCCTAGGGTGGGATTAGAATGAGGGAAACCCAAACACATGCTTCATTGGGATCCATAATAGATCCAACACACTTCATCAACTTCAAAAGTAGTGGTTGACACATGGTCAGCCACTCCAGTGTAAAACACAGATCAATTAAGCTCGATACTTCCAAATGCCAAAACCAACTTCAATAGAACCAGGGAAACACAACTCTTGAACCATACGCCATAAGATTTCATCAAAAGAGAAATCTAGACCAGCAACAATTCTCCCAGACTTCAATCACAACACAAAAAAGCATAGTTCACAAGCACCGGAACCAACAACCTTTTGTTAATATAATTTTCTCAATTTATCCTCGACATATACAATCAACAACAACTAGTAGATAACCAGTTGACCGGTTGACATAAATAACAATACTTCATTCCTTTTCCATTCTTGCAACACATCAAGCATGTTTTTGAGCTAGATTGTTGATGTAGCATTGAAGATCTATTTGCAAGCATTGTTTCACATCTATTTTGAGATCAAGATCTACATGGCCACTTTATGTTAGTTTGCAGATTTACATTCCAAGATAGCTTCCAAGGTATCATCATTGCATATTTCATATTTCATGCTTCAATTTCATTATTTCATCACAAGGTTTGATTACCTAAAAGGGGTTTGACCAAGGGAAACCCATATCTTCTAACAATCAACAATTTTTTCTTCCCTTTGATGTGTGTTTGCAGGTTTCTAGGTTGAAGATGAAGTGGAGAACAAGATTGAAGAAAAAATGTCAAAGTTGTCAAGTAGAAAAGTTGTCACCTACATTGCAATAATATGAAAATAAGGCTACATAATCTAATATAGGTTTTCGATAACTGATCACCAAGGATTTGAGAGTGCATATCTTGAGGAACATAACCCAAATCTTAGTTTTTAGAAACCCCGACAGGGACCCATTCACCACTAAAGGAGAATGAGTCCTTTGTGACCTAAAAACAAATTTTCTCTAAGGTACACATCATTTTAGACTCTTAAAACTCCCCTTATAGTTTCTATAATAGTTAGGGTTAGTTTATGCACCTTAGTTACATCATATTGCACACATAATTGAATGAAACACGCACCTAACAAAAATTAGGTTCATCATTGATACCCTATTCATGGTGAACCTCTTTTTCTATGTTTCACCTACACAATAAAAATTCAAACCAAAAATTAGATTAATTATGTGAATGGTTGACAAGATAGACTAGTAAATAGAAACTTATATACTATAAATTATAAATTATCAATTTAACATCAAAATCACTATATTGAATTGTATTATATCAAAAATACTATTCTTGTTTCCCTCAAGTCTTGCTCTCTTTTCTACAAGATGTTTTCCATATGACTGTCCCTTAGGATGATTAGGAGTCTTCGTATAAAGAAATGGTCCCACACTCGTCACATTGTTGAATCGGGAAAAGGACTATAGCAGGTAAAATAAAAATGATACAAATTAACATAAATTGTTGAAAAATAATCATATTTAATAAACATATGACTACTCCTATCTAAACATAAATATCTACAATATAAAATAAACACATACCTGCTATGATGCTTCTACACTAGACGGGCTCATGATGGATGAAGCATCTAAGATGGTTTCCTATTTAAAAAATGACAAGAATGTAACACAATTTAAATACACATGCACATATAATCCTAATGTCAAGAATATAAAAAAGTATATACCTATTGTATAGCTTCTTCAAATGGGTCAGGCTCAATCAACATGGTTGTAAAAGTACTAGGTTGTTGCATAAAAAGACAAGATTACATTAGATTATCAATCTATGTACATGTATTTAAACATAGTAGATTTCAAAAATCAACATCTAAATAATAGTTTAAATGATACTGTATATTGAGTCCCTAGGCCAAATGAAATGGCCGATTGTGTAGCCTCTTGCACTTGAGAAATCTGGTCCTCTATCAACAACTATTAAAGATTCTAACAAATAAACATATATTAGTACATATATCTCTTATAAAATATGAAAGAATTTAGATAAAAAACACTATGAAATTACTTTAAGTATTACTAATGCTCCCACATTATCTTTGGCACTCGATGTCTCTCCTAGAAATGGTCCACTCCATGCTCTATCAACTCCTACATCCAACATATCATGGACCTCATAGTCGGATGTTTATATGGGAGCCTCAATGGACTATCAATGAGGACCCAAAAATATATTGTGGAACATAATGCAGTAATGGGGCACACAAATATGTGTTGAAGAGGAGGGTGTACTAGTCAGAGTTGATGCATCAAGTGCATCACCATCATGTTGGGATGTATCAAGTGCATCACTATCATGATGGGATGCATCGTCATATGACTACACAACATGATGGTTGTGTATGATCAAATGATCACTCAATGCATGTATGGAAAAAAAGCTTTGGCTCCTTGCATCTAAAGCAACCTCGGGGAAAGGTATTGGAGCTAGGGAAACAATAGGTGGAGCAAGAAGAACTGGGGTGACTCAATGTGTTCTGGGTCTATCCTATGGCATTCCTCTACCCACACCCTGAAAATGTCACATGTCAAAGTAATTGAAATGCCTCCCTAAGAAAAACTCGGCATATAATTTTTAGAGAGAATAATGAGGGACATCAAGATTCTTGTTGGGTGGTTTATCAAAAACCATCCATGAACATCTCTAAAAATTATCCAATATGCCTCTATGTGTGCACCATTTAATTAAAAAATTTGGCTTTTGCACATTTACAGGCTATCCTATTTTGGGATTGATGAATAACTGGGCTAATTGGGCTTTGCCATTATCAAGCACCCTGACTTCATCATATGATAACCCATTGGCATAAAATTACCTTTCGGACTCTCACCATTGTGCAAACCTATTGTGGTGGGTTGTCAAAGTTTCAACATTTGAAATGATTTTTTCTAAAGTGTTTTTCATATCTGATAGCTTAGGGAATTTCTCTTAGATTTGACATACATTTCTCAATTGTTCTAAATTTCTATGAGTAGATTCATGTATTGTGGGCACGTTTTGGTTTGGAAACATTGGTGGTGGCGAAGGAGGATTTGAAGAATTTTCATCTTGAGAGGGGTTACGGTTTTCATATTTTTTAATCGGTAAGAAACATTTATAGGGTGTTGTACCCTTTACACAAAGAGCCACAAGATCCAATAAAGTTCAAGACCAAAAAACATTAAAGACCAAGCCAAAAAACATATACATCGGACCAACAATAGACAGACAAAAAATAGACCAACAACAAACTAACTAGCATTTTCCCAGTTCTTAGACAAGAGATTAACAACATCATCCCCAACCCATTCCTGGCCTTCTTCAGCATTCTTCTTGTCCATTTCATCCTTCATAACCACAAACAAGGTGTTGGTAACATAGTGGACCAACTTGACAGTGAAACGAGTCAACCCACAAAATTTCTTGTCCAACTTTTCCATTCTTTCCTACAACACACTGTTGAGACCTAAAATTTCATGCCAATTTTAGGTCCCCATATTGAAAAAATTGGATTTTAATACTTAGAAGTAAAGTTGAAAAATCTGCTTCTGTGGCTCATTTTGAAAAATCATAACTTTGGATCTATTCGTTTTTATGCCAAACCACTTTGCATGGATGTTTATCTGGCATATGGGAGTGTACACGCCATTTTTCAGCTTCATATAATCTGATTTGACAAAGTTTCAAAGTGACATGTTGAAGGGTTTTTGAGAAAATCTGCTGTCAGCACAGTGAAATTTGTTAAAGTGGCCCACTTTAAAGAAAAATATTAAGCATATAAAAAGATATCATGACAAACCAATTGGTGCTCTTGAATCTCCCTATCTCAAGGAACATTCATGCCAATTTTCAGGACATTCAGACATCATTTGGTATTTTTGCAAAATCAAAACAAAACTGATTTTGCACAGTTTTATGACTGCATTCCCAGAACAGTTGCAAAGTGATCAAGTTTAATTTTTAATATTTTCTGAGGAAGAGGATTTATGAAAAACCCATTTTCCTACATGTTCATGTGACCTAAAGGAACTAGTCCTCCAAGTTACAGCTTGTCATAATCACATTTGATATTTTTCTAAAAAGGCAAATTGGCAAGTTTTAGTTCAGTTTAAATAGTTGTAAAACAGCTGAACACACAACTTTGATTGTGAACAACTTTCAATCCCAATAATCTCATGCCAAATCATTTCACAATCCTACTCTCCTATCATTGCTCAACATTTTGGTGCAACTTCATGGCTTTTTGAAATCATTTGATCAATTTTCTAGTGCAGTTTTGGAGGCTACCTGACTCATTTGGGTCATTGTGTAGAAAGAAAATTCTAAAAACTATCCACTTCATTTTTGAATTATATCTCAAATGTTTTCAAGTAATAAGGTAATAGCTTTGAGAAGTTCAAATCAAATTCTATTATCACCAATGAGAGGAAACAAACGCATAAGGTGAAAAATGGCTACAAATGAATGATGATGCCTATAAGGAGTTTCTTGTAAAGACGAATAAAAAACAATAGCCATTTGAATTCTTGTAAAGGAATCATGGTAAACACAACTAAATATCTGAGAATAAGCCCCTTCAAACAAAGGTATTGAGTGAAAACAATAAAAGATTCATGTATTTGATTAGCTAAAAGAAAAGGATGAGATGGGAAAAAATCTAAGCGAATACATAGCCAAAGTGAATGAAGATTTGGGGAAATATGTAAGACAAATTGTGCAGATACAAAGGGAACAATGAGCTGAATTTAATGACTAATGAAGAGATAATCCAGAGCCAAAATATGTAGAGGCTATGATATAACTTCTATGGGACAACAAGCACATATGCACCCTTCATGTTCATTATTAACTCTTGAAAAAAGTAATTTATGGACTTGGGCGATGCTTTTTAGAAGGTTCTGTGGGAAGGCTAATTGCAATCTCCATGCACTTGTTCATCGAATTCAACAAATATGCAAAGGAAAGATTGGAAGAAATGGCCTCGAATTTTTAATTTGGCGCTCGTCAATTACATATTATACTTTGATGGGAGTGTATACAAAGCCACCCCCTACACAAGAAGGATAGGAGCACCTTTTATTGTGTTAAAAACTCTACATGATAAGAATCAAAAGAAATGCGAGAGGCACCCAAAATCCTGTGTCCCAAGCAATTACCAAACTGTTGGCAGAATTCAATAAATTTTATGCGAAGATGGTCACTTCTGCAATTCTAACCGCCATAGAGTTGAACTTTGTAATTTCATACGATGGCAAAGATGTTTCAAAGAATAGTAGCAAATATCATCAAAGAAGCGGAAACCCTAAATGCATCGGCGAAGGAAAAGATATTAGAGTGAAACTTTCAAATCATGTCGAGCATACATGTCACGCCGATGGAAACATATTGGTGAGAGATATGATGTCAGTGGAGATAAAAATAAGTTTTATCGATGCTTAGAGTTACACTAATACATATGATCAAAGTGAAAATAAAAGATCAAATGAAGCATGATTATTGTATCATTTTGAATTTCACACCTTTACCGAGGGAGGAATAAGATAATTATTTTACCGAGAAAAAGGCAGATTGGTAAAACAAGATAATTAATCTCTTCGGGTGAATTTTAGGGGGAGATTATATTGGAAAAACCTATTAGTATCGAGCTGAATATATTTAAGGTTTCCTCTATGAAATAAAGGCATGAAATATAAAGGACGGAAGAAATTTATCGAAATGTGCAATAATATTGAAAAGTAATGATTTTTTGCCAAAGATTTAAAGTGCTTGTGTTGGGAGGTAAAATAATTTTATGGAATTAGGTAATTATTTGACCTAAAAATATTTTCATGTGAAAAGGAAAATGAATCAATTTTTACCAGAGGGTTATAAAAGGGATAATTATTTTTACCTGAAGAGCATACTGAAGATACATACAAGTAAAAAGTGAAGTGAATTTTTCCAGCGAAGGAAGACTACTATTGAATTAATTTTCACAAAGACGAGGATTAAAGATTAAAATATTTAATTTTCCAAGGGAAATTAATTAAATATTTTTTTTCAAAAGAACATTGAAGTGTTGCAATGAACGGGTGTTGTGAAGGGTTGTAACCCTAAAAAGGCAATGTATATATGCAAAGTGAAAATGTATCATAAAGGGGAGGAGATTTAGGAGAAATAAGCAATAGATTAGGTAGTTGGATAGGTTGAATTGTTGCCGAAATAAAACATCATATTGTATATTTTAAAATCTTTTCAAATTATATAATGGAGAGGAATGCATAAATTTGGTGAAATCCTTTCTTGGTGTTCAGTTGTTGTGATGCAATTATTTACATTTTTATCTGGCTGTCTCCAACTTGAGGTCTTTTAATCATTTAAATCAGTATAGCGAGTATATTTCTGATTTATCAAAATGCATTCTCATTTTGTGTGAATTAATCAATTGGTGTCTGCAAGTCAGATTTAAATTCTTTTGGATGAATCACAGTGATTTAAAGATTTCTTTTGGATAAATAAAGAAGAACCTGGTAAGAAAATATTCTAGCACAATTTATGCAAGTCATAAATTTAGTGAAGTTTCATGCTAGTCATAGAACCTCATTCTCAAAGTGCCTAGCAACTAGAGTTAAGACAAAAAAGGGAAACACATATCATTTACCTCTTGACTCCATTAGCCCAACAAAATTAGGCACTGGTCACACCAATTCCATTTTAGAACTTTATAAAATATTATTCAAACATTTACATCTCACATTTCAGTAGGAGGAATCAGCAAGCTTTAATCTATTACACTTTGTGCCATTGTAATAGATCCATCAATTCAATCAAGTCATACAGTTTTAAGTCTGCCTCATTCACATAGGTATACCCGCCTAGGTCTAGTATCACTTGAAGAGAAGAACATTCAAATCATTTGGCCTTTTTTGTTACCCTAAAACGTATAAAGAGATTGGCAACCTCTTGAGGCATTTCGCCTATGTTTTTGAGAGCTAACACACATAAAGCTCCTCCCCATAATCCGTAGTCTTCAAAGTATCAACATGCTCCACGTCCAATGGGTCTGAGGACTAGGAAGCTGAGTTCTCCTTCTACACTTTGCTAATATCTAGAATGGAGTAGGGCCCTCCAACATACTCCTCCTCCTCATCCCTAGACTCCACCTCATCCCTACAATCTTTGCTATCAGACTGCTCCTCTTCTAAATCCAAGTCATCATCTTGCACTTTCCTATTATTCTTATCCAGTCTACAAGACCTCCTAATGATGGTATCACCACCAGTCACCACTATAGCTGCAACCACCGTGTCCCCCTTAGAATCCCTTCCCACCACATTTTTACCTCTGTTATCCCTAGTCGGAGGCTCCATCAAACCCTTCACTTCCTCCTTACCTTTCTTCTTCGGGGTGGGTTTGCTAACAGTCTTGGCAAGGGTCAACTTGAGCTCACAAAGACTAGTCGTAGCGCTAGTTTAGGAAATTCTTGCATTCCCCTTAAGCTTCTTAGCAACAGGTTTAGGTTTATGAGTATCAACAAACACCATATGTGTTTTCCTGATGGGACCTTTAGACTTGGTCGGGGATATATTGGTCATAATAGGAGGATCAATTTCCTCAACACGAACAACAAAAATAGGTTTGGGCAGGAAAAGCGCAAGCTGGAAGTGGTAAAGCCTCAAAATCAGGCCTTAGTGCAATGATAGGGGAGGAGTATCATCAAGATTTAGGCCAGTAGTCTCAATGCATTTTTCAACAAAGCTCTCTAAATCCTTAAAGAAGAAAGGAAAGATTAATAGAATTTTATGCCAGAGGTGATTTAAAAGAGGAAAATGGTAGAAGTAGTAGGTTTTGTATCTACCTTCCAGAGTCACATACTTCATAAGGGCAAGACATTCTTGGTCCTAAGGCTACAGAAGAGCCTGTCTCTTAAACCCCGACTGGTTATGAATCGACTTCTTGTTCTCCATGAAGAAAGCATTCAGACTTTCATTATCTTGGGCCTTTGTATGCTTTGGGTACTTCTTACTAGTACTTAGAAGCCCCGTAGCCTGCGCTATCACATCCTCGTTCACTTCAAAGGAAATATCGCCCATAGTCACGTGTCGATCTTTCCAAGAGTTAGCAAATTGCATAGACAAATTAGAGTTGTGATCCACCAAACTCTCCATTAGGGGAGCCAAACCGCCTTCAACACATATGTGCCACATCAATGGATCTTTGTGAAATTCACCACAGTTGTCAGGCAACATTCACACCCTATCACCACCCCTAATGTCTCTCTTGTTGGCATATGGATTTGATAAGGTCAATTTTGGCTACTTGTGTTTTCATTGATGGAAACTAGAGTCTACAATTCGGTCCACAGTATCAGTTGTGTTCATACCGGTAGAGAATCTAAGTCTCTATATTCTACCAGTAGAGAAAGTGAAGAACATGACATCCAGTTGGTATGTTGATCTAACTACTTCACCAGATCACTATTCTAAAGTTTGGATCTCCAAGGAAGTTTTCTTAGCTCGTACACTATTCTATTGAAGAATTTTTGTGGTGTTGTATTAATCATAGATCAAGTTAAGAGGTTTAGTGTTATGATTCATGATCTATTCTTCATTGTGGTCAACATACTCGATGTGGTGGATCACAGATGTATGTGGAATAATTATTTTTCCATCTCTTATGTTTTGGAACCATGGTGTGCATCCCTTCGATAAGTCTAGCCGACTTATGAAGGTACACTTCGTTTCTAATTAAAGATTTAAGGCTGACATGGCCGATATAAGCAAAGAATATTATATTTTGTTGAAACGCTGAAATGTATTGAATTTTTGGGTTAGCGGATATATAAAGAAGATCAAAATCATTTTAAGGAGAGATAGATAGTGTTTGTATGTGTGATGTGAAGAGAGATGTATATGTGTGCGAAAAAGAGTAGGGCATTTGATTGATCAAATATTAGTTGTACTACTGAAGGGTTTTCAACAGCAGAGTAGAACATATTTGGGCGGAAGGTCCAAAGTTAGATTGTGCGCTTTAGTGGAACTGAATCTAGGAATTTGTAGATGCTATATTCTCAGTTCAAATTTTGTTCTAAACTATATTATAATTGTATGGAAGTGAGCCTCTTTCTTTGAGTAGTGAGCTCTAGGCAGTGCGCCTGAATGCAAGTGCATTCCCCTCTTTTATTTTACTTTTAATAGAGTAAACTTTGTGGATTAATCCCCACCATGGTTTTTCCCCTAACAGGGTTTCCATGTAAAAATATCTGATATTATGGTGATTAGTGATGTGACTACATGTTTTCATGTGTTGCTAATGTTATATAAAGTTCTATTATTGTTGTTGATGGTTTTTAGATCTATTTTGTAAATCAAAATTATTGAACACTGATTCACCTCCCCTCTCAGTGTTCCTTGCATCCAACAATTGGTATTAGAGAAGGTCCCTCTTCTAAATCTTAGCAGCTTGAGGTGAATCTTGAACTACAATGGATGTTGGTGGTCTTCAACAATAGCTGATGGTGGCACTTGATGATCTTGATCAATCTAAGGAAAAGGTCATGGAACTTAAGGAAAATCTTGCAGATGCTAAAAAATTCATTCAATCACTAAACTTGGACAAGATTAATGACTCAAGGGAGAAAAGAAAGGAACTTTGTGATTAGCTAAAGCAGAAAGAAAACAAAGGATCAAATGATGTCCATTTGAATCAAACCCTAAAAGAGATTACAGGAGAATGTGAAAAGCTATCCAAGGACAATGCAACTCTAAGACTTGAAATGGAATCTGTGGCAGCAAAGTTCACTAAAGAGATTGAGCAAAGAAAGAAGAATGAGGAGAATCTAGTCTAGTCTCTGAGAGAAAAATCTAAAGTATGCAATACAATTAACAATAGAACCATTCAATTAGAGATTGAATTGCAACAGGCCAAAAATCATGAACATGAAATTGAGAGATAGATGGTCATTCTTGGAAATGAGCTTACTACTGCAAATGAATTCAAGGAGAAGTTCAAGATAAGTTCTACCAAGCTTGAAGAAATAACCAAAAGTCAAAAGGATATAAATGATAAGCGAGGTCTTGGAAATGAGTAGGGATAATTCTCTCATTGATGTTTTTTGGAAAGATAGAAATATAACTAAAGGAAGATTAGAACAAATGATTGAGACTCTTAAATTAGGAGAGGAACTAGAAGCAACAATCACTATTCCTGAGTCTCTTGTGAAAAATATCAACAAAACATTAGAAAAAAATAGTATGATCATAGCCATTAGGATTGCAATGGATTCTTGGAAGAAATTCCTTCCGGAATTGAAAACTAAGTATAAAATAATTTTTTGAATTTTCCTAACAGTTGTCAAATTTTGATCAATTTTTGCATCAATATTTGGGGAGAGAATGGATTAAGAGATAGTGCAATAAAATATTTTAAAGGAGAGGATAAGGAAGAGAAGTGTAGAGCGGATGTAGTAGAGCTTTGTCATTGATGTCAAAGGGGGAGAGAATGAAGTGAAAATTTTCCAACATCCAAAGGGGGAGTAGTAGTTTTGGCTTTGAAATTTCTTTTTGGTTTTTGACACTTAGTAAATTTTTCACTAAGTGTTGCCATCAATGCCAAAGGGGGAGATTGTTGGCATATGGATTTGATGAGGTCAATTTTGGCTACTTGTGTTGTCATTGATGACAACTAGAGTCTACAGTTTGGTCCACAGTATTAGTTTTTTTCGTACCGACAGAGAATCTAAGTCTATGTATTCTACCGGCAGAGAAAGTGAAGAACAGGACTTTCGATTGGTATGTTGATCCGACTACTTCACCGGATCACTATTCTAAAGTGTGGATCTCCAAGGAATTTTTCTTAGCTCATACACTATTCTAATGAATAATTTTTTGGTGTTGTATTAATCATAGCTCGAGTTAAGAGGTTCGGTGGCATGATTCATGATCTATTCTTCATTGTGGCCGACATACTCGATGTGGTAGATCGTGGATGTATGTGGAATAATTATTCTACCATCTCTTATGTTTTGGAACCATGGTGTGGGTCCCTTCTATAAGTCTAGACAACTTATGAAGGTACACTTCATTTCTAATTAAAGATTTAAGGCCGACATGGCCGATATAAGCAAAGAATATTATATTTTTTTGAAATGTTGACATGTATTGAATTTTTGGGTTAGCAGATATATAAAGAAGATCAAAATAATTTTAAGGAGAGATATATAGTGTGTGTATGCGTGATGTGAAGAGAGATGTATATGTATGTGAAAAAGAGTAGGGCAGTTGATTGATCAAATATTAGTTGTACCACTGAAGGGTTTTTAGCAGCAGAGCAGAGCAAAACAGATTTGGGCAGAAGGTTCAAAGTTAGATTGTGCACTTCAGTGGAACTGAATCTAGGAATTTGTAGATGCTATATTCTCAGTTCAATTTTTTTTGTAATCTATATTATAATTGTATGGCAGTGAGCCTCTTTCTTTGAGCAGTGAGCTCTAGGCAGTGCGCTTGAATGCAAGTGTATTCCCCTCTTTTATTTTACTTTTACCAAAGTAAACTTTATGGATTAATCTCCACCATGGTTTTTCCCCTAACAGGATTTCCACGTAAAAATATCTGGTGTTATGGTGATTATTGATGTGACTACATGTTTTCATGTGTTGCTAATGTTATATAAAGTTCTTATTATTGTTGATGGTTTTTAGATCTTTTTTGTAAATCAAAATTATTGAACACTAATTCACCCCCCCTCTTAGTGTTCCTTGCATCCAACATCTCTGCACACAGAATAACCAAAAAACCTGTGAGAGCAAAAGGTTAGAGAAAATGGTTAATTGAAAGGTCACCCGCACACTTAGGATTTTAAGCCAAACAAAGTAGCCTTGAGTAATCAAAGCAATGTATAGGTTGCATGCTTGAGGAGATAATTCCCTAAAAGCAATCTTTGCGAATTCATAAATTAGGATCTCCAAACACTTGTGGATAGGTAAGTAGGACATGATGGGAATGGAAGGTTTTCCTTCCATGTTATTTTTACATAGAAACTAAGGCAAGATGGCTGCAGAGCCAAATTTAGAAACACCAAAGAAGCCGACTTTTAGAAGAGGAGACAAAATAGTGGAAAGGATAGAACCAATTAGGAGCTTAATCTCATAATTATTAGTCACATCAATATTAAAAACAAAAAACTTGAGAATACGATAGCTTAGCACAATCCCCAAAAGGAGATTACGTAAGGTACGACCTAGCTTGGCCTTAATCACAAAGTACCCACAATAATTCCTCATGATGCCCTTTTTAAAAATAGGCTCCGCCTCATTATTCAAAATTTTCCACTTGTAGTCCACCTCCACATTAACACCCCTCCACATAGCCCATAAGAAAAGCATGTGGACCCCCCAAAAATCCCATAAAAGTGCATGATTAGTTATTATCATGGATTAAGTAAGGGTTTTGCTCCTTTAGGATTAGACCTTGAATACCTGGTGGAAGGTTCCCCAAATTTCACCAGCACTTAGAGAATTTCCAATGTGTGCCAAAGTTGGCTAAGGCATCAGCCACTTGATTTCCCTCTCAATAAATGTGGGTAGCAATCTTCAAATTTAACTTAGACACAAAGAGCCTTATGTCTAATAGAATGTCTTTAGTACTCCACCCCAGTAATAGATCAAAGTTACTAGCATCAATAATAGACTTGGAATCACCTTTGATATGAAGGTTCACAATCCCCATAGAAACAACTAACTATAATCCCTTAAGCAATGCTCTAGTTTCTTCAATCATAGAAGATTGGATACCAATCCCCCAAACATAACTAGCCACAAAATTTTATTTGCAATCTTTGATAACACCTCTTATGCTAGCTTTACCCAGGTTTCCTTTGGCTGCCCCATCAAAACTAAGTTTATACCAATGACTATCTGAGGCATCCATACAGTATCTCTTCTAGCTAGGGATTTGGAGTTGCCATAGGAGCTTGCATCCAGGTTCTGATGCCAAGCTTTGGCCATAATAATTTCCCTCTCAGTCGGACCTTTATCTGGGGTTTTCCCTTTCAAGAGTGAAATGTTTTCCACAATGAGCCGAGAATCAATATGAAAAACCTCCTTAAGACTCATCTCAATGTTCCTAAAAATCCTATTGTTTCTTTCTTCCCATAAGCACCAACAAATAATGGGGGGAACCTGGTTCCAAATTTCACAAGGTAAGGGGTGGACGAAGGGTCCAGTCTAGCTCAAGATAAAGGATCTAATATCCTTACACATAGTCCATTGAATTCTCAAACGTTCAATAGCCAGCTCCCACACACCAATACCAAACAAGCATTGTAACAACAAGTGGTCCACCGATTCTTCATTGCACTTGCATAAAAAAACATCTGTTGGGAATCTGGAATCCCTATTTCTTCAAATTTTCTTGAGTAAGAATCCTATTATGGTAGATAGTCTACCAAAAGAAATTAAATTTTGGGATCATGTGTTAATTCCAAACCATCTTCCAAAGATCAAGGACAACACCCTAGTCTGTCAGCATATTGCAAGTTGATTTAACTAAAATATCACCCTTCTTATCGTGAGTCTAGAAGAACTCATCCCCCATGTTGGTTGAAGGAAGTCTAGTAAGGGAGAGCAATTCCTATAGGGTCTTGGCAAGGAGGCTCAACTCAAGTGATAAAGGGAAGAAAAGGGCCAAATTGTTCCATTTCCTAGCACCATGTGGGCCAAGGAGGTAATCACTAATATGGACACCAAAGAACCATTGTGCTAGCCTCATAAGATTTATAAATTTAGAGTTTTCCAGAGGGGTATTAAGTAGCCAAGGGTCCTCCCAGAATCTAATTTTATTACCATTACCAATCTTCCATTTCATCCCAATCCTCAACAAACCCTATAGACTACAAGTGCTCCTCCAGGCCAAAGAACCCAAAGGGTGAACCTTTGAGAGACAGTCAATCAAAGGTCTGTTTTGAAGATACTTAGCATTCATAATCTTGTACCAATCCTTTATGTTCCTAAGATGGTCCCAACCCACTTTGAACATTAAAGATTTATTAGTACTAGAGACAACCCTAATCCCAAGCCCACCACAATTTTTAGGTTGACAGACTTTGTCCCATTTAACCAAAGGAAATTCCTTTGAATTTTCTCAAACTTCTCAACAATATATCTGGGAATCTCGAATATGCAAAGGAAGTAAATAGGGATACCTTGAAGAGTAGTAGATAGGAGTTGTAGTTTACCAACATGGCTAAGGATGGAGCCTTTCCACCTAGCTAGTTTTCCTATGATCCTTTCAAGGACCGAATTCCAAAAGTCAGGAGTGACTTCCTTGACAGTAAGGGGTAAACCAATATAAACTAAAGGAAGAGAACAACTCATAAAACCCAGGACAATAGTCACCCAAGCTTCCAGGTTAGGAGTGTTATTGAAGAAGTAAATCATACTCTTATTATAGTTAATACATTGACCGAAACAAACAACGTAGTTGTTGAGACAATTTTTCCATTTCCTAGCTTCAATTACATAGGCTTTCCCAAATAGAAAAGTATCATCCAAAAATTGTTGGATCACAGTCGGCTCTAAGGAAGAGGCAACCTTGATTCCCTTAATAGACCCTTCCGATAGCATATTAGAAAAGTTCATGCTCAAGACATCTGCAATCATGATAAATAAGTAGGGTGAAAGGCCCGGTCACCCTGTCTGATACCTCTCCCAGTAGAGAAAAATCCAAAAGGAGTCCCATTAACAAAAACAAAGTACTTTACCATTGTTATGCATTCCATTATGAGTTTGACCATAGATTGGTCAAAACCAAACTTAGCTAAGACTTTTAGGATAAAGTCCCAAATCACCTTATCATAGGCTTTTGAAATGTCTAATTTAAGGGCCATACCAACATAGTTGCAGCTATCCATGTAATGGAGTAACTCATGGGTGGTTATGGTAGCATCTAGGATATGATGACCAGGCACAAACTCTTTTTGAGTGGGGCTAATAATTTTGTCAAGGAAAGGCTTGATGTGGTTCACCAAAATTTTAGAGAGGATTTTATAAAAGTTATTGCAAAGACTGATGGGATGAAAATCAGTCATAGATTGAGGATCAACAATCTTGGGAATTAAGGCTATAAAGGTGTGGTTAAGTTATTTGAGAATCTTACCAGATTTGAGAAAATCACGAGCAGCTAATACGAGGTCCCCACCAACAATATCCCAAAAGATTTGAAAGAAGGTCAGTGGAAAACCATTAGGGCCAAGCACTATGTAAGCCCCCATACTGAAAGTAGCCATCTTGACCTCCTCATGAGTGACAACACTGAGGATCCCAATGTTATCTTTCGAGGAAATGATGGTCGGGAGAGGGTCCAACAACATACTATCCAGAGCCAGATTAGGAGCCTCAACAGGAGCCAAATAAGCCTTCTAAAAATAATCCACAGCCAAGAGACTGATCTAGGAGGGTGAATATATCACATGCCCTTGCTCATTATGTAATTTAGTTATCTGATTCCTTTTCCTATGTTTAATTGCAGAAAAATGAAAAAATGAGGTGTTTTTGTCACCTTCTTTTAGCCATTGGACCTTGGATTTCTATTTCCAGAAAATTTCCTCTTTCCTTAGAATTTTCTCCCACTCCCTTCGACACTCTTTTTCTTGGTTGCAAGTAGGTAGACTGACATCCCCCTCCATTTTATTTTGTATGATTTTCAATTTATCCCCAACAACTCTTTTTTCTAGAAAACGTCCCCAAAAACACTTTTGTTCCAATCTTTCACCATACATTTGATATGTTTAAGTTTTAAAAAGATCCTGAACATGGGGGAGCCACAAACATGAATATTCCACCATTCAACAACTTTGTTCTTGAAATTAGGGTGGGAATTCCACATTATCTCAAACTAGAAAGGGAACGAACCAATAGCAGAATGGTCATTCGATATCAGCAACAAAGGATTGTGATCTGACACCATCCTGGGCAAAGCCCGAAGAGAGGCACTGAGCAGGCTAGTCCAGTTACTGGAGCAAAGGAATCTATCTAATCTAACTTGAATCAAGTCCTCCCCAAGATGCCTGTTGGTCCAAGTAAAAGCTTGTCCTGATAAGTCAATGTCAATCAGGCCACTAGAACTCAAAAATTTTGCTAGATCAGCCATGCTATTAGAATAATCCATCATTCTACCACTTTTCTTCAAAGGATATAAGGGGGGGTTGAAGTCCCCAGCCACCAACCAATGAGAACCACTATTATTTTTAACTCAACTAGAAAGAGCCTAGGTCACAAAGCATTCCTAGCATTTCTTTGGTTGGGAGGATAAACATTGATAAGCGACCAAGAGATGCCTAGGTAAGAAAAAGAAACTCCCACACTGCTACAGTAGTAGAATAGTTTAGAGCCATTAAACCTAGAGGGGTTCTAAAGCACAACAAGACCACCCTACGCCCCTTCAGCATCACTACAAGAGTAAGTGGCACCCGACCATAAATACTTAGCAATATTATCAAAATTAGCTAAAACATAGTTCTTTAGAGCAAGCTACTTATGAGATTTGTTCATCCCTCGCACATTCCATGACATGACCTTCATTTTTGACCTTTCTTGGAGGACACTTCTAATTTCCTCTATTTACCAATGGCTATCTCATTTGCAGTCTCTCTCAACCTCGCTTGTCTCTAGCTAGGTCTTCCCAGTTAGGAGTCACCTCCCACATCTGCCTTCTTCTTCCTCCCTCTTTTCTTTGGGGTTACCTAGTTATCCTCTTTTACAAGGGTATGTGTAGGATCATCATGGAAAAAAAAGGCCCTTAAGTGGCAAAAAAATCAGAAAAATCAAAGTTAGGCAACTTGACATAAAAATTTGAATATGTTATCTATATTATTTCAAAAATATGTAATAATAGAATCTATAGCAAATTGAATGTAGTTTCTAAACTACTAGGCTTTTTAAAAAAAAAATCTATTTGGTGAAAATTTGAAATTTCAATGCAATGATACTTAAATTTCACTTAAAAATAAGAAGTAGGTGTCCTTCAATTCACCCTAACTACAATAAAATGATAGTATTTTTTATAAGATTTTATATATAAGTAGATGACTCATGCCCGATGTGATGCATATTTTTTGTAATTTTTTCCTTGTAAATAACTAATTATGAATTTTTTATTACAACTTTTAAAAATATAAAAACTCGTATGTCTGACCACCTTAACTTGGTCAAAACTTCATGAAATTCATTTTTTTCTTTTTTTAATCCTATAGTATGTGAAGCATAGAATGTGACACATGTTTTGGATTCAAAAAATGTGATATCGTTTGAAAGTTATATATATGTTTTTTAATCAGCCTATCAATCAGGACTTTAGTCATAATTTGAATAGCAAATGAATAATAATTACTTATTAAATTCAAAATAAAGCATAATTTATATCGGTGGAAAGCTGAGAATCACCTTTAAAAACCTTTTTTGTTTTCATCAATTTTGGGTAAAAAAGTAGTCGTCAGCCACATACCCATCATATTGCCACTTTTTGGCTCATCATGATCCTGCACATACCCACAACTTTCTCCTGATTAAATCCCTCTAAACTAAAAGTTGTCTCGTCAATAACTCCAGTACCCATATCCTCCCAAATTTCACCCTCTTCACCCATAGTCTCACTAGTCCCAGCTGAACCCACCTCCAACAGGGATCCTCCTACTAACTCATCCCCCCCAAGAGCCAAGCCAGAGGATAGATCATCTACATCTAACATCTTTTCAACCACCACATTCTCAGTCAAAGAAGGAATAGAAAAGCTTGAGGTTGGATCTCGATTCAACTAATACATTCTTTTCAACCACCACATTCTTTGGGGTTTTTATATTGAGCGAGGTTGGGATCAACCATTCTTAAGCCTATTTATTGATAATTTTTTAAAAAATTAACAATCATTTTAATGTGATAAAAAACCTATTACAAACCCAAATTTTGACTAAAATTCACAAATAAACAATGCAAAACTAATATAATATTGAAGAAAAACATTAAAATTTATAAATACCTCTTAAATGTGATTGATTTGAGGAAAATAATGACTCCCAAATGGATATCTAAGTCGCTCAATGGAAAACCCACATGCAGATAGGATGAAGAATGTAGAAATATGAGCTCTTAGGTTTTCTTTTTTGATTTTATGCAACAGGAAATGGATATCCATTTTGCAACAAATATCCATTTCCTTCATGTAGTTTTTTTAATAATTGGTCTAGTCTGGGACCTGACTACCAAGCATTGTTTGGATTATATATAAGGTTATATGTATTATCATATATTATTTTATATTATAATATAAAATTATATTATATAATATATTATAAATGTAGTGTAGAAAAATGTATCCCTTTACATTTTCACATTTGTTAGGGTCCTCCTTGTTAAAACATGGCTCATTTATGCCCTGTTTGGTTCTATTTTGCATCCACAAGCCTAATTAAATGTATTTTTCTGAAGATAATCCCAACACTTAACAAATGGAAAATCATAATTTAATATTTGTGGCTATGTGTTCCTAATCTAGGGATTTGGGACTCATACGCCTTGTTGGGTGTATGGGTCCCACCTAGGTCTCGGGGCTTGGTTTCAGATGTTGCATTGAACTTAACATTTCTTGGAGTTTGTGTCCTAGGTTTAAGCCACTGGGACTCATATGCCCTACCTGGCATATGAGCCCCGCTTTAACTTGGACCTATTTTAATTCAAATTCTTGGTGGGATTTTATTATCCTAGATATGATGTCAGCTTGTAGTGTTGTAATTTTGGGAAATTAGGCATACACAAATATAAATACAAGGTTATTTCACATTTTTTCTCCTAAGAATTTCAAGAGAGCATTCCTAAGGAATGTTTATGAGATCAAGAGCATTCAAGAGCAAATCATCAGGCATTTGGAGCAATATTCAAGATTCAAATATCATGTCAAATTCTTCATGCATTATGTTTGTTTGTGAGCTAACATTTGTGATGTAGGTTTTCATGATTCAAGCAAGCATTCAAAGACATTATCTCATATCAAGATCAAGAGTCAAGATCCACATCCATTGGAGCCATTTCTCACAAGTTTGCAACCTTTATTTCAAGGGTTTGGTGAGTTGCAACATTGCATTTGTTCATTCATCATTTCTTCATGCTTTTCTATTTCATTTCAAGGTTTAATTACTAAAACGAGGTTTGACCAAGGAAAACCCTTATTCCCTAACAAAAAAAAAATTTCCCTCTTGATGTGTGATTGTAGATCTAGGTGAATTGGAGCTTGAAGATCCTTTAAAGAAAAAGTTGCAAAAATTGTCAAAGTTGTCAAGAAGTTGTCATCTTCATGGAAACACACCTATAGATTGGAATTCAAACTTTCAGACTTGGAGAATTGAACAAGATGAAAGCTATATAGAAGATCACTAGAGGCTACAAAAACATTAGTCAAACCCTAATACTAGGACTAAATCACCCCTTCTAGGCATATAAGTCCCAATATACCCTTTTTTACTAGTTTTTTATAGATCTTGTATAGTCACCAGAAGATTCCAGATTCTGCCCAAATTTTTGTACCAGGACTAAATCGCCCAACTTGGTGTATCAGTCCCAATGTGCTTTAAAAGGTGGATTTTTAGGGTTTTCAGACCTTATTTTGACCTCTCCATTCTTCTAGATACTTTTATGTTTCATGTAGTTTGTCAATTTCATTTAATGCTTTTAAATTTCTAGGGTTTAGTGCATAGGTATTTGCATTTCTCCTTTGAAAATTCATTTAATGGTGAACCCTCATTTAATCACACAAGGAAACCCCTAGTCCTTCCCTCAATTGAGTCACTTGGTTGAGGGATCTTGGTTTCCTAATGAACTAAAGAGCAAAATAAGTCCCAAAGTTCAATCTCCCAAAAGGTGGAACACCTATTTCCTTTGGTTCAATATATGGGTATATGGAGGATCATGATGGGCCAAAATGTGGCGATATGATGCGTATGTGTAGGGTATGTGGCTGATGACTTTTTTTAACCCAAAATTGATGAAATGAAAAGCCTGGTTTTTAAAGGATATTCTCAGCTTTCCACCAATATAAATTATGCTTTACTTTAAATTTAATAAATAATTATTATTCATTTTCTATTTGAATTACAACTAAAGTCCTGATTGATAGGCTGATTGAAAAACATCTATAGCTTTCAAAAAACTGATTATCACATTTTTGATTCGAAACATGTGTCACATTCTATGCTTCAGCATACCATAGGATTAAAAAAAGAAAGAATTGAATTTCATGAAGTTTTGACCAAGTTAAGGTGGTCGACATACAAGTTTTATATTTAAAAAAAAATAATAAAAAATTCATAATTAATTATTTACTTGGAAAAAAAAATACAAAAAATATGCATCACATTAGGACATGAGTCCTCTACTTATATATAAAATCTTATAAAAAATATTATCATTTTATTGTGGTTAGGTGGTCGAAGACACCTACTTCTTATTTTTTCCCGAATTTAAGTACTATTGCATTAAAATTTCAAATTTTCACCAAATAGAATTTAAAAAAATAAACCTAGTAGTTTAGAAACCACATTCAATTTGCTACAAATTCTATTCTTACATATTTTTGAAATAATATAGATAACTTATTCAATTTTTTTTGTCAAGTTGCCTAACTCTGATTTTTCTTAATTTTTCACCACTTAAGGGCCTGTTTTTTGTTGGATGTTGTGGTTGTGTTGCTGGTATCTGGTTGTCATTGATGTTAACACTATTAGTATTAATGTCTTAGAGGTTATATATGTCGAGGATATTGAGAAAATTATAATGAAATAAGTTGCAGGTTGTCGGTGGTGAAGTGAAGTTCAGTCTGTCAGTGAGTTCAATACATTGATGATCAGAGGTTGTGGATTAAAGGGTTTCCTGTCAAGTATATCTAGTTTATCAACATTGAGTTTTAGAGATCCGCATGAAGATTTGATTGTGTTATGAAGATTTTTATTCTGACAGTTTTTCTATTGCTTCAGTTGATGTTCTTGAATGAAGATGATGTGATTTTAGTAAGTTCAGTTGTTACATGTGCTTCTCTGGTGATTCATGATGTTTGTTGATGTTTCTAGATTGTGATCTATCCTTGTTGCATGTCTGCATTGATCGTGGTGCTCGCGATTCAAGATTTTCTCTTGCGTGTTCATGTTTTTCATGTTCTTGGGCGACGAGGCGTTGTAACATGTTGTGGATCTTTGAGGATTAATTTTTTAAGGTGGTTCATGTTTGTGAATTTTATTTTGGGTCTTCAATATGCTGTGGCTGACCTTAGTTGATTCACATTAATAATATTTAATGTTTTGGGCCAACATTTTGCATTCATTTTATTATTTTCTTGAGGCCAACATGTAACAATGTGATTTCTTGTTGCGGATATATAAGAGCAATTGTTTTATCATTTGAAGGAAGGAGTATGCAAAGTGTGTGAGTCATGTGTGTGAATAATGTTTAGATCTTTCGAAGGAACAAGAAAAGTGTGAAGAAGTGTTCATGTGCTTAACTGGAACTGTAATCAGGCATTAACAGATGTTATTCTCTTAGTTCAAATCCTATGGATGTAAATCTTTTGTAAGACAATGTGTCTTCCTTTCTATAATTGAGCTATGAGCTCTAGGTAATAAGCCTAAATGCATGTGCATTCCCCATTCATATTTCTTTATACTTTTAACTGGGTATAATCTTGTGGACTGACCTCCACCATGGTTTTTCCCCTAATAGGGTTTCCACGTAAAAAATCTTGGTGTTATGTGTGTTTCTAATGTGTTTTTCATTTATTCTTTCATGGATATTGATCAAATTTGAGAATAAGGTTAATAAGTTGAATAAGTTTAAAATTTTGTGACAACTGATTCACCCCCCCTCTCAGTTGTCTACCCTTGTGTTTCCAACATTTTTTTCATGATGATCCTCCACATACCCATATATCATATTATAATATAATATAACATTATATTATTATATAATATAATATTATAATGGGTATGTGTAGGATAATGGTGGGCCACAAAGTGGCAATGAGGAA